>OX104067.1:81549924-81576268 GCA_944474145.2 Dicrocoelium dendriticum | reverse complement strand
CGTGCTTGCTACACTAGGACACCCTGGGTATTGTTGTAGGCTGTGTCCGAAACTAAAATTAATGGCACTAACGGCGTGATTGCATTAACTGCGCCCGGCTTAGCCTTCCGTGCTTGGTTGCACGCATCTGAAGATGCTGCTGCATCTTCCACGCGACAAGCTACTGTTTCATTTTAAGCTCTAAGGCTGAGCCCCTGTTGGTTAATTGCATTCTGGTGAACCTTGGTTTACATGCAGCCCGTTTAACGATATCAGCTAAGATGGGTTCCAGAAGTAATACAAAACACTGTTTGTTTGGGATTTCCGTTTATGCTCCCACCGACTGCAGTTCTGGGGCAATCAAGGACACATTCTATGACGAACTGAACTCGCTACTACGCAGTGCTACTAGTTCAGATATTATAGTACTTGCAGGGGATATGAACGCACATGTATGGCGCCTGAGATCTTCAGAAGCTCAGCCGGATGGTAATTATGGGCTTATCTTCGAACGGAGTGACAATGGTGTACGTTTGCTGCGACTGTGTTTCTTAGTAGTACTGCTTTTAGACGCAGTGGGCGCCGAAGTGCCACTTGGCCTCCTCCTGTTTCCGGCCACGATGGACCCAAATTGGCCACATAGCCATAAGTTCCAGATGGCGTGGTTACAGCCTGGATGGACGCTCGTACTGGAGTACCTGCGTCGACTCTGATCAAGCTTTGGTACGCTGTCGTTTATTCATAAAGTTTACCGGGAGGCGCACCGAGCGACTCCTCTGACCGGCAACTGAAAAATTGCCTCAGCCCACGGTCAGGCAAGCCTACCAAGACGAACTACATACCGAACTTTTGTTGTCTTGTCCTAATGCCACTAAGCTTCAGTAGAATAGGATCTTGGCCGACGTAAACGATGCAGTAGCATCGGCTTGTGGCATTAACCATCGCCACCGCACCAGCTACTGGATATCCGAGAGGTCAGTGAACCTGTTGTACTCTAATAGAAACCTCCTGGCTGGCTCTGAACACAAGTTGACCAGACAGGGTATTAGGCGTTAACTAAAGCGGAGCTTACGTGCTGACAAGGAAGTCCGGTGGACCAGTCAGACTCAAGAAATGGACGAGACAGAAACCGTGGCCCATTACCGTAAGTTCTTCCGGCTAATTCCCACCACTGGTCCCAGAAAGCCAAGCGTCAGTGAGACAGTCAGAGACAGCACGGGTGCGCTGATACACCATAAGGAGCGCCGTATGGTTCGTTGGGCGGAAGACTTTCAAGAGCAGTTCGGCTGGCCGCTTGCTTTTGGACCTCTTCCTACTCAGGTGTCGTGGGACTAACCCTGGACTGTTAGTTTAGAGCCTCCGTCTGAGGCCAACGTTCAAAACGCGACCACAGCCTTTAATCCTTTTCGTGCTGCTGGACAGGATTCCCTCTCACCTACACTAATTAAGGATGGATGTGCGGTCCTCTGTAAAGCGCTTACCTACCTACTCGAACCTAACTGGAAAGAAGAGAGTGTCCCGGCTAATTGAAGCGAAGCGGTAGTAGTGGCCATACACCAGAAGTGCACTCGTACCGACTATTCTAACTAAACGGGTGTTAACCTGGCACCAGTTGTGAGGAATTTATTGGCCTTAATTATCTTCTCCTCACTGCAGGACAGGAACCCCGGATTAGGGAAGAGCAGGCCAGTCTCCGCCCAGGATGTAGCTGTGTAGACCGGATAATTACTCTGCGGCAGTTGCTAGTGCAGCGCCACGCGCCCCGCAGGCCGACTATTGTTGTGTTCCGCGAGTTCGAGAATGCATTCGATTCGGTCGATCGATGCCTTCTGTTTGAAGTTCTTGGGCGGAAATATGTTCCCGAGACATATGAGAACATTTGCCGCGGTTTATACTCAAACACTACAGGCCGCGTCAGGGTCTACGGCGTCCTGTCGGATAGCTCCCCGACCACAAGTGGCGTTCGTCAAGTTTTCCCTTTGGGTTTAACAACCATGGAGCGCACTCCTAGACTCAATTGTCCTGTCTGTTACCTTGGACTTTTCATAAAATGATTAGATGTTACACATAGCTCCCAGCATTTTGTTAATATACTCTTCTATTGTGGGTTACGCCAAGCATGCGTTTCAACACTCTTTATATATCAAATGGACCCAGGTTAGCGGCCATATTTTACTTTTCTAAAGCCTTACGTCAAAGACCTGTCTAGAATGGTCTCAATATTTGGTATTCACTTCGCGCCTTCAAACTGCCATTTTGCTGTAGGACCACCAGCCACTATATGACAACTTTTGATCCTTGCTAACGGGGAACTAGAGGAGGTCGATCAATTTACTTATCTTGGCAGCTGCACCAGCAACGATATGTGCAATAAAACTGACAGCTCGTGCATTGCAAAGTCCAGAGTTGCCTTCTTTAACCTGCGGCATCTTTGACAACAGAATAGAGTTTCCCTTCTTCTGAACGACACTGTACACAAGGCCACAGCGATGACTATCCTGCTGTTTGTTAGTGAGGCCTGGATCCTTCGGTCTAAAAATCTAAGGCACCTACAAATCTTGATAATCGTTGTTTGCGAGGAATTGCTGGTGACGCAGGACCCGTAGTTCTTCCTTTTCCGGCACCTGAGCTTGACCTCATTAACCATTTGCCTATCAGCTGTACTTGCCTGGGACTGTAGTAACCCGGAGGTCCTCATTTATGACGGTGAAGCTTATTATAAGCTTGTAGTTTTCTTATGTATTAGGACATTAAGCGGTTTGCTTGTCGGAAATTCGTTCCCGGTTGTTTAAACCAAACAATATCCGACTTTGGCGCAGGCAACCCGAGTGCCGACGGCGCCACGATCGCGCACACAATGTCCAACTACATGCTCCCTAGATAGCACTTCTCAGGTGCTTTATTTTAGCCTTAGCTAGCAATTCCGTTCAATAAGCCTTTGGCCTAGCTTATTTTACGTGTTCTCCCGTGCGCTCACGGTTGTAAGTTTAGCCTGGTACCTGATATATAGCGCACAATCGGCGCGCTGTAATTGGTGCCTCTACAATATTTTGGTCTTCGGTTTGAATATTTTTCAGATCCGGTAAGTTATTCTGATGCCCGCGGTTTAAAATTTTGTATAATCTCCCTTTGGCAACCGGGCTATAACCAATGGTGGGAACTTTGTTACCGGCCAAGGTCGAGTGGAACAGCAGACACCAAAAGAGCAATCGCGAGACTTAGGAATTCATTAGTAAGCTTTCCATTGTGAAATGGGATGCACTGCTTATGTTTACAAAGTGAAACGATAATGTAGCTTTTGAAATAATTTATCGTAACCATGACAACATGGGCCTGGAAATTCCAAAATGAGAAATTGTAGCAAAGCATTGATAATTCATGGGTTTATTAAGCCATGCGACGTCGTAGTGCTACTATAAGCTTAAGCCTAGTTTATTTATCTTATGAATGAAAGGGTGCTGGAATGTTATGGGAAATGTGTTTTCAGACGTAAATCGCATGGCGTGCCGTAAATGTTCGTTGGTGGTGCCCTCTTTTGAAATATCTTTTGTTGCAACGGGGAGTTCAGGGAAACCGAAATGTGGAATAAACGAAAGCATGCAGAAATATGAAACGAAATTAGTGGGACGGTGAACCTCAACACTTGAGCTAGATGGAGAAGCCATAGTTTTTTGAAATATGCAATTAAATGTAGGTACTTGTACAATCCGTAGGTAAAGTAAGCGGCAGTAGATGACGCGCGACATAAATTAGTGTCTGAAACATTGAGGAAGGTAAACTCCCAGGAATGATACATTTGTGCAAAGTGTAATAGTATCCGCAAGGTAACGACGCCGAATGCATTTCGAAGCAATAATCTACCGACCATTCCGTAAGCATATTGCCCACAGGCACTACAAATGGAATTATGAATAGAAATGGCATGATATAGGATGCAAAACCTATACTTATATGTACTACTGTGAAACTGCATATAAATATACATACCAGATATCCCGCCTAGTATGCATGTATGTATATAGTTCGAAACAAAAATATATATTTATTTTTACTGCACATATATATGATAATAGGAAGGAACAAGATTGGAAAAATATATTAGCTTAATAGGCGTATATCCTCAGAAAAATGTCTACTGGGTATATGTTTGTGTGGAACACAATGCTGACGTGCACATATAATTAGCTGATGGTAGCAACGGAAACTTACCAAGGATCACACCTGGCCTGTTGGTCTGCGACTAAGGTAACCTACAAAGATAAACTGGATCAACTCAGGCCTCCAACACCGTCATTCTCCTTCTGGTCTACTTACACTGGTCAATTAAATCTGCATGCCCATATTCAGAGGATTGGATCAGTCATAGCCCGCGGGCAAAATGGTCTTCAAAACAAATTATTAACACAACTCACTTGAATCAAACCATACCTACCTCCCTGTGGTCCCGCCTGTGAAGCATCCAGGCACCCGCTTATAGCATGTCAGCAATCTCAGGCTGCTCAATCGACAACAAAAATATGGCCTCCCCAGGTAACCAACTGTTTAGCACCAGTGCTCCAGGACGTGGTGGGTTTTGGCCTGGCAGTCGTTCTCACTATATAATCCACTTATATCCGTTTAACAGCACGGCGGCGAGGCGGATGTGACTGGCTTCTAACTAAACCCCCCGCCTCATGAATATTTAACAAATCACACTCACACCATGGATGTCAAGCAACCTTTTTCCCGCTATCCAAGGCTCCATCTCAATTGCAGTGTCACATATTTAACCTCGTAAAAGGGTTAGACACATGCACACTACATACATGAATGAATTCACATATCCAAAGTACATGGCTAACTTAGCTTTTATACCTTCCCCGATATTTAGTATTTCCTTTAATTGGATCATGACTACATAAACTTGCCTCACATTGCATGGGGATAAAGAATTTGTTTATTATTTTTATATAGATTTTTGCAAGTGTGACAGGTATCGGGAAATGTGATGACGAAACCGTCCCTTGGTAACCGAGGGTATTCCCTATGTAGGGAGGCATTTTCTCAGTTTAATTAAACGCTGGTAATCATCAAACTGCATAATAACAGGTCAGACGCATAATTGTTGTTACATGCACTTGCCACCTGCAATGTAGCCCTGCATCCTGACGTCGGATGGATAACAAGTACTGAACGTTTTCCAAAAGTTAATGGATAGGTAGGTAAACATTTATAATATATAAGCGGAAATCTGCGCACTGTCTCAATGGCAGGACGCTGAAAAGTGCGACGCATAATAGGTTTTAGGATAATGTACGCTCCTGGAGTAACGAATCTGAGTCCACATAGCCTTGCTTGGCGTCGTAGTATACACACGAACGCCCTGCGGTTAACTGTTACCAAGTGAAAATGAAGCGCTTGAAACACAACCGGTAACTTGCCAAAATACCAGGCGCGCATTTGTTAATTTCGCGGTAGCGATGTGCAACGGAATATAATGGGAAGCGCTGCGCAGGACCAACAACGTCCACAGCAAAGCAAGTCGTGTGGTTTAATGGGCCTGGTTTTATTTGGATTGTTTACCCGCGGGATCCTGAGCAATTTAGCCTTCGATATGGTGGGTTACAGGAAAGTGCCCTCAGTAACCGTTGCCTGCAGGCTGATAACCGAGTGCACAACCTTTGTTGTACTATGTGATAACAGTAGAGACGTCAGGGACAAACAAAGCCATGCTAGACAAGTTTTTGTTACATTAGCTTTTGGGCCTAAGCGAACAAGGATTTTGCATTACTCGAGGCTGCACAAGCATGGTCAATTTCATATTGTAAGAAAGGAAAACGCCGATGCTGTCCGCATATATTTCGAGTCTTTGCGGTAGCGCATGTGTGTGGGGGAAAAAGCAATAAGGCTGCACCTTACCGTGCTTCAACTGGTTTGCTTGCCTTTGCAACCCATTGGGCTGTTCTGAGTGCACGTTCAGAGCCACTCGTACATGATTAGTCAATGGTTAGAGGCCAGACAAACTCAGATACTTTGCCCTCCAGATGGGTGGTAATTATGAGGGTTGTTCCTTATTCCTTATAACGGTCACTTTGTAGGCCACTAAAAAACCTACTGCTTTGAAGTCATGTTGCTGAACCGAAGCTTTTGGCCTAAAACACTAATCGTTCTCCTGTATAGACTACAGTCAACTGACAACATCCTTTTCACGATGTATGAGGATTCTTTCCTGAAACTATCTTCGCCACCGCAGATGATAAGCAACGGTGCCCAATCAGTTCCATCGAGCAGGGTGTATAGAGGTTTGGATGCAAATGCTCAAATCTCCCGTCCTCTTATACCTTCTCTTACTACGTTTAACATAATGGACACGTACACACTTCAGGTTTAGCACCGCGTTTTCAACTCTACTTCTTGGCCCTCTTCCACGTTGCTTTGGTAGACGTTTGGCCTCTATTTGTAACACATGCAACCCCGGGGCGTCACCCTTGACCCACGGACAAGACCATGTTTAAGCAGGCGGTCAAACGCAGTGCAGCGGCTTCCGTTGTGCATCCAATTTTCCCTCAGATTAACATGCCCCAAAGTACGAATAGTTTAACAGTTCTGTCCACGGGCAGCACCCGCCCGAAGGTTAGAGACGCACTCTATCGAAATCTGCTGCATATCGAAAACTTGTCAGCAAGTCCCGAGCTCTGCCTTTACGCTCCGAACCCTCCAGATAAAACCAGCAGTGCTTCCTCCTTGCGCCTATCCAGGACGATGCATCTTTTTGGACCGACCATGCCGGCATTGGTATTGCCGTGAGTACCCGGGCTGCATTTGCCTTGGCTGCTTGCATCCCAAACCGTAGATGGATGTGTGTGGTCCGACTGGCCGACTCGTTTGAAGCTTTGGAGTCGCCTAGAGCTAAAAGGCGTCCGCTTTTCCTCGCTGCATACACCTTGCAAGCTGTAGGAATGAAGGCCCTTACTTCGCAGTTGGCCTCGGGTGGAGCTTCTCAACTCCCTGCCTAAGGTGCCATACATTTGAACCCCCAGTGTGATTGATCATTCTTCCTATGACTAACAGGGCATTTAAACGACCGACAAGCATAGTCGCTGGCACCGAGTGGTTAGGTTACGTTCCAAAGATGATACAGACCACGGCCAAACGAGCGTCCAGGTTCTCACACAGGTAAGCAAACAAGAGCCCTCGGTAGTTGGGCTTCCGAGTTGTATACAATGTCCATGACAAAGTTAAGGAAATCAGCAGTTTCGAAAGAGACGATATTGTTTAGCATAAATCCAGTGGGCCGAGCGACGAACTGATGCAGGGGAACATGCAAATGCCGGATCGGGAAGTTCAGTAGCAAAATACTTTGAAGCAGCATTGCAACAAAAATCCTGCCAGACCAGGTCAGGGCGGTTGAAGCTTCCCATTACTAAACACCTAGTCGTCGAATATATGTATGAATAACATCAACTAGACTACCCTCAGCACTACTAAGACTTCTATCGACTAGAACAACTAAGTTGTATGGACGCAATATAAAAAGAAACTGCAAGTGCGGAAAGTATAAGTCGTAAAGGAAGTAAGGGTTGAGCTGACGTGCAAAGCAACGCCATCTCCGCGAGGATCAAGGGTGTGGTCACAACACAATAGTGTGTAGCCTGGTAAGCACACTTCACTCTTCATGGCGGCCGTGGACAACAAGGTATCAGTGAATGCAAGAACTTCTGAACGGCAGTTGCCGCCAACGAGGCACACTTCGCGCAGCTTGCTTTGCAGATTACGCAAATTATTAAAGATCACTTGTAGACATTTAACACCTTGAGCCCGGGATCTTGCGCCACCGGAACCGGTTCTGGCAGCGGAAGCGCACCGCCGACTCTTTTCTCGAAAACCCGCCAAGCAATTTTTCTTTTGCTCCACGACGGGCTGCAATATTGCAGAGCAACTCGCAATTTTAGCCTTTCCGTCAAAATGAGATCTGGGCGCAGCGTAGCACTAGTGTCTTTGATCTTAAAGTCTAGACCTAGGAGAGCATGGCGCTCCTTTGGAGCACACAGAGCAAAACTCAACAGCCTTCTTAGCCTGTAAAGCTCCGAGGCTGGTAAGTTTTTGCACAGTCGCATCGTGAAAGCCTAGCAGTAAGGTCTGGTAACGCATATTTTAAACAACTAAAGGTCAGCTAACATATGATCCTTTATAAGATCAGCAGATGACTCACTAACACTACTGAAAATAACACTTCACTCAGTATACAAGTCTCAGCAACGCATAGTACTTACTAAACGCTCCATGGACGGTGAAGGTTTCGGATTAGCATCGGATATTTTAGACCCTAACGTCGTAAAGAAATCTACTTTGGATGAGACGGCTTCAGTAGAAATGGAGGGATAAGGATATTGCACCCGGCCGACCGCATACGTCTGACGTGCGTATTGCCATATTTTAACCCACTTCCACTTTCTTTTAACATCGGCATAAGCCTGCTTGTCTCCCTGGCTAACAGATGAATCAAACACGGTATCTGTGGGTTCGTTGTCAACAGTGTCTTCACTAAATCGTGTACGGAGAGTAGACTGCGAGCAAACAGACGCCGAAATCGGCAACTTGCAGGTATCTATCACTGTCTCGGGAGGGAGACCTGAGAAGTACAGACACTTGACAAAGCAATCAAATTTCCTTTCCAGCGAACATAGCAGAGACATCAGGGTTTCCAGAGACATCAGACTGCTAGTTACTGGTGTAACATTCCGTTCTACGCAAACAGCGGGCACTATAAATGTGCGGCATGCTCTAGCTGTTAGCAATAAGGAAATACTGAATCTGATGCAACCAGTACAGTCCAAATAGAAGCAACCGCAACACATATCGCATTTCAAGTCCCCCACTTGAGTCTGTAACGGCTTTGGGACACCCCGCTTTGCCAATCTAGACGACAGAAGGAGGATACAAAATGTTCGCAATGCACTCCAAGACCACCTCGACAGAAAAGAGTTAGAAAACCAAATAAACGTAAAATAACCAACAATTTTGAACCGGTTTTTTATCACCAGCACTTAGCGTGGGCACCTGTTGGAAAGACCATGTGACAAGTATGTATAAACATAATTTCACAAAATCATAACTAGCAAAACAATGTCTACCTAAATTCCAAAGACGTAACAACTGGTACTTTGCGAAAGAGATGGGGAACAGCAACCAGGAAACCAAGGCCAGGCAGACAAGTACCAACGAAAGGTGCAACCCAGAAAAAAGCAAAGTAAAGGCCCTTTTATCAAATGATTACTAGCGCAAGCGGTGCGTAGCTGGTTAGCGCCCGGTGGTCAAAAAAGGAGTAACCATCCAAGGCTTCAGAAACTAAAAAGGACCAGAACAGGACAGGACTGGCTCCAGGGACAAACTACGCTTTAGCTCAACCAGCGTACCGTTTCTTATGCCAATAAGCCAAAATGGCTCCCAGCACATCGACGTGATATTTGCTTCTTGCGCTTACACTTGGAACAGAAAGAAATAGCAACAAGGAGGTTACTGCATTTTCATGTATTTGCATAAGCTTCTTGCATGTAACTAGAAGCTGAAATGAATGTTTACAAGAATTCGGGGACAGAGCAACCGCATTTCATTCGGGTCTCGGTTGGTTTCCTCTACTCTTCATGGAAGCTTTACCAACAGCAACTCTCCAAAGACGCTTTATCCACATGACAAACACGGGACCGTGGGAGCGTTTGGTTGACGGTCGAAATAAACGCTCCCCGTGACGACAGCGAAACTATAACTGACAATACAAAGTAAGTGTTCACTGAGCGTAAGGAATATGATTTCCAGTCAATTTTGTTGGCAAAAGTAGTCACCAAACGCCGACTGTAAAATTGGGGCGCAGTCGCCAGTTACTTTTTTACCTTCTCCTCCATATCCACAAAATTACAATAAACGGGCGTCCCAAGCGAGTAAACGTACCATTTCCTCCGCTATGATGTGTACAACATAAAACACGGTGGGTGGGGAGGGACACCGAACGGACAAACGATAAAAGGGCAAGAAGTCCCGCGTTATTGCACGACGAACAAGCTAACGGGCACGCTATACTCCACGGACAATCGCACGCTGTCACGACATTCAAGCACTACCGAGGCACAACAAGAAGAAGCTCACTTGCTGAAACACAACTGCTAGCTAGCCGAACAACCTACAACTACACAGCTTTATACACACGCAATTACATAGTCACATACCCCTACACAAACCTACTGTTTTGGCAAAATTATCGGCTGTTTGCGATTCTTGATCACACAAGGTTATGTCAAACCGAGCATGCATGTACAGGCGTGCCTCGCATTGTCGAGGATAACAACTTCATTTATATATTTAAACCGATACCCAGAAAATCAAGAGGGGGCTGAAAAACATACAGGTATTTAGACAACCGATTTGTTCGTAACAGTTCAAAGAGGCAGGGCGTTATTCCTTGACATCAAGCTTATCTGTACTTGCACACCTGTAATTAATTGGAAAGAAACGGGGTAAAAGTGGGGTGTTTTGAGAAACTATCGCGGTTTCCATAACGATACACTACCACCACCGCACTAGGCACTGCTCTCAATGCCTTGGTTTGGAGTAGGAGGCCGGCTTGCTTTCATCCAGAAGCGCAGCGTTCTCTCCAACCTCTGGAGTACACCACAGGGGATTAGCATCTGGCGAAAGACAACTTGAGACCTAGGTTGCAGGCTTCACATGGTTGCAATGTAAGGCACGACTCCTGCATTTGGGTCCGTGACGCTGCGCAAGACGTACACAGTGGGTGAACGAATAAATTTGGTTTCTTACGGCCTTTGCCATGATCGACGAAATTTGATAGATGTACCCGGAGGTGACTTCACGCGGAGCGGCCACACGAGCTCCGACGTGGTAATGAGGGCCTCTGCAGTAGCTGTCATAACACACCTTTGGATGTTGCTGCGCTCTCCCTGTAAGTACGCTCACAGGTACGAAGGCTGATTGAAGGCGAGCACGCGGGTCTCTCACACGGTGCAAGAGGGAGCCGGTTTCGCTGGGGAAATCGGTGGCACCAACCGTAGTGGGAGACGCAGCTTTTGATCATGCATAAAGATGGGCGGAGAATAGCCTGTTGCCGCGTGTACCGAGGTTCGATAATCCAGCGTACATTGCAGTTATTTCATCCTACCGCTCTGCTTGATGCCGCTCGGTAAAAGCTGGCAGAATACTCTTTGTGGTCCACTTTGTGTACTCTCCGAGGTTAGTACCTTGCGGATGGTATGGCTTAGTCAGCGTTTTTCTAACTGGGAGTAGACAGCAGATTTTATGTACAAGGTAAGTTTCGAAGGCGGCATCTTTGTTTCGAGTGAAGCGAGTACGGTGAACCATAACGCGCGACCCACGCATTAACAAGCGTAGAAGCGACAGTTGTCGCATCCGGATGCTTGTTGGGCACAGCCGCACACTATTTCATAAAGTAATAACCATAACCGAAATGTGACGATTTCCGTTTCTATGCCAGGAGCGGTAGTGTTTAGCGGTGTCAGTGGGCAAGTGGTGCTGGCGTATACTGCTTGACCGCGGCACAATGCTAGCATTCTGTACAGAATTTCACGACATGTGTGTGGACTCCTGGCCACCAGTAACGTTGGCGCACGGCAGCCTCTGTTTTCAGTTGGCGCACATGATATACTTCTAGTTGGATACTCAGCAGTCCCTCAGGCATCTTCGTTGTCGATGTGATTAGTTTCGGACCTGACTTGTCCATGCGATATAAAATAATATTAATGACCTTTAGACTGCTTCGATGATTTCATAAAGCCCGTTTGTCTATTGAATATGATCGCATTTCAGTGTCAGTATGTTGCGTGGAACCTCCTAACTGACGTTTGTAAATATTCGATATGCGAACCTCATCAGCTTTAACCTCCGCCCACCTCGTAAAAGCAGCAGCCGCTTGCAACGATACACTTGCCTCGTCGGGTGTCGATAACCGTGACAGCGTATCCGTATTGGTCTGTCGAGTGCAAGGCCTGTGCGCACATATAAAATCGTACGCTTGCAACTCATCGCTAGCGAACCATTAGACCCTCAGGACATTGGAAGATGCGAAGCCACTGAAGAGCTTGGTGCTCCGTCGGGGCAGAAACAGCTTGCCTAGCAGTTAAGGTTAAAAATGCTTTAGCCATTTGATTAGAGCATGTATTTCGCGTCGTTGTTTAATATACACCTTTTCACTTTGTCCAAACGTCCACCCGCATAGGCAATCACCGTCCCCCCAGACGTAGTCTGCTGGGTCAACACAGCACTAATTGCCTTTTCACCCGCGCCTTGTCAAGGGTGCATGGTCCCGCACTCTCCGTAGTGTTCGCTGTCCACCACAAGTGCACCTTTAGAGTCGTGAAGGAACGTGCACGTTTGTTGGTCCAGGCAAACTGTCGCGTTTTCTCTGTTAGACGGTGTAGAAGCGAGGAGCTGAAGCGCTTTTTAATGAACCGTCGATGATATGAAGCAAGTCCGAGAAAGATTCGCACATCTGCGATGCGGTGGCTTAGGCCGAGCTTCTTTCTCGGCACCATTGTCTGGATCTGTTTTAATGCCCGCTGTTGTGACTACATGACCCAAGAAATTAACTTCGCTCCAAAGAAGGCGGCACCTAGATCCTTTTAAGTTGAGTCGCGCAAGACGCAATCTCTCCAAGACGGTCTGCGCTTGCTTGTTGTGCTCCTCTGTCGACCAGCCACGAATAATTATATCATCCAATAAATCAAGCAACCGTTAGGTACACGGTCTTCCGTAACCATCTGCATTTACCGCTGAAGCGTAGGTTTGGCGTTATCCAAACCGAATGGCCTCGTCTTGAACTCGTACAATCGGATGGCAACATGAAGGCCTTTTGCCATGAGCAGCTGGTCGAACTTCTAACTGCCAGTATCTGGTGTCTAAGTCTAGTCGAGTCATCGTGCACCATGAAGAACGTCGAACGGGACATCATACAAGAAAGTTGGAAGGAGTCTTAGCGCCTGAATTCGTTCAATTTGCAGTAGTCTGCGCATAATCGTAAGGAGCTAACCTTTTCCTTAACGAGAACGATAGGGGAGGCCCAAATTGACTTCAACGGATAAAAACCCCGCTTATCTAACATGCCGTGAATCATACCGTCCAGTCCAGGTAGCTAGTGAATGGTACTCTGCAAGCTGGTTTAATGGTTGAATGGTGTTCCTCAGTATGAATCTCATGCTGAATAATTCTGGTAGGACACAATTGAGCGTCACTAAAAGGATCTGCCTCCTTCCATAAAAGAGCAGAGAGGCAACTTTTATTCTTCACCGGTGGACTTATGAAGACGCGCGGGTTCGATTGCATCAGATTAAAACGGAGGAGGCTCTGGGCAACTGGCTACCAGACAACGAGACGGAGGTTTATGAGAGGCGTGTTCTTCGTCGTGTAACGCGTTTGGTGTGAGTGTACAATTAGAAAGGTAAAGGATATCAGTGTTTGGCTACAATGTCCATGCCCCGGATGGTGTCTCATTAGGTGGCGAGAAACCATAACTTCATGAGTAGCGACCATTTGGCAGAGGCGCACTTTGGCTTGCAAAGTGAACTCGACAGGGAATGTAGCACCACTAGCTTGTACCGCAAGCAGACGTCACTTAAAAGAACGCGTTTATCTCCGAGGTTGTTGGCCACGCCCATCCGTAACAGAGAACAAGATGTCCTAGTATCATACAAAAATCTAAAATTAAAATCACTTAAGCCACCAACCGCGGTCAAATTTGTGGCTAATGCTTTTAAACAAAAGCGGATACCAGAAGGTTAAATCTACCCAAAGTCCTTCGTGGCTTGTTTGGCCGTTTGTGGCCACAGTACTGCGCCTGTTTCCCAAGCCGCTGACAGTACCAACAAAATTTCTTCGTTTGAGTTAGAAAGGTTGAGATTTTACTTTCGTTATTTTTCGGCTTATGGGTAACAGTGTGAACGGCTAAACATTTGTGTACCCCGTCGATGTTGGGTCGTTGTCTAACAAAGCAAGTGCTTCTCGACGCTGCGGGCTGTTAGTTGGCTCCAAAGCGGTGCACGGCGGTATAAGGTAGAGTGCTTTCCGCGGGTGTTTGTTTTGTAACCCCATGTCGAAACCTTCACAGAGCCACGTTTTGCGATCGAATGGAGAGAACACGGGCAAGGCTTTCAATGATGGGGCCAGAAGCGCGCGTGAAAATGCATACACACGTTCGCCTGGTAGTTGGTTTCGAAGAGCGACCTTCTCTTTTTAGATGGCCGATGGCCCCGTCTTAATAAACATGCGGCATATAGCGTTCCAAACTTCAGAAGAGGGGAGCCAGAGGACGCCCTGAATGCTCGAACAATACGGACATCTCCCGCGCTCGACAGACCAAAAAGGGAGTTGCCTTCGTTTGTTTAGGAATGCAAGACAACTATGCGGACACCAGGTACTTCCAAGTGACCAAGTCATTGTCAGGATGGAAAAAGGGCGGTTATCTCATCGACCGTCGGAAACCCTATACGAAATGTCGCGCATGTGAAAGCAATTGTGAGTTTAGCTCCGGTGGACGGAACGCACTCTCTTCCACGGCGGACTGCCCGTAATGCCAGAATGCAAAATGCAGAACGAGGGGGTGGTGAGAGACAGCGGACGGACCGACACTGAAGGAACGAGAAGTCGTGCTTTAGTGCACAACGAACAAGCCAACGTGTCCGCGATACTCCAAGGACAGTCGCACGCTGTCAAGCTATTCAAGCACTACCGAAGCGCGCCACGATAAAGAACATAAGATTCAACACAACTGTCTCATCCGAAACCGATATCAGTACGATCAAGTGAGAAGCCGTGAAACACACAACATATGAACAGCCCATTCGTTAATTACCTTATAAAGTGGCTAGGCGTTATTCCATGAGTTCAAGGTTGTGCTGTTCTTTCGCTGCCGCATGTACATGGAAAGAAACAGGGTAAGGATGGCCGTCTATTCAAATGACTGTTGAGTTTTCTATTTTCTTCCAGGTAACTGTGCCTAACGTGGCGTCATATTGTTTACTACCCATTGGTTTACACCTGAATAACTACAGGGGATTTAAATTTGTCATCCATTTGTATCACGGCATAAACGTATCTACTAAGAACATCCTTCACCTACACAGTTTCGCCCTCACAAGCAATGTAGCCAACTTTTAGCTTAGCGTACCGTAGAAGCATTACCAGGAACTAGACTTAACTGGTTCACTGGCTCAAGTTGGTAGACAGCAGCAGGAAGTTTCTTTGTCAGCTCGGTCATTTCCCGATCGTTGCAAAGGCTGCTGGGCTCATTGCAAAACAAAGTTCCTCAGAAGACAGATGTGGTTGTATCATGGGCATAAACAGCCCTGCCTACGCAGAGTGTGGGAATCGTACATCGTTTGAAACCTTCCTCTGTCTGCGCGTCGACGACATCCTCCGGCAAGCTGTTCTAGACGTTCACTAGCCGGGTGGGTTGGGCCCGTCGAACAACACACGGAGTCGCTGCGGTTTGAAACGTTTCCACCGGTGGACTCCAGTTGCAAACTTTGTGCTGAGACGAAAGGACGATTGCAGCTACTTCCAAGCTCACCTGGTAGAATACCTCTAGTGAAAAACATATCCCCGCGGCAACGGCGATGAACCGAAGGGAACATGTTAAACCGTTGAAGCCGTAGAGGGGTAAGTTAAAGCCCGCAAGTCAGGAACGGATTTGGATCCACACGGTTGAACTTTCTCTACAATGTCACGTTCGGACTTGGTGGGCGGATACGCAGCCGGCAAGCCGTACTCCAGCATTGGACGCACATGTGAAGCAAACCGTAGTCTGAAGAGTGTTGGTATCAGTCGTGAGAATGCTCCCTGTACAGCGTGAAGTATTATATAGGCGGACGCGTCCCACTTCCGGGTGTCCTGGATTAACTTAAGCTCAGAAGACATATACCTATGTACATTGTAGTTATGGTGTCTTACGTAATCCTTATCCCGTGGAGCATATAAAAATACGGCCACATCGTCACTGTCTTTGGGTTTCCGAAAACAACCAATCGTGACTACACACCCACTTTCTAGTCTCAGGTAGAATTCGAACATTGTCAGCTTACACCTCATGAAAATCTTACCGGAATCCTGCTCTTCATCCCTATGCACATGAAAGTATTCTACCCATCAGGCCATGCCTTCCGCATAAGTAAAAACATCTTTAGCGTAATATCTGTTACACCTTGTACACTAGTTGTCTCAAATAAATATCTTAATGTAGGATTTGGATCAAACGCTAGGTACATTGACTGTTCCTTTTCGGTCTTCTCTCGGCTTGTTCCTCTCTCCCTTTTCTCTGAGGTCGCGAACATCGGAGAGCTTCGGGATTGAACTGAGAAACTGCCTCCGTCTGGGATGGGACGAAATAACCAACAAGTACTTACCTGGACCATGGCCTCACTTCCACTCTAACTATTTGCACCCAACTACCGATGTCCAGTGAGGGTAGCTGGACACGAATTCTTCGCTCCCCGGCAAATATACAAAATCAGAGAAGACTTCATGTGGCTTTGCGAAGGATCAACACATCATATTCAGTAAGTATGTTTAGTACCCGACCTACCAATGGACAGGACCCAGGAACGCAATAGGCAACCAGTTATTGCATCAACCAGCGGAAAAAATGGGACGCAACCTGACTGCGAATAACCGAGCAAACAGACTTTCAACAAGAAACATAGCTAGGTACAATTTGCCATTCAATGGATTGGTGGCAGTGTTCCAGGACGTGGTGGGTTTTCGCACGGCAAGCGTTCTCCCTACAAAAAGCCACAAATGTTCGTTTAACAACACTGCAACGTGGCGTATGTGACTCGCCACCGAATAACGTCACAGCCCATAACTTTACACTGGCAGGTCAACTAGCGTCACAATTCTACATGGGATCGTTACACTGGGACTTCTACATCTGTATATACTGTTGTCGTTTTACATCCTACGACACGTTGCCCTTTTCCTTCCTTGTGTGCGGGCTCTTCCATTATCTTTCAATGGATAATTCAGGATTCTCAATCTCTTATTAGCTGAGGCTCCGTATCTCACGACAACTAACTTATTGTTTCGCATTTTCAACATTGTACAGTTCCAATCATGGATATATGAACAATTTTCTACGTTACTGTTACAACTGCATTAAAATGTTTGTACCGTTGTACATATCTGATCATGCCCCCACGAGCGTGCCTCGCATAGTCGAGAATAAAATATTTATTTATTTATTTATTTATAATCACCCCGAGATCCCTCACCTGGTTGACTTGGCTGAGTAATAAATCCTTGATATGTTAAGCCCCAGAAGGCTTAGGAGCACTGATTAGAAGGACAGCGCATTTGTCACGGTTATCGGGCAACTGCCACTTTATTGACCAAGCTCAGAACAGATCGCGTGCCGCTTGAAATCTGTCTACATCATAAAGACTGGATACCTCAATCCACCGCTTCGAACCATCTGCGTAGGTTAAGTGGTCGGAGTGCAGTTCGAACGGCAGGTCTTTGATAACCATCTCGTGGAGTTTGTGGCCGGGTATATAACTTCGGGGACCCGCTGGTCATGAGAACTTGAGCAGAAAGCGCCTCGTTTACTGTAACCTGCATGTTGTGTTAGTCCAGGAAATCGGAGAACCCAAAAAGAAAATTGCCAGGGAGGCCGATTCCACGGCGTCTGATGAGAAGCCGCTCACGCGCGACGTTGGCAAAACCATACTGAAATTTACAAACAAAGCAACAAACATTTGGACTCTAACCGGCCTCTAAGGATCTCGCCCAATTTCCCCTAGCCCTCAGCAATTTTGTGGCGTATGAACACGCGCTTCGAAAACTGTGCTAGACATGTGACAGGTACTCCAAATTATCGAGATGAAGGCGAAAGGCCCCGTTTCAGTAATCGTTCCACGATTTGCACAAAATCGAAGTCAGGCAGGTGTGATGATAGCTAGCTGCATTTTGTCATTTCCATCCTTCGTAAATACATTTTTACGATTTTCACTTTCCAGGAAGTTGGAAGCCTTCCGACCATAATGGAACGACGGAAACTTTGACAAAAGTAGCGAAATGTGTTCAGCCACGGTCTTAAGGAACATCGGGTGTAGAACATTAGGACCAAGCGATATACACGGGTCTAGATCAAGAAGAAGTCTCATTACAACCTCAGTGTTAACTTTCACGTGCGCCAACAGGGAAGGAGGAGTGGACCCAACGTTATCCGTGAGGGACCTACCGGTCGAGCGGTCATAGGAATATTGCTGGGCCAAAAGACAAGCGCTCTCCGCGTCTTCGTAAACTATGTCCAACTGCTTACAGGAAGACAAGGCATGGACACCACTGCGCGAAGTTTGAAACTGTTCGTTTTCGACTTTTTCTTAGTTATTCTGACGTTTTTCTACTATTCAGTAGAATAGCTGGACTATCTGGCTTGTCATACTATCTTGTTTTTAGGGAGAAGCAACGTGGGCGGCAGTGTTTGAGTAAACGCTGAGAACAGAACTTGACTTACCACTCTCCCGTCAGATCCAGGTAAAACAATGCGAGCAATGCAGCCTGTACACAGGCACTTGGCTAAACCAACTAAGCCACAACCCGATAATACTGACTCAGCTCCAACTTCTGAGTGCAAGGTAATCCTATCAGATCCACTGAAGGAGGCACATGATAAAATTAACATTCTTCAGATCGAATTGAACGCACTCAAAAGCAACATCACCGCACTGAGCGAAACCCTAGCAAAAATGATGCTACTAGCTCAGCTCTCGGGAATCACACAGACCAAGGATGTGAATGAACTTAAACTGGCAGGGGAGTTTCCTACACACGTTGCTAATGAAGTTTCCGAACGAGTTCATCGTACAAATAACGTAACGATATTCAATATCCCCGACAAAACCAAATTAGCGAAGTGAAGCACTAGCTCACTAATCTCTGTAACATGACTCCTGACTCCTTCGAAATTAAACGTCTACGAAAAACATTCAAATGTAAATCGTGCCCTATACTTATCACTTTTAGCGACCAAGTACTGGCCAAGGCTTTAATAGCAAAACTATTCGTTATGCGAGAGTCAGCCAAGTTGGGGCCTATCGTGATCAAGCCGGACAAAACACCTCTGCAAAGAGCATTTGCATCAACCAATAAACTTCCGCCTAAGCAAAGGGCGGAAGGTTCCCCCACCGCGACTGGACTTGCTACCTCACTCCCAGTAGATCTTGATCTGTCGCAACAGCATGTGGACCCAAATGTGACAAAGGCCTACAGCACTGAACTAACTTCGTCCAACACAGTGAAGACGCTAGCCCTCTCGGTAGTGCACTATGAAGCTGCTTTCGGTCAAGATGAGGCTGATGTAGATAAACCGAACGATTCCGACATGTGTGACACTGATACCGAACCTCTGACAGAAGAAGTTATTGGCAACACATCCAACGAACCTATGAAAAGCACCCCACTGACTACTAAGGAACTCTCAGGCAACCGCCCAAAATGAAGGCGCATTAAAAAGCCTGCCTCTTGCAACTCCTACGTGCCGAGACATCAACCCAGTGAAACGTCCCAATGAAACCAGGCAACCGCACCCTCCGTGCTACCTAACTAGTGCTACTCTATGAATAGACAGATTGTACCATTAAAGGCAATATCTAACAAGTATGTACCACGGTGGAAGACCGCGACTACGAACAAAATGGTGCCGCCCCTCAGAAAGTTATACTTGCTTCCAACTGTAACTGCTGGCCATATAAAGGCCAATGTCTTCAGCCACAGCCAGAACATACGCGACTCCCGCCTTGTTCCCGGTAGCACTAACACGAGCAACACAACGGCCCCACTTCACCGCCCCCAGCCAAACCAGTCTCCCAGCCCGATACTATCCAATATAGCACGGTCCGTTGGCGAATCCACAACCTACTTACTAATGCCACCGTTTCTGCGGTGCTTCCAAGCTGACCGTAACTATAATCAATTGCAGGTACCCCGCTACAAGCCTGCCTCTTTTAAAACACTCCGCGAAGTAACGAAACACAACACCCTACCCACGCCTGCAAAGATTAATCGCCCACGCCCTGCAAGTCTAATGAATACTGAACTACCTAACACGTCCCTACGCATTTCCGCTCCTGTTTTATGGAATATGGCGGGCTACGGCTTGCCACAACTCACGAAGCTGTTGGACGAGGCTGCCCTCTACCATCTTTACAGGCTCTTAAACATCCCACAGATGCCCTTGAGCAATCGCTACCAACCCCTCCAACACCTCATATAGTCGCCGGCTCATTAAAATCTAATTCCAGAAATATCGTGCATTTTCAGTCCCTCCCACCCCAGGAGAACCTGCTCAAAAGTTCCCCCGCTGCGCAACCCAACGGCCCCGGCTTAACGGCAACGCAGGATTTTGCTTCCCTGAGACATTTCTTACTGCACCTACCAGCTTGTCTTCCGCGCATTCAACCGACGACATAACCAGGAGTCCCACCATTGCATACAAGCGTGCCAGCAACCCTCTCCGAGTCTTTGAATGCGATACGGACACCGCAGTAACCAACCCACATCTGGCAGAAGTATGCCCCTCAGGGCTGCACACTCACTGTACTGCATCATTATCTTCAACTGCTTACCTACACCATATCATTGCCACTATCTTAGTCATCGACAATAACCTTCCCCACACCAACAAACCTGTCTCCTCTGCTTTGTTTCATCGTGCTAACCAAGCAGTCCCACTCCTACAACCCGACTTGCTCTATGATAACGCGGACAGTAAGATTTTGCTGACCTCTTTAACCTTATAACTCTTATCACTCCCTCTGAGACAACAGCAACCATACACACGCAAACCACTCAAATTGCTTCTGTCTCTGATAATGCAGCAGGTGCCCGCTCCTGCAACAAGGCACTTACTCTACTTCCCCTTAACGCAAAGTCCATCAAACATAAGATGCACCATGGCAATCCCGTCATTATCCTATCCGGCCCCCAGGTAGTGCTCATCACTGAAACGTGGCACGACGATAACAAGCTCGATACACAGCTGCACATCCCTGGCTACACCACCTCTAGCTAGGGAGGTACCAACCACCCTGGTGGCGGATGCCTCATTTACCTGCGTTGAGACGATTTCGGGACGCTCATCATTTCAAGAACGTTTGGTCAAGCGCCTCTGAAGACTCGATTTGGATTCAGAGTAGTAGGGGGACAGCACGGATGTCTTACATGTCTTGCTATATAGACCCATCCACACACTACCCAGTCGTATAGGCAGGTCTAGTGGAACTCTTCACAGATGTATCCCTATTGCCTACCACTATAAGATAATCAGTAGTGACTTCAACAAGTCCACAAGTTGCCTGGGCAGAATGCAATCTACGCTGCCCAAATACCGTGCCTTTGTGGACACCACAAATGCATCTGCGTGGGACTCAACACGTGCATGCACCCACCAGTGCCCAATAACACCTTAGATTTAACTTTTGCAAACGTAATTGCGCATTGCATCTGCTGGCGTACTTGACAGATCTCCCTAGACGTGATCACAAAATAGTAAAGCTTCTCGTTTCTAACTACCCAACACTCGTCCCCCAGTGGCTAGACCAGCGTGTTTCTGTTCGGCCATTCAAACGCATCTAACTGGACCAAACTGTTGTGTGCTCTACTTCTAGAGATCCGTCAGATTGGAACGTATTTTTCTGGCTGCAGATGCGGGTACTGGCCTCTTCTGTACTATGTAGAAAATCCCAGTTACTGCCTGGATATACTTGCGCCTATAACGTAACAAAAGCTATGCAGTCACCGCAGGGATCCAGCACACTGCCTCGCAAGCTACTCGTCAAGCTCAGAAAGCTACCGTTTTAGACTACAGCAGGAACCCAAGAATTCTTTCTCCTTAGTCGCATCAATGAAGTCGCCCGTTGGTGTAGAAATTCGCAGACTACCGCATATCTGTCCGAAGAATACACTGACCTAAACTCTATCAACCGTTAGCAAAGCCCACAATTCTCTGATGGAGGCGCAGAAGCAACCTGCCTCGATTTCGATTACTCCATTATTCGTCCAGACAAGCTCAGTTACTATTAACCAAGCTGATATATGTGAGGGTTGTAGTGACCTTGAGATGCTCTAGTTGACGGCGCAATACTATCCTAAACTAGATTCAAAATTATAGCCTTTCTAGTATATTAATGGGAATTAGGCGGCTTGCTGCCTGTTGGAACGTTGTTCCCGTTTGTTAGAAAGCACTAAAAGGATTCTCAGGCTTTAGTGCGCGACTCTAATTCGAACGATGCTGCCAGTTCTAGGCACTCGAGGCCAAACTGACATTCGCCCTAGCTAGCTCTCGTTTGGTGTCCTATTTTTAGCAATAGACAACTCTCCTAAAGCCCAATAGATTTTTTCCCTAGCTTCTATATATCCTACCCACAGCTTTCGGTTTGGGTCGTCGGGGGTCGTACCGTATATATAGCCGCACGACCGTCGTCGCTATAATTGGTGGACTCCAAAAAATTTATTTTTGTGTTTGACACCAAATTTCTTTCAACTCCGCGTAACTAATTCTGTCAACACCCAGGCGGGCTCAGTCTGGTTTACCTGCTTTTACTCCCCGCTCTGCTAGTGCTCACTCCGATCCCCAACCGACTGTTTCCCAAAATTCGCCTTCTTCTTTCCCTTCTTTGTGCCCTGATTTTGTCACGCCAGTTCTTAAACAAATTTCTGCCCCGCCCTCAGAGCCACACATTTCTAGTGACCAGCCTAGTAAGCCCCTGCCCAAGACGTTTGCGACCGTCGTCAAGGAGAACACGGTGGCTGCTCCCGCAAGTCGGATTCCCGTGGTGCATAAATATAAGCCTATAGCCAAGGCTGTGGAAGACAAAGCGTCACCTCCAAAGCGTGGGCTAAAATCGGTTCTTCATAGGATCGACCATTTGGAGAAACTGCTCCAGGACAAGCCGCCTTCCAAGCCACGGATCCCCGAGATCGCCAAAGTCCCTAACCGGGAACGTTGTCTCATCATAATGAACTCCCCGGAGTCGGATAAGACAACAGCAGCAGAGAGAATTTTGGATGACCAGTTGTTTCTAAAACGTATGATCTCCCTACTGTTCGATGAGGGGGAACCGGGGATTAATATCGTCTCTGCTTTTCGACTTGGCAGAAAACACGAAGATTCTTCCAAGGTGCGTCCCCTTAAGGTTGTATGCCAAACTGAAGATGAATGCCGTCGGATCCTTCGACGAACTTCGCGCCTCAAAGGGGAGCCCTTTCACGTGTTACGGGATCTATCCCCGGAAGACCGCGTTAAAATGAAGATCGCAGTCGATGAATTGAGAACTCGCCGTGCGAACGGTGAAACCGATTTGCGTATTGAGGATTTTCGCGTGGTTCGGAAAGTGCAGAGAACGCGCTGAAAGCCAGTTCTTGTCCTTCCCGGACATTAGGATCAACAACTGGATTGCACGTACTTTTTGCGAACGTGCGCAGTCTGCGTAATAAACTAGATGAAGTTGTGCATCTTGCGTCAGTACTACTCCCGGACCTTATGGCGTTTACGGAGACATGGTTGTCCCCAGAAATCCCAGATCCCGAAGTACATATTCCTGGTTACAGTCTCTCCCGAGCTGATCGCATCGGTTTGAGATCGGGGGCGGCGTCATACTCTACTGGAAGGAAAACCTGAAGGTCCATGTAGTTGATGTTGTCTTGGGAAGTGATGACTGCTCCGAAGTGCTCTGGTGTCGTATTCACGATGGATGTAGATCTCTCCTTCTCGGTGTCTTCTACAGAGCTCCCCTGAGTTCTGGCGATCGTTTACTGGCCTCTCTAAAGAAGCATGGTGGAAACAAGGATTGTTTATTAGTGGGGGACTTTAATGCCCCTAATGTTGATTGGGATCTTCTTCACTGTGATGCTGCACCTGCCTCCTTCGATTCTACGTTTCTGGAAGCTGTCCTTGAAAGCAATTTAATTCAACATGTCGCGGCACCTACTCGCATTATCCCTGGTCAGACGCCGCACATACTCGATCTTGTGCTTTCGCCTGCGCCATCGGATGTTTCTGATTTGAATGTCTTACCACCAATCGGGAGGAGTGACCACTGCCTACTTTCCTTTCAATGGACCACACGGTTGAGCATTCACAACCACTGTGTCTATCGGCGGAATTTCTGGCGTGCTGATCCAAACCGCTTGAAGAAGGCCGCTAGCGAGCAGGATTGGAGTCTCCCTCAGCACTTGGACGTCGATAATGCTTGGAGCCTTGTTTACTCGAAAATGTTGTCCATTATTGATGATGTTGTCCCCATATCCAAACGAAAACCATTTACTAGAGGTCCCCCTGGATTGACCGAGAACTACGATCGCTCATGAACCAAAGACACAAACTTTGGAATCGCTATAGGCTTTCGAGATTGGAAACCGATTATAGCAATTATAAATTGGTCCGGAACGTATGTACCTCGAAAAAACGTACGAAACGGCAGCAATACGAAGGTCATCTGGCTGAACATTCCAAGTCTATACCGAAGCTGCTTTTCTCCTACTTGAAAAGGAGCACCAGAGCCGGAAGTGGAATACCGTCTTTGCATTCCCACGATCTTAATACCGTGCTCCACGATGATGCTGATAAAGCTAATCTTTTAGCTCGCCATTATTCATCGGTCTATACAACGGGGGTGCCGTCAGTTGATTGTTATTCATCCTTGCTCTCCGCTCTCAGCGATATGGACATAAATGTTACTGTGGTATACAAACTTTTGTGCGAGTTGGATCCCAACTCTTCCCCGGGACCTGATGGACTGCATCCTCTTTTCCTCAAGATTGTGGCCGAATATATCGCTGTTCCTATCTGCCACGTATTTCGGTGCTCACTTGAGGCCGGGCGTCTTCCGCTTGCCTGGAAAGCGGGTATAGTCAAGCCCATATACAAAGGAGGTAATCGGCAAGATCCTACGAATTATCGGCCCATTTGTCTAACATCTGTCGTCTGTAAGGTTATGGAGAGGATTCTTAAGCGAGCTCTCAACCTGCACTTCCAGAACCTCAAGATCATTTCAGCTGCGCAGCATGGGTTTTGTCCTTCGCGTTCATGTGTCACCAATCTTCTGGTAGCTCGAGAAAAGTGGGCTAAATCCATGGATGCTGGTAAGCGGCTAGATGTCGTATTTGTGGATTTTAGTAAAGCTTTTGACAAGGTTCCACACGAAATTTTGCTTAGCAAACTTCGCAGTATTGGTGTTTCAGGAAAAATCCTCTCTTGGCTCACTGATTTCCTGAATGACCGCGCTTTCCGTGTGCAAGTAAATGAGGCCTTTTCCTTCCCTGTAAATATGACCAGCGGTGTTCCGCAAGGCTCTGTTCTTGGCCCTGAACTTTTTAAAGTCTTTATTAATGATCTGGCATCTGTACTACGGGCAGACTGTTTGATTTACGCAGATGATTTAAAGATATGGATGGAAGTCTCCTGTCTGGATGAAGCTGATTTACTACAAACAAGGCTCGATTCGCTGCATGAGTGGTCGGTCAGGTGTCAATTACCCGTAAATCACGATAAACGTTCCGTTCTTCCGATCGGTGCCTCCGAACCATTTGGAATTTATCATATCGGTGGGTTTTTGCTGCCGAACTCTAATCGTGAGAGGGACCTCGGCGTCATTGTGACCCCAGACCTAAAATCGACCGAAGATACCTTGAGGAAAGTCGCTTCTGCCAACAGGTTGTTTTTCGCCATACGACGATCCTTCTCTCGCTTGACTCCGGAGATCTTCAGGCTCCTGTTCACTTCTCATGTACGTCCGATTCTTGAGTATGGACTGCCCGCTGTTTATCCTCTTTCCAAATTTGAATGCAACTTGGTTGAAAAAGTTCAGCGGAGAGGGTTTAAATCCGTTCTGGAATTACGCAACCTGCCTTCCTCATATCGTCTCCAGTGCCTGAACTCGTTCTCCCTAGCCTACCGTCGAGATCGCGGGGATTTGATTTTCACACGGCTTATCGTTAGAGGGGAACTTGGAGTTGAATTGCAGAATTTCTTTCCACTCAATTCTTTCAGTTCGACTCGGGGTCACCATTGGAAATTGTTTAAACAAAGGAGACTTCGGGTCCGTTGTGATGTCACTCTGTCTATCAGAGTAGTGAACGAATGGAATAATCTACCTGTGTATGTCGTTGATGCGCAGTCGGAGGAATGTTTCAAACATCAATTGGATTCTTACCTGTTGAGTAAACTCGGATCTTGTTGCTTCTTGTGTCAATGCAGCGGTTCCATTGGAACCGACTTGCAATGTCCACCTTGATCCCTGTGACGAACGGGAGGAGATGGAGCTGACAAAGGATTTTTCCTTCTGCTCTCTACATTCCAATGTTGCAATTT
>OX104067.1:81372966-81549432 GCA_944474145.2 Dicrocoelium dendriticum | reverse complement strand
CCGGTGCCTCTGTCGGATACTCTTTCTTGCTCTTGTCATTTTCTGCTGTTCCGTGTTGTCGCAGTCTTCCGCGCCTCTACACTGGCTGCTGCGCGCGCAGCCTGTTGACCTATTTTCTTATGGTGCGTACTTTGAATGCTGCCATGGAAACAGGTCAGTGTGGCCTTATTAGGGACTGTTGCCGATTGCGTCCGATGAGTCTTGTGGGAAGGTGGCTGCAGATGGTACCACTCCACTGGCAATACGGTTACTGTCAGTTAAGCTGGGGTGAAACGAAGAAAGGCTAGTGATGGGGTGGGGATGGGAGTAAGCGTAACAGGTGAAAAACAAAAGAGTTGAAGCCAGCAGTAGCATGTTTTTGCTTGTCCACCCTAATGTAGTTAACAGATAAGGCGACAATTGATAACCTGCGCGAAGGAAGATGCAGGATAAGTTTATGTAGGAAGAACAAGTCATGGTTCTATGTGCGCTAGGATACTGTTAGGGCGCCCAAACCTAGACAGGAGGAAGCTGAGGGTCCTCATCCCAAGCTTCTGGCTCAACCAACATTCCGCAAGGCAGCGGATGTGGCCATGATTTAGTTTTACAGAAAGGGTCGCCAACCCATTTCGAAACCCAACCTGTAGGTGCAGGAGACTGAGTTTGTCCGACCTTTCACCGTCGCCAAACATTGTAGGATTAGCTTTACAAGGTGCCCGGTGGTATCACCCAGTATAGCTCAATGACTTACGGAGGTACTCAAACCTTCGCACCACGTTACGTTCCAGGTCCCTATAAACGCGCATTGCACGCACCAGCTTGATCAGAATTTTGGTGATGTATTCATGTCTTCAGGCCGTTATATTCTGACAACCTTGCATTTTCGCCCAGTTTGGTGCAGCGATGACGCATTTAACTGGCGCAGGTATGCCAGGACCTGATCAACCCACTAGTGGGGGCCCAGAGAACTTCTTGCCAAACGACTGGCGGACCTCAGCGTCCTTTGTTTAGTGTTATCACTAAATGTCAGTAATACTCCGCAAGCGCTTTCGTTCAATCACGGTCAATCGTTAAATGCTTTTCGTGCGAACTGGCCACATCGATCCATACAGCTACGCTGGTTTCGTCGCAACCGTATTCAACCCACCTGCTGACCGGCCTGTACAGGGCAAAAGGGCAACGTGCACACGACCGAAAACCTTCTCAGACCTGATATGAACCCGCCCCTATTGATGGACCTGTAACGCACAAATATTTACTCTATTTTTCCCATTTTGTATCCATCCAAGTGTTTTAGCACTTTGATAATCGTGCTGCTTTTAGCAGTCTTTAATATATATACAGGTTTATTTCGTTTACAGAATCTGTTTCTGTGTTTGTCCGTTGCCCCAATTACAGATAAACACAGGACACCTGCGCCTAAAGTAAGACCACCGACGGTTTTTTGCACTACACACAGCTCTATTCCCACCCCTATCCAGTGTAAACCCATAGGCATAACAGCAGGACGTAGGTGGATGGAAGCAATGCTTCATAAACGGAACCGGCTCACACACTTTCCACACAGTTAGCAGCAGCAGCCCTGCATTTCCAATAGAGGAAGCATGCGTACCAGCCGTTTACAATGAGGTGGCTATGCCGTAGCCTGTTGCACACTAGATGGAAACATCTAGTCATGAAAGTCGGACAACCGGGTGCCACTGGACAGAGCTTATCTCTCTTTGAGCCAGTAAGCCTGATATCGCTTTTCGACAGGTAGACATTTTTAAAGAAGTTAGTTCCCTTCAGAAATTTGAAAAGCACGGTAAGAAGACGAAAACTGGTAGATGTATGCATTTCGTATTGTCTCCTCAGTACCATTAACAATAACCGGTATGCAACTAAATACTTAAATATGTGTGTAACCGAATAAACATAAGGTGAAAAATGAATGACGGAAGTTCCACACTTATGTCCACGGCAGTCTTAAGCTGATAAATAATTGCTTTTGAACACACAGGGTCGGCTTCATCCGGCTTATCGCAACCGCCTCGGCGAAACGGAGGAAGCGGGGTTTAGGGTGACGTAATACAAGTGTGAACGCTGATCCGAGCTCTATCCGGTGACGCGTAGTCAGTAGGTGTTTACCCATTTGAGGAAGCTGGCGGTTTGCGCAAGCACGGAACTTCAGTGGGACGGGGATTCTGGTCAATTTCACGTTGAACCCACCTTGGCACGTGTTCCTTTATTCGGGAAGTCAAAGACCGATTGGTTCTGCCTATGTAACTGTCTCCGCAGTCGCATACGAATTTGTATATGCAGTGTGAGTTGGCCCCTATCGGTTGGGCTTCCTTCGTTGGAGGCACCGGCAAGTTACAGGTTCTGTTGATGACCACAACCTGAGCAGCACAGTAACTTCTCTGCGTGGCAGAGATTAAGGAGGATTTAAGGAGCTTCAACCATCCAGTCCTGAGAATGTTGTTTGGTTTAGAAACAAATTGACCGACATTGCTCACGAAGTTAAGACTGTGCCAGTGACTGAAAATGCGCACTTACATGCCGACACCTTCAGGCGCTACGTGAACTGCGTACTAAGAACGTAGTTGTGATGAAACCGGATAAGGGCTCTGGTGTGGTAGTCATGAACAAGGCCGCGTACGCTGAGAAAAGGAGTAGTATACTCAACGACACGAGTAAATTTGAACGACTTAATAAGATGGAGAACGTGTCCGACGTTGAAGCTAGCATAGCTGCCCATCTTGAAATGCTTCTCATTCATCGCGTGATTGATAGTGACACCTATATTTCGTTGAAGCCAAGTAAAAGCACTACTCAGCAGCTATACGGGTCACCGAAGACGCACAAGAGTGGAGTACCACTTAGGCCGATTCTATCAATGGTAAATGCGCCGCTGCATAAACTGGCTCGCTGGCTAGTGAAGATACTTCGCCTCTACGACAACTGTCCAATCCATATAGTCTTAAAGTTTCTTTTTAGCGTATCGGTGACTTAGATGACATCAACCTCTCCGATAAGGTCACGTGTTCCTTGGATGTGGAATCTCTATTCACCAACGTCCCACTACAACAAACTGTTGAATACATATGTGAGCTTGCTGAGCACTCTAGTTATTCGTTACCAATTCCAGTCGAATTTCTAAAGGAATCCTTACTGCTGTGCACAGCAAATGTTGGCTTTCACTTTCAGAACACCCCATATCGTCAAATCGATGGTGTGGCAATGGGTAGCCCACTAGGCCCTGTACTTGCCGATTTAATCATGCTGATGATAGAAAGAGGCATATCCACAGAAATAGCCCAGTTGCCATACTATAAGCGTTATGTTGATGACATATTGGCCTTTTGTTCATCAGAGCAGCAGATTGTCCAGTTGGTGCAGCAATTCAACTGCGCACATACCAACTTGCGGGTAACCTGCGAAGTGGAACAGAAGAAATGTCTGCCATTCTTAGACATCCTCATCAGTCGCAGAGATGACGGGCTCATTAGAAGTTCAATCTATAGAAAAGCAACCTGGTCCGGCCAATACCTGCACTTCACCAGCTTCACACCAGTGCGGTACAAGCGGACCCTTGTGAAAACTTTAGTTAGTCGTGCTAGACGAATTTGCTCCGCTGATTGTCTAGCCGACGAGCTAGAGTTAATTACAACGACCCTCGTTGCAAATGGTTATCCACGTAGATTTATAGAGAGACACAGCCAACAGCGAGGCCCAAAAGACTTGTTGCATACGGCGGCCAAGAAAAAGATCTATATCGAGTTGCCATTTAAGGGTAACTTTACTGGATTGAAAACCACGAAACGTTTAATCTCTGCTACGCAGAGAAGTTACTGTGCTGCTCAGGTTGTGGTCATCAATAGAACCTGTAACTTGCCGGTGCCTCCAACGAAGGAAGCTCAACCGATAGGGGCCAACTCACACTGCATATACAAATTCGTATGCGACTGCGGAGACAGTTACATAGGCAGAACCAATCGGTCTTTGACTTCCCGAATAAAGGAACACGTGCCAAGGTGGGTTCAACGTGAAATTGACCAGAATCCCTGTCCCACTGAAGTTCCGTGCTTGCGCAAACCGCCAGCTTCCTCAAATGGGTAAACACCTACTGACTACGCGTCACCGGATAGAGCTCGGATCAGCGTTCACACTTGTATTACGTCACCCTAAACCCCGCTTCCTCCGTTTCGCCGAGGCGGTTGCGATAAGCCGGATGAAGCCGACCCTGTGTGTTCAAAAGCAATTATTTATCAGCTTAAGACTGCCGTGGACATAAGTGTGGAACTTCCGTCATTCATTTTTCACCTTATGCTTATTCGGTTACACACATATTTAAGTATATAGTTGCATACCGGTTATTGTTAATGGTACTGAGGAGACAATACGAAATGCATACATCTACCAGTTTTCGTCTTCTTACCGTGCTTTTCAAAGGTAGACATTTTGTCTGCACTTCCACAAGTATAGCGAGGTGGGTAATACCGAGCGACGAACATTTCCTCGGAGCGTCTATCCTCCAAACATCATCATCCGAAAGGGACTTGGGTATCCTTACTTAGACGAGTCTTTCCGTAGCCGCTTCTTGCAGGAAAGCATCTGTTGCTGTTAACCGCACGTTGGGAGTTTTGAAACCGGCCTTCGGTCAAATTGAACTGGCAATTGCCGTCTCTTTCTCAACGCTTTCCTCCTACCTTACTTGGAGTTTCCTGTTCAGCGTTGGAGCTCCAGCTAGCTGGACGACCAACGGATACTCGTAACCCCACAACATCAAGGTCCCAAGTTCCTAGATTAACCACCAGGACTTCACTGGCCAGGCCTCTACTGGCTTAAGTATTGACGCCTCCGAAGCGACTTGATCCTTCTATGTATGACTTTCCAAACCTGGACATCACTGCCGCCACCTAGTCACACTGCACTAACCGCGCTTCCAACTACGTGGTCCCTCACTGAGACGCACACATCAGCACACTCGGCTGAACTGCAGACTACACTACTTCGCTTTGCAAAACTGCCCTGACCGTAAAATGCTCTGCCTGCCGATTTATTCTTGGCATCCACTGTGGCGGATTTAGAGGCCCGGCTGGACTGTCGTCTGGCCGAGATGCAACTATCACAGGCTAGTTTCAAAAGCTCCATGCATTCTGTGAGTCCGCAGGTTATCCCACCTTAAGCCACTCCAGTGTATTTGGATCTGTTACGAGCATTTAACAGCATAACAAAACCTGAATACCAACCCGGTGACATGAAACATTAGATCATTTATAGGATAACGACAACAGGTAGTCCGATTTTTCGTCGACTACGGCGATTAGCACATGAAAACTTACCACAGAAACAGCTGCATTCGACCATATTTTACATTTGGGCATAATACGTCTATCCAGCAGTAGGTGTGTAACGCCCCTACATTTGGTCCCGAAGAACAAATCTGGCCATTGAAAATCTTACGGGGACTACCGAGGACTGAAGGTCATCAAAGTCAAAAGTAGTTATCCCATTCCGCATCCCCAGGATTTCTCATCCTCGATATATAAAAAGCAAGCGTACAGCAAGAAAGATCTATGGCGGGCATATCATCAAATTCCCGTGCATCCTCGAGAGGTTCCTAAGACCGCCGTCACCAATCACTTTGGCTTATTTGAGTTCCTGTGAATGCTATTAGGTCTCCGCAATACAGATCAGGCATTTAGCGTTCTATCGATCAGGTCATTCGCGGACTCGATTTCGTTTTCGTCTATGTCGACGATGCCTTGTTTGCAAGTATTGTCCATGGCGTACAGATGAGTGTTTTGCGACACTTTTCCGAATGATGCGCACGTTATGGGGTAGTTATGCATGCCTCTTAAGGTTCAATTGGTGTTGGTACGTTAGACCGCTTTGTCACCGTGTGTCCTCCGCCGGAATTACACCCCTAACCGTTAAAGTGACTACCAGCACTGAGTATCCAATCCCTGAATCCCTCAAACGTTAAGCCGCTTTGTGGACACGGGTAACTTTATAGCCGATTCATTTCGCCCTCTTCCGAGGTAGCCTAGCTACTGATCGAGCTACTCAAACAGGATGCTTATTCTTGTAGCTTTACGGAGGCAGCTAAGCGGGCGTTCAGCGATCTAAAACCTCAGCAAGCAACTGCAACCTTCTTCGTGCAACTAGATCATAAGGCGCCGTTACAGTTAACGGTGGACCCCGCAGATGCAGCAGTAGGCGGTGTTACAACAAAGCTAGTGAGGTGGATTGTATCCGCTTGCCTTTTAGTAAATAAATAAATAAATAATTTAATCTCGACTATGCGAGGCACGCCTCTGGAGGCATCATCAGGTAGGTGCAACTGTACATCATTTTATGGTAATTGTAACGGTGACAATTGCAAATTTTTCAAATAAATAAATAAGTAGTTTATTCTCAAATTTATGGAGACGCACTAAATCAGGCGGGATCGAGGTTTAAAAGCACTTGTGTATCACCACGACATTTCGGGTACAATCGTGTGTAGTTAAAAAAGGTCAACGCACTATAAGTGTAATTAAACGGTACATGTAGACGGAGAGTAAAATATTCTTGCATGTGTCGGGAAGAGTTGAAATATGAGTTTAGTCAACTTGCCAGTATGTAGTTGTGGGCAGTGACTTTAGTCAGTGGCAAGTCACGTCCGCCACGTCGCAATATTGTTAAACAGACGTTTGTGGCTTTGTACAGGGAGAACGCTTGCCAGGCGAAAACCTACCACCTTCTGCAACACTGCCGTAAAGCATTTTGAACATTATTGTATGACTGGCAAAGCCGTTTGACGACTGACTTCATATTCGATTATTCGCAGATAACTGGCTCCTAATTTCCTCTGTTAGTTGGACAGGTAATTTGATCGGGGCCGCCATGATTGTTGAGGCCGGTTGAGGAGAGGAACATCGCGAATAGTCGGCTTGTTGTGTGTCCAGGTGAGCAAAAGTTCCAATTTTCTGCTAGCTGGATTTTTCAGGTGTATAAGGTCTGGGAGTATGAAGCTGTGTCCAGTTCTCCATCCTAGACTAGGGTTGTGGTGACTGTAGGTGGGTCCTTTTAGTGTTCATCCCTGCTCCGCCTGGCGAAAGACGTTGTAGCACGTTCTAGCTCAGTGGGCAGCATTTCCGACATTACCTTGAAGGACGTATATTCACGGTATTCACCGATCATACGCCATTAATATACTATGGTCCTCCGCTTCTGATCGGCTATTCTTACCAAAAGATAGGCAATTAGATTACATTAGCCCAATTTACTTCAGACATTCGGCGTTTGTCCGGGGCGAAAAACGCCGCAGCAGACACCTTATCAAGGGAGGCAATCGACACCTCATCTAAGCATTCCATTTTTGGTCTCCAAGAACTAGCCGCAGCAGAACATTACGAAAAACAGTTTCTCTAACAATTGCAAGCAACCAAACCACAGAAAAACCCATCCCACTTCCTTTAAATTCGGATGTTCTGATGTGCGAAATATCGACAGGGAAGCCACAACCTGTATTTCTACCAACCTATCGGCGAATCATCTGTGCTTCACTACATGTTCTGTCACATTCAGGCATCCAGGTGACGCGCAAACAGTTCTGATCCTTTTGTATGGCCGGCACTGTACAGAGACTGCAAACCATGGTGAGAAAAGGCAACCCATGCCTAGGTGCAAGCTTGCGCGCCATACAAAGGCAACACTTGGCAATTTCACCGTTCTTGCGGCTCGTTTCACTTTAGTGCACATAGATCCCGTCGGTCCACTTCCGCCGTCGAGTGGATATAAGTATTTAGTTAATGGTAACGACCTTTTCACTTGTCGGCCCGTAGCAATATCTACCGTGAACATTTCAGCAGAGGCAGTAGCACCCAAGTTTATGGCTCATCATAATGCACATTATGTTGTTCCGTTCATCATAACAAGCTCACGGTGCGCGATTTGAAGCGACGATTTTTCTACAGTTAAACAAAATGGTTGGAACCAAGCAAATAAGAACGGCTGCGTACCATGCAACCGCAAACTGGTTAGTCGAACGTTTCCACTGCCACTTCAAAACATCTATGGTCGCATGTTCTGATACTACCCGTTTAACCGGAAACTTACCGCTAGTTTTACTAAATCTTTGAACGACGCCTAAGGCTGATTTAGGTGGCTTGGCCGCGGAGCGTGTATACGGTATAACGTTAAAACTCTAGGCTGCCTTCGTTCAACTAGTCGCTGTCACTGCTCTAGGCCCCTCAAACTTCGTTCATCGTCTACATTCATCTATGCGTGAAATGCATTTTACTGCCACCAGCGCACAAATTAACAAGTGCTACCTACCACAAGACCTGTCATCTTGTTCACCCGTGTGGCTACGATATTATGCAGTCCGCAGGACTTTACAGCCACCGTATAAAGGACCATATGAAGTGATCACTAAAACACAACCGCACCATATAATCAAAAGGAATGGTTAAAGCCGATGTAAATTCGATAGACCGACCCAAGCCAAACTACATCGAACGCACTTTTGAAAGGCATTCAACATTTCCGGAAAACACACCATGTACACAGCAGCCAACAAAGCTCGGTAAAATTGACATTACACTGCCAACGTCTAAAGGTAATCCGAACGTGACTAATGCGTGGCAAACAGAGTCAGGTAGAAACGTTCCTTTTCCATACCGCTTACAGTACCACCTTGTGCCGATCACTTGCCTGCACTGTCTGCTGCCAGATTTCTTGCGATTATGGTTCTCTGGATTTTGCCGAGACGCAAAAGATGTTTCCTCGTAAATGTAACAGGAAAAGCAAGGTTGTGTCAATTAAAAACAATGGAATTACCATCACGCTCCATTACTATCCCATTTTGCTCCCAAGCTTTTCTCTGTACTTTAAACTCAGTTGCTTAGCCTGCATACTTCTAATGTCTCAGCTCCGGCCACTTCTTGCGACACTGTGCCAGGTAAAGGTCATATTTTACTGGCCACACCCACCGAGTTTTTATCCCTGTTCGCTAGTACATCGTGCGGCTAGCGCACTGCCGGGGAGGTGCTTAGGATAATCACGCAGTTTGACCAACACAAGTCAGCAGTACGGTATCATCTGGTCACCTGACGCTTCCAAAGGCCATATCGACCAACATTAAAAACCTCCAACCCACACGTCCTCCGCCATAAGTAAATAAATAAATAAATTCCTTATTCTCGTACAGTGCGAGACACGCCTATGTAAGCATGCTAATGTTAAAGGTAAAACTATATGTCGGTGAACGTTTAAAACATGGTGCACGTTAGCCAGGATCCTTGGACCTGAGTTCATGCATGTATGTAGAAGTGCGTGTGTCTATCCGTTATTCCAGTTTGAGTATGTGCCAACACCATCGTGATTGATCGTATGCATAGTATGAGAAGGGTTGAGAGACGTCCGTGTTGGGAGTGTGGTTGGTTGGTTGGGTAATCTTGGGACCGTGACTTTTGTTAGAGGCGAGTCACCTTCGTCTCATCGCAGTGCTATTAAACAGACGTCAGTGGCATTTTACAGGGAGAACGCTCGCCAGGCAAAAACTCAACACGTCCTGGAGCATTGTCACTAAACATTTGCTAAAGCAGGGTAGACCTGAACCACGCAGTTGGTATCACGGAAAAGTCATGTTTTCGTTCTCAATGGAGCAGCCAGCGAGTGCTGACAAACCATAAGCGAGCGAGTGGACACTCGGCAGGTGGGACCAAGGGTTAAAGAGTTATGGAGTGATCCAGGTATGTTGTGGTAAGCATTTGTTTTGAAGGCTTTTTGTAGACCGGCCTTGGCGGCTCTAAGCTTCAGGATAAGGACCTCCAGAGCAAACTGTCCAGTGATATTAGACCAGGATGTAAGTGTGTTGTAGATCTGATTTGACGCACTTTGGTCTTTTTAGGTTTATTCGGTCAAAGACAAACAGGCCAGATGGAATCCTTGGTAGGTGTCTGTTGATAACTTCACACCTAGAAGAAGAAAAGAGAAAAGTAAAGAGAAGCAGAGCAGCAGACTACCAAGAAAACCTATGCCAACGTGCTGTGAATGTAAAAGTCGTATATGTTACAACATGTTAAAAGTGATACAAGCAGAGCCAACGAAATATTTGGTATTTTGTGTTCTGCGACCATCTAAAGTATCTATGCGGGCGAAGGGTGCTTAATAACTGGAAACAGGCATGGGAGGATGAATGAGGACAAAGAGAAGACGGTGGCAAGCAAAAGAAAAAGGAGAAGCTAAATAGAAAAGCCCGGAAATGGGAGGAATTTATAGGTACCAGTTGCTCTGAAATTACGTTTCAAGGTGATTGGTGTCCATATCAAAGGGACATAAAAGACCGACAAGCTATCACCAAATTAAAAGTAAGAAAAAGATGCAAACAGTTTTTTAAACTCAAAGTTAGGAACGGCATACTAGGAAGGAGCAACAGACAGCAGAAACGGAAATGGAAAGTGCCATGTGTCTAGGGACAGAGCTACGCTTAGAGCACAACAGTTACGGAGCAATAACAAGGTAAGGAGAGCAGGTCGTGCTGAGTTAATCCAAGGCATAGTTGCAGTTAGAAAAAACAGAAACGTTTCAACAGAGAAGCTGCTGTAGACCAGGCTTTTAAGCCTCAATTTAATAAGCGAGGTAAGAAAATATCAAACACAAGTGAAGCAATGCGAAACGACCGCATTAGGCAGACTGCAAGCAAGCCAGGTGAGGTGCGAGTGAGCTGAGCGCAGCATAGCATTAAATGGCTTTAGAGTAAAAATATAGGAAGCAACAGCAATCTAAGCAGCGGAAGATAAAGGATCAGTGGAAGTGCCAAACCTGAGTTATTAAACCTCAGTCGCCCAGAAGCTGTAAGCAAACAGGCCAGGCAGCTTGGACGAGACTGGCTTAGGCTGAAAGAGGAGGATATTCGGCCAAACGGATGTGGTGTGACAATTGAAGAGGCAGGCAGAGTTACAAGACATAAAGTCTGAGACAGCGTTTAGGAAAGCCTCTTGCGGTAGTCAAGTAGACGAAAGATGTGGTGAATCAGCCGTTACTAGGCTAATTCCATGCGGCATGCATAGATTCAAAAGGACAGGGTGCAACGGTATCAAGAACAAAGCAAGCACGCAAGTTAGCATAGACTCATGATGATAAGGCTCAGAAGGGTAGGGTGAAATAACCGTGACTTGGTTAAGGTTAGCATAAACACCACGGATGCAACTGCTTTAAACCAGGCTTTTAAGCCTCAATATTCTAAGCGAGTTAAGGAAACAGCAAAGAAGGTTGAGGCAGGGCGGGACGAATGCATCTGCCTGACATCAAACAAGCCAGCTGTGGCGCGAGCTCTAAACTTTTGACTGGCTAAAGCAGCTGTACCGTCATCACGCTTATTTGCATGTTCTTCCGTGATTATCTTTGGGAGCCTAAAAAGACAACAATGGAAATACATGCTTTTAGTTCTTTATGACATTCAGATGAGGTGATTTTAGCTTTAAACTCTGCACTTAAGCAGCGCTCCTACAAGCTTCCGGTCTCCATCCAAATCATCAGAAATTGTTGTATGAATTGGCCGCTGGACTGTGTTTAACATGCTTGCTTGCAATATGGCTTGACAGCTGCGTCTTACTTTTGAAATGGAAGGAGCCGATCGTCTGTCCGATTTTTCAGTCGGTGACAACCATTTTACCACGAACTACCGGCCCGCCAGTCTGGCAAGCCTAGCAGACGATTTTTTTGAAAACTTGATAACGGATGCGGTGGAAAATCACCTGAATGTCTTCAACCCTCTCGGTGTTAGGCAACCTGGATTCCGCACGGGACCTCCTTGTCAGGCTAATGTACTTGTAACACTAAGTCATCTTCAGCCTCTTCATTAACGCAGTAAGGGGAAATAGGTTTCGTTAAGTTAACATTTCGTTTGTTCCCGTCAGACGCAACGCATTACAGGCAAAACAAAATCCTTGTAGCTCGTGAAAGCTGGGCCGAAGCAGTAGATAATATTCACGCTGTAGAGGTGCTATCCATGAACTCTTCGAAGACTTGACGCTGTTCATCACCTCCAACCCTCACTCAAGTTGATCTAGTATGGGACGACTGGTGGCGCTATTAAATGAGAGCATGCTTTGCTGGAGGATGGGGAGAAGTGTGGATACTGGTGGCGTAGCATTCTGCCTATGCAAGTACTCCTTAGTGGCTTCTCGCATGGATAGTTGTTGTAGCCAGCTGTTCGCGATCTATGTACCTGACGTACCAGCAGAGCTATGCGTGTCAGCAATAATGTTTGCTGACAATTTTAATGTTTAGAATATTGCGGGTATCCTGAGGGTCCTAGGGCAATTTAGTGCGCCTTGGATATGCTAATTATCGTCTACCTCAGAAAGGTTACAATAAATCAGATCAGTTGCTCTGTTTTCCGAATCGGAGCTACTAGTCCTTCAACTGTGATGTAGTTGGCGGTGGTGAAATCCATCTTGTTACTCAGCAGATTGATTTAGGTCTCTCCCACTCATCAGCATTCCATTTGGCGAAACTTGGCATTAGGCTGTTTGTCGGATATTGAGTATGGCGTGGTTTAACTGCCGCTGTTTCCACGTCCCAAAGGGCAGTATATTTGTGACACTATTCTCGGCCTTCCTACGATCCTACTTAGAAGAGGTTATCCAGACTTATCCACCATGTATTATTCGAGACGTGATGCTCTTGATGATGTTGTTACGTGTGGATACTGGTAAATAAATAATTGAATAGTTTATCCTTGATAGCATCGAGGCGCGCCTTATCAGATATGATCAAATTTGTACAGAGCAACTTTCTCAGTAAGCACATTGCGTTACATGCATAAAGGGGAAGTACCTGTGAGGAAAACATCAAAGGTGGAGTGACACGTTTTTGCGTCCGTGTGGATGTACCGCAGTGTAGAAAATTGTAAGCTCTGACTGTATTATGGTCGGTAATGATATAAAATATGGCAGGTTAATTAGTAATATACCAGGTTTGTGTATCTGTACGTATATAGTGTATGTGGTAGTAGGCACTGTGAGTGAACTAGTAATGTATGACTAAAGTCGTGGGTTGGGTTGTTGTGTTCAATTTCGCATGAAAGTATCCATGGTACGCTTTGCATCGGATAACATTTGCGAAGTGAGAATCCCCCGGCATAGAAAAGCGGTAAATTTATTTAGTGGCAAGTCACGTTCATCAAGTCTCAGTGTGGTCAAACGGGCCGTTGTGTCATTTTATAGGGAGAAACCTCGCCAGGCGAAAACTCACCGCGTCCTGGAACACTGCTGCCGAAATATTCGCTGGAGCGGTATTAATCCACACTACCCAGCTGGCACCACGAGGAGGTTGTTCGGCCAGCCAGGTTAATGCAAGGTTTACCGCGACAGATGTATCCTGAACACACGCGTAGTTTGGGGAGGGCAATTCATGCTCTACCAAAGGATAAATGTGGACTTGATATATATTTACCGTATCTGACGCCAAGAGCAGCCCGGAGTTGTCTGGACTCTCTAGTTTAACTAAGTTACATATTCTGTCTTGTCACCCATTGAAGTTGAATAAATGACTGCCTGTTCTGGTTAGGACTGAAACTCCGCAGTGGCGCCGAGGTATAGAGCGCTAAAATTTGCTTCCAGATTATACGATGAGGGACTCTACGGTTAAGGGTTTTGCCTATCAGCACGCTGCTTATTTGTATTTACCTAATCGAACCAGCATGGTATGCTTGGACAGGATGCAAGCGCAATGATTTGCTGGATCGGGAGTGTTGTGTCTTTTGTATTAGGCACATCCGTATTTCAAAGTCCATTCTTAACTCCTGGTCCAACAGACGTCGGAAAGGGGACATTCATACGATAAGCCTATCGCTGCACTCCCAGTTGAACTTGAACAACATTTGGTAGCATTTTACTGGAACTTCCAGTAAAATATCACTTGTAGATGATGCTTAGAAGCACATTCTGAGATATGGTAGAAAATTCTGCTGTCTTTTGCCGCAAACTAACGGACAAGTTCCATGAGAATTAGTAAGTGGGGTATGCTTTTAATCTTTATCAGCGACAACTGTCTTCATCACTTTATGGAACCGGCGAAAACCTAACTTAAAATCTAAAAGCCGGTATTGACCTATAATGGATCTAGGTTTAATGGATGGACACGTACTGCGTATGCCCGTACAGCCACTGCACACTGCCTTGTTCGCGGTCGCAGGGCGTAAATGGAGGATTCGGCGTGAGGACAGCTTGCAGACTGGAGAAGCAGGCTGCCAAAGAGGAAAAACAGCTGGGCAAGGTAGGATTTGCTCCACCACTTGCATGTGGCCCAACGATACTGCTTGCCGCTGGTTGGAAAACTGGAAAGCTGTGGATCGAAACCCAACTCAGTGGCAGTGGCGTCTCTCTGTTTGTTGCGGGAATTCCACTTCCCTTCCCTAACAAAACATATGACACACAAAAACGCTGAGTGGGTAAAGACAAAAGATTGCTGGTTTACTTTCTTCTTAAATGCTAGCCCTGCTTTCCTATTCCGTCATGGTTCCGATTGCGCTATATCTATACAGGTTGCGACCCACATATACATTCATCCTTGGTTTAATAGTGTTCATCTGGTCCTGTTCAGTAAACAGTCAAATGTCCGTATTTCTTGGTACATGATAGGTAGTATAACACGATATTTACGATGTATCTGTAGTAGTTGATGCTACTAGGTGAGGCGCGGTTTTGGCAAGGAAAATAGTACCAAATCCGTCTGTGGTGCAGGGTGCACGCGCGCGACTTCACGTTGCTAACCTGTTGTTATAGTCGATCAATCAATTCACAGGGTAGCAATGTTCCCTAGCTTAATGACCAATTGCTTTGGCTGCGATTCGCCCTTCGTTGGTCGTAAAAGCGCCTTCAAAGTTCCACCAGTCTTGCTTCCTCTTCGCATTAGTTGGGAGCTGGTCGGATCACATGATTTAGCGTGCGTCGTTAGTCGGGCAGCGTTCGCGCCAAAGTCACTAGCGCGCATCTACCGTAGCCCCTAGTGTGTGCGTCCGTTCCAACGACTCAGTGTCTACCTGCATACGTGCTGCTACGATCGTTCGCAAGCTCGCGCAATTTCCGCCTCACCCCGAGCTAAGCTTACGCCACCAGGTCAGCGCAAATCTGTTTGATTGGCCAGGGTTTCAAGCCGTTACCGTAAGCGTGCTCTAACCAAGCTGGTGACAATAGTAGCAGGCATCTACGCGTTCATACTAGGGGCGACAGCTTTTTTGAACCCTGACTGACGGGTACGCTGATTTTAAACTGATGCTGCAGCAACCACTTAAATTGCTGTCCTTCTTAACCGAAACGCTAAGCATTTCTTCCCTCGCTGGTCCAAGCGCTAATTCTCAGTCAGTGGACCATGTGGTTATCAGCATCAGTGAGTTTCTGTACGCCACCAATGCCGGGGTAGCTTTCGAATATTGGTGTAAGCGGTACGAGGACCTGTTCGACATTGACTTGGCGTGCCACGACGACTCGTGGAATATCCTGCTGCTTGTGCGCAAACTTGGTACGCTCGAACCGCAACGCTACACAAAATTCATCTTGCCGAGAAACCCATGCGAGGTTTCCTGTGACGAGACGGTCCGAACCTTGCCCAGCACTTTGGCGAGCAGTCTTCTTTGTTCAGTGCTCGTTATCAGTGGCTGCAGCTGGCCCAGCTTGAGGCCGACGACTTCATCACGTACGTGGGTGTAGTCTACCGTGAATGCCAATGTATTCAACTTGGGGTGCTCACAGAGAACCAATGCAAACGCCTGATTTTCTTCACTGGCCTCCAGTCCACACATGATACCGATGTCCGGAAGAGCCTCCTGTCCAAGCTACAACTGGATAGCTCAGTCACCTTCCAGAACCCGGCCGAAGAGTATCAAATGCTGCTCAACCTGAAGCACCATTCTGCCGCGATCAAGAAGGCCGCCGCAATAAGTACAGCCCAGGCAGTTACAGCACCTAGTGCGCAATCGTTCGAGCGCCTCCCCCAATCCGACCGAGCGAAGTGTTCACCTTACGCGTGCTGATTCCACGGTGCCTGGCGTTGCCACCGAAACTGCAATTCCCGTCAGCTACGTTGTCAAGATTGTGGCAGTGTGGGGCACCGTGATGGTTACTACCTTCCCTCACTTTCCAATGGGGACAACTCTGGACTGGGCCCCACCCACGATCCAAAGAAATCCCGACCCAAATGTGCGCCCAAATCTGATCCAGTTGCCAACTCCCTGAGGGAGCTGGCCAAGTTCCCAAGCAACGCTGCCAATGGGAGAAAATTCATGGACGTCTTGATCAACGGTTAGGTGGTCCGCTTGCCGGGAGACACTGTGTCGGACGACACGATCAGCCCCAAAATTTTCTGACCATCCCTTGGCAAGATACCCTCCGAACCGACTCTTAACCTGCCACCAGCGCCTGTGGTGGTCGTGTGCAGCTGAGTAGGCAGCTGCACTGCTCCGTCTCCTTTCAAGGAGCAGCGTTCAACGCGATCTGCCACATCACGAAGGTGAAGATCAACCTGCTTGGTCTCGGCTGGCTCGAAACCTTTGGCTTTGCCGACCACCCACTTCGGGCCACATGTAATGCAGTACATCCTCCGATAGTACCAAGGGACTGGACCGACAACATCATTAGAGAGTTTGCTCTGGCATTCCGGGATGGTCCTGGACACCGTACATGCATCCGTACCGTAGTACAGTGCCTACCTGGAAGCGCAACCGGTATTCTGTCCCAAAAATGGTGTACCAAAAGCAGTTTTGCCCTTGTCGTCGCCGAACTCTAACGTTTGGAAGACATTGGCGTCCTGGTGCCTGTATTACATTCTGCCTGGGCGGCACCGATCCTTGCGGTAAAGAATTCGTATTGATCCCACCGCAGCAGCAACGTTTTCTTCACCAGTCTCAATGCTGCACTAGCGCCAAATTCCTAAACGCTGCCGATCCCAGTCGACCTCAACCCCATACTCAACGGTAACACGTGTTTGCAAAATCGACCTAACGGCTTCATACCTGCAGATCGAGGTCTCCCCATGGTCAAAAGATCTGAAGATCAACACGCATTGTGGTCTTCTCCAGTAGACCAGGCTCCCGTTCAGATTTAAAACCGCTCCAGCCATTTTTCCTCAGACGACGGACGGTATGATCTCTGACGTTTCGGGTACGGCCGCGTACCTGGACGATCTACTCATTGTGGATCGCAGCTCAGAAGAGCTGCGAGAGCGCCTGGCTGCAGTCCTTCAACTGGTCCGGGAGTACGGTTTCCACCTGAAAACTGAGAAGGGCCCGTTTTCCTTCTGGCGAATAAATGCTTTGGTTTCTTTTTCAATGTCACTGGTCCTTATCCTGATCCTGAGGACGTCAAAGCCACCCGATAAATGCTAGCTCTAGCAAATTTGTCACAACGGCGGTCTTTCTTGGTCTCATCAGCTACTACAGCGTCTACCTGTCATCGCTACAAGATTTTTGAGCCCCGCTGAATGGTTGGTTGCAGGAGGACGTTCCTTGGCACTGGTCCCTGCATGAATGATCCGACTTCTGAATCCCATGGCATGAGGCAACTCAGTTGCGGCATCAGCATGCATTCTCAGTTACAATCTTCTTCAGGAATACTCCATTCGCTTTCGTGTAGAGCTGAGACATCTTGCACAAGTTTTCTTCAACTCAGCTAGCTTTAGCACTCATCCCACAATTAAGTAAATGTTATTATCCAGCGCGATGTAGGGTTAAGCTTAGTAGGTGCAGCAGCTAGTCGTCGTAGGCTACATGCGTCTCTGCGTATAGCTGCAGTTTGCTCCGATCCAACACTTATTTCCAAAATTTATCCTCTTGGACCGTTTGCATCCCATCTCAGCAGGTCCGGTGACTTATACGGTGGCACAATGGGTATCCACTAGTGACCAATTCTTAAACGAATAGTTCTACCTGCCCACTGATATTCTCTATTCAGTGCCATTTTCTCTGTTCAGCAGCAGCAAGTCTCCACAGGCTCCACTTAACTCTGCAGATTTCCCGAGGTCGGCGGTTGTCACTTCTTCACTAAAAGATTTATGCACATGGACTGTTTGCACCACAGCGCAGCTGGTTTGGTGACCTATTCTTGCCACCGTAAGTTCCACTAGTAACTGAAGGCTTAATCCGAATGTCACTGCCGAACACTGACCTCCCCTAATACCTTTATCTGCCGTTCGCCTCATTCTCCTCGACTCTTCTTGGACGCAGCTAGTCGTTGTTGGCTCCATGCATCGCCGTGAACATCTGTAGCACGAAAGGAACCATTCCTTTACTCTCCAGCTTTCATGTTCCTCAAATGGCTGTCTCTCCAGCCTGCGCTCGCTTGCTGATTTATTCATTTAAACTATAGGTATCCAGTAATGACCAAACTTCATAATGTTGTGGCTACACCAGCCAATGATACGACTTTTCCTGGAACCATTATCTCTGTGTAGCAGCAGCTATTCGGCATAGGCTCCTTACAGATCTGCGGACATTCGGAGCTCGCTAGGAGGCACTCCTCCCCTTCAAGGTTTTTCTCTTGGATTGTTTGCATCACAGCTCAGCTGGTTTGGTGACCTATTCAGTGCCCCCGTATGTTCCACTAGAAACTGAATGCTTAATCCCAATGCTAACGCTGGCCATTGAGCTCTATCCTAGAACGTCATTTCTCCGCCGTTCGTCCTACTCCCGTCAACTTTTCTAGGCAGCAGCTAGTCATTGTCTGTTCCAGGCAACTTGGTGGCTTGAAAGTAGCCATTCATTTACTCTCCAACCTTCACGTTCCTGGAATGTGTTACCCTAGTCTACGCCCGCTCGTTGATGTAATCATTGAAACAGTAAGTATCGACTTGTGGCCAAACTTCTTAATGGTATGGCTACACCAGCCACTGATACTACCTTTCCTAGAACCATTATCTATGTTTAGCAGCAGCTAGTCGCCATAGGCTACTTTCAACACTGCGAAGATCCGGAGCTTGCTATGAGTCACTCCTTTCATACAACGTTTATTCTCTTGCATAACAACACAGCTGGTTGGGTGAATTATTCAGTGACACTGTACTTATCCACATGTGACTGAATTTCTTAATCGAGTGGCTACAGTTGGCCGCTGATGAGCTGTCCAACATCGCTTTTATCCCGGTTGTCTCATCTTTAACTCCCCTAGCTACTGCGATTTGGGCGAACTTTCCTCGCATCTCTGAGCATGGGTGGGTTTTCTTGTTGCCACTCTGTATCCTTCCAACTATTTGCTCGTAAACGGCTTGCATCACATATTTTGGCTGGTTTGTTGACCTATTCTTTGACACTGTAGCTATCCATTAGACAATAGAATGGAGGGGTCATCACTCCTATTCCTAAAGGAGGTAGTCGCACTGATCCTGCCAACTACCGTCCAATAACACTACTTTCCGTACTATCCAAAGTGATGGAATCAATCATCGCAGATGCGCTGATGCAATACCTGGTAAGCCACAATTTAACGGCCCCAGATCAACATGGCTTTCTTCAAAAGCATTCGTGTAATACTAACCTATTAATTGCACGTAATAGATGGACTGAAGCTGTTGATGATGGAGTAGGGGTCGAGGTCATGTACCTGGACTTTTCAAAATCGTTTGATTGCCTACACCATGGCATTCTCCTTCAGAAGCTTCGGAATTATGGCATTGGCGACCCACTCCTGAGTTGAATTGGCAATTTTCTACAACGACGGCTAGTGGTAAGAGTTCAAGAATCATTTTCTGATGCAATCGATGAAGCGTGTGGAGTACCATAAGGCGCGGTTCTTGGACCTCGTCTAATCTTGGGATTCATTAACAAGTTAGCGAGACCGATTACTTCCGAGTTCCTAATTTTCGCTGATGATATCAAGATATGGCGAAGGATCAGAGGACCGGACGACCATGAATGGCTACAGTGCGATCTTAACACAGTGTCGAACTGGTCAGTTCAAAACACCCAACCATTCAACGTAGACAAATGTCGCGTTGTACAATTACGCCATAGACATAACTACATCTAGTTACTTGGGACAAATGGATTGCAAAATAACTCCCAGGAACGTGACTTTGTTGTGATCATACAAAGCAGCCTGAACTGTTCAAAACAGGCCGAGGTAGCTACATAAAGCAGCAACCAGCACGTCGGCGTGCTGCGGAGGGCATTCGGAAGCTTTGACCCACCAAGCTTCCCATTGATGCACAATTTCTACGTAGGCCCGCATATTGAATACGCTATCCAAGCTTGGTAACCTTGGTTGAAGAGCGACCTAGATGCGATAGATGCACCACAACGAAGAGCAACAAAGAATGTAAAGGGTCTGCACTATCACTCCGACCACCGAAGGCTGAAGTTGCTGGGAAATTTTAGTGGACGCTATCGAAGGCTGCGCTGCGGTCTCATATAAGCTTACCAGATACTGAGTGGCCGCAACCACATATGCTGACATTTGCTGGAACTTAGCCACAACACGCAGCTCAGGGGTAACTGCTTAAAGTTGAAGGAACAATATAGCCGTTCAGATTGTCGACGGAATTACTTTTCCCTTCGGGTTTGCCAACCCTGGAACGCACTCCCAGACACAGTTGTATCCTCTCCTACCTTGGAAGTTTTCAAAAGCAATTAGGTGTTACTCTCAGCCCCCAGCATTTTGTTGCCTAAACTCCTCTATTGTACATTACGCCAAGCGTGCTTTACAACGTGATACGTGTAACAAAGGGACCAAAGTGAGCGACCATATTTTACTTTTCTCACTCCTTACCTCAACGTCACTGCACCCCAGTATCTTTCTGAGCGTTCATGCTCGATAACTTTTTAATTTTACACTGAGGTTAATTATCAAAATATTCATCTCGGAAGTCGTTCGATATATGACCAAGACATATTTTGATTTCATTAGGTTCACCTCAACCATCCTACAGGACTTGTCAAGCATTTGCTTTTATCCTGTGATAAATCAGTTTTCATTGTTCATAACCAGCGGCTGCGGCGGTTGCGTCTCCAGATAGACGTAACGTGAAAACGCTAGCGGAAGGCGCAGAAGGTGAAAATAGTCGCAGCGTCTTGCCAGGGTCCTGTATTCCTGTCTGGCCGAGCCAGCAGATATAAGTAGCCGTAGTTTCGAGAGTGCGCGCAATGGCTGCCTATGATGCAATCTTCATCAGGTTCCGAACATTGAAGATTGACAGCTTGAAGTAAAAGCGGGGCGGTAGAAATGGCTTGGCAACACTCCTTGACGCATCTTCGGATCTAAGCTCCTGATCCGTATGATGAGAACGTTGACCCAAAACGGCACAAGGTTATGAATTAGAAAACGTTAGGCAAGACAGACAATGGAGTATGAACAAAAGTGGAATAAAGTGACTAAACGTTGGTGCGGTAAATGATAGTTTGGCAGGTTTAGCCGCCTGCATCCCGACCGATGAGAGTAGTTCTAGCGAGTGAGAGCAGATAAAGCGAGAGCAAGCGAAAAATATTGACACATGGATTCATATGTTGTGCGGGCATAGTAATTCCCGGTTGCTCAGGCCGAGGAAGAGGGTTGACTTAATAGACCCACCCGGCGGCTTGGGTCATAAAAGTTAACTCGCAAGGCAGCAAGACGTTTGACGTATACCAGGACTGTTGGGAGCCGTCTCTCTAGACGAACAGGTTTCGAGTAGGGGCAAGCTACCCAGGGTGCACAAAGAGCCGCAGTGAAGCAGCAAGAACTATCCAGCTCGCCGCGAAGCACGAAGGCTTTTGACAGCCGGGTGGTTCATACGCCTTCCTAGATCCCGGTGGACAATGATGATGTTCAACCGCCTTCTGTTATGTATTTACTTCTGTGATCAGAAGTGAGTGGTCAGTGGTCTTAAGCCTGTCACACTGGCTTTGACGCAGCGTCTTGCGAGCTCTTGTGGTATTTATTGAGGAACCAGGTGACCAGCCCAGAACCCCCACAATCCAGGACGCTGCAGCTGATTGTCCGCGACTGCATATTCATCTCGTGCCTACGAACGGTCGAGAGTTATTCGCAGTTAACTTTATAAGGAAGGCGTCCCAGACCTGGAACCTGGGGGTGCTTTCGGTGGCGTATAGTTACACCGAAACAACCAATGCTCAGTTCACTTCCGGCTGGAGGATAGTAGACAGGTAGGCACCTTGTCAACCTCCACATCAAACGCAGCCATACCGGGGAGCTCAAACATCTAACCACTGAAATGCAGGAATACTGAACACGCAAGCAAACGGACCACATACGCCAACTTGTTAGCCTGGATTAGTAAATTGAATGAGTGTGGACGCCTCGCTTCTCCTTCAAATGCAATAGAGCTTTCTCCTGCATCTTGACAACTTACCTCTTGACCGGACCATGATGTTCTCACCGATCAATACTACTTTTGATTTCCAACACCTGTAACCAACATTATTTCGTGAAATACTTACCTTGTTCATGTTCCGATAAGGCTATTTTCGGTTTGCCCCAGCGCAGCTTCCCTGCACTAAGTTGGCCTTACAAGAGCTGCATGAGTATTCTCGTCGAATGGATTCGGTATACATATGTACATGGATTGCGTCATTCTTGGCCAATGTCAGTTACCATACAACCTACGTACATGCGATGGTACAAAGTGAAGTATGACCTGCCCCAGAAGCATATTTTGTATTGATATGTATATTTATGTATATATCCATATATAGCTAAACCTGTTTTCTTAACAACCCGGCTAATAGCCCACACCGGTTTATTGCCTACTATATAAAAATACAATTTGGTTTCTCATAAATATGCTAGGTTTCCACTGTCAAATTGAGCATCGCCGGGGTCGTCCTACCACATCATCGCCTAGCCTCGCTGCGTAACTATTACGCCCTACATCCGACAAAATTTTATTACCATTAGCCCAACGCTCAACAGTCCAACCGAGTAAAGAACGACGAAGGAGTCGGCGCCTTTATTGATATAAGAACTGGTTGACGATGTGATTCAAAACACGAGCAAGCTAAATGTGCAGACGGATTTGAGCAAGAACTCGGCCTTGCTCAAAACGCATGAACTTAGCAACGTCAGGTGTTATTTCCACTACACATCCATATTGGCAGGAAACCGATATAGGAATAGTGAAGTAGCTGCCACCAGTACGATTACTAGGTAGAATAATAAATGAACAAGTGGTAGAGTAAAATACTGTGTACTTAGATGCTGCCGCCTGTACCCACAGCCTTGTTTGCGTACCTAATAGGGAGATCGCATAGCGTACGAATTCTAGGTTGGGTTCACTTCAGGCTCTCCTTGTCGCCGACCGGCACAACCAGCTGCTGCGCGCTATGTGCAGCTTTTCAAAAAACGACTTTTTTGCAACCTTAATCATTGACAGGTGACAATATCACATATTCGCCGCTTACGGCCTTGTTGCCAAGACAACTACTAGATTATGCGAAATCAACGGAGACCCGCTGCCCGCTGGCAACCATGAGACTTTCCAAACCGTGTTCGAATTGTTTTACTAATGTCCAAGACGTCCTACGGCTGTTATCCATGTACGTAACCATATGAACATACTGCTGTGGACCCTTCTGTGGCCAAAAGCTATTTGGTAACGATCTGTATTGTATTTTGCGGATGCATCCATTCCATGCGCCTAAGAATGTCGCTGTATGCCGTTTGGTGAGTAATACCAGGGAGCTTACCTAATGATGTGAATCGTGGCCGAATAATAATACTAAGAGAATGCTGCCGTAGCTCACCGTCTTGGTAGATCACAGTACTAGACGGCGGTTTAGAATGTAGCAAGAATATCACAGATCACGCTGAGTACAAAAGTGTAGTGGGCAACAATGTGAAGTAAGCATGAAACACAACCGAGTTAAATAAGCCCAAAAACGGTAGGTCAGGTGTGGTTCATCCATTTTAAGCAGGTGCCATAAAGCTAGTACATTGCGTCTAGTGAGTAGTTAATCACCCTCGATTTAAACTGCACCCAAGCGTAAAGTACATGAGCAACCGAATGAGGTGGACACAAGAAAGATAACCGAGGTGGAGTAAGCAAATTCACAAGTTAGTAGGAAAATGGTTTTGATCAGGCCCACTGATTTTATAAGCGCATCTAAGTTAAAGTCCGCGGTGAAAGAACGGGAATTATAACTATGCACACTTTAACGACGAAGTAACAGCACAGTAAAAGAGTGATGAATTATAGTTTGTGTGTGCTGTAAATGCAGTATTTAATAGTAACTGCAGACCATCCGTACAAGAAGGTACACCAGGGCTAATCTCATCGTCTCTTCTTCGAGAGGTAAGCGGGCATTCACGTGTATGCATGACCATTAGGCAGTCAGTCGCTTGTAACTATCCATGGTGAACTTGATCGCCCGCTCTCTGCGCCAGTATTTCTCTATTATATCAGCAGTGCTGTGAGGGTTACCTCTGTCCAAGCATTTCGATTCCGACGTCACATCTTGTGAGCGCTTTTCGCGAATAAAATTTGTTGACTTGTCTGAATATTAGTGCGCGGTAGAGAGGCGCTTGACCTGGCTACCTTGACAACACAGTACAACCGGCAATGGTTCACGGTGTCACACGAAGTGAAACGTAATATGATTTATCTGTCAGGTGGATGCGTAACGTGTCACGACTAGATAGTAGCGCTACATGTATGTTGGGCGTGCCTCAGTATGTCGTGGCGTCATTAGGTAATGGTGTCACGCGTTTATAACGGCGACCAGTCTGGCAAGCTGAAATGTGGCGCATACAAGTGTTTCTGAATGGCTAGCACTTAGTCATACAACATGATGAGGGGCTCTGGCCGCTGCGAGTAGAGATATCAATTGACATACTAAAGACCCCCGGTGCGAGTTACAGTACTGCAATGTTGCGAGTGGGCGTTCGTTCACAATTGTTTGTGGACTACCACAAAGTGAATGGAGTAACAGCAACTGTCATGAACAATAACAATACGTACATGCCTGTGGTTGCATTGAATGAGAGGATAAAAGCCATATACTTCTAGTTTTGGAAAATCACGCGTATAATTATAAGTAACCAATACGATTGTCGGTGATTAGTAAAGGTGTTGTACGTGAAGCCAAACTGCAGTCTTAAATTTTGCCATAAGTACAGACCTCAACAATAGCTAGAGACAGATAGAGAAATAGGGAAGCAAACGCCATCAGTGGGGTTAACAGGCGGAAGAATGCAAAAGTAATAGATACCGTAAAACAGTGATGGCTTATCTTTAGTGCGTTATAGATGCCGTCTGCTACGTGCGTTGGTAGGTGATAAAGTCACACATGCTCTGATGGCCACTATGACACTACCACCTGAAGCACAAATCTAGTAAAGCCCGCTGCTCCCTGTTCTACATTCGGCTATCAAAACTGTGCAACCTGTTTTAGCAAATTTACTGGAAGTAGCTTGCATGACATCTACTTGCTAAAACGTAGGCAACTAGGACTGTATACTGCAATGTACCGGAAAACCCGCTTTTTTAGTATTTTGTGACATTGGTGTTTAACTTTGGTTTAACCTTCAAAAAGTCCACTTGTTTTACAGACGGCACATCTATTGACACAAAGTGTTTTTGTGAATACCTTACTGCACCGTTTCGCGCTTAGTTGATTCCCTCCCTAGGTTTGTAGTCTGCACAGTATACGTTGGGTACAGTCTCCTCAAACTTCTATACCGTCGTTGATTACCGACTGGTATACCAGGCTCCACGCAGCAAAACTGTACTGTGGGGATAAGCTATTTATGTAAACGATAGGTTTGCTTGTGGCTAAAGTGACACGTAACAGCTCCCGGGTCTAATGCAGAAGCATTGCTGAGACGTTACCTGCGGTACAATTTGAAAAACTCGTACTTAAGTGCAATATGTACCTACCCCAGTTCCAGAGCAACCTCGTCTTTGTAAGGCACAGAAAGCAGGCAAATCACCTCTTTTGTCACCGCTCGACACGATCCCAATACAAAGGCTTGCGCGGAATTGGCTCGTTTCTCAAAATGGACCCAATAAACCAACGCGATCGATTCGCTTTACAAAGCATGGAATGGTGAGTAGAGGGTCTCCGCGCCTATAGGGACTGAAGGAAATTACGCAGTGCTGACCTCCTGTGTCTGCAAGATATCTCAAGTGAGTATGTGGTGGGAAAACTGGGCACGTAACACAGTATGGACACGAAAGTAACCAAAAGCAGGGGTTGGAATGGAATCACTTAGATAATGCTAGGAAAACAATGAATGTCAGATAAGCTTATCCGAAATGAACCTCCGTACCCATGGGGCAAGTTGCGATGGAACCACTGCGCCATACATAGGTTATCTCATGGTAGTAGACAAATAATGGGTGGCAAGAGCCTCGGCAGCTAGCGCAGAGATGGAGGCTAGCTGAAACATGGTCTTCCCATCCAAACTGCAGTTCTCATGGTAATTTCCCGCCTACAATTTAGTAGCCACTTCGCTTCATACATATCGCTTGCTGCTATACTACGCTTCAGAGTTGGTTGTTTAAGTGCGCGGGTTTATTTTTCAAGGAACGATGTACAAAAGCACTGACGTACCACCACTGTTGGAATTACCCACTCCTAATTAAATCCAGTTGATTGGCCACTTCTTAATTAATTTGGAGCAGGCAAAGTGGCAGTTCCGCCACCTAGCTTCAAAATAGCTGCCTTCCTGTAGGCGCACCTAAGTTCATTGTGACGGATAAACAGCGGAAACAGCTACACACGCTCGTGGCTAGTACGTGGAACAAGATACGTAGCCGCAATAGTACGGAAAGCGCTAGTCAGTTAGTTGCCGTGATTGTTCAGATTACACGGACCAGCCAGAGTGTTGACACTTGTAACGAAGGTTCTTTGGCCTTGGAGCCTGAAACTTCAAATTGCATTCCAAAGCGAGGAACCGTTGTAGAGTATTTGGGCTACAAGGCTCAATTTTGCTTACTCTAATCACTCGAGTACACGAATGGATGTGGAACAATGTAAGCAGCAAGCGCTTGGTAGCCAATAGACAAGGCGGTCCCGACGCTAGCGGGCTGCAGGCCTGCCGCTGGCTTTTATGAGGAGAATGCTTGAGGATAGGCCACCAATCTAAGGGATTCAATTATCTAATTTTTATATTTGTCATACACTCACACCCACACGCATGCGCGCGCTTGTGGCTCTTGAACTGTGCATACAGAGGAAGGCTAACAGGAGTGCCTGTGTGGATGTGATATTCACAATGCGTAACCCTTCGTAGAAATTTGAAGACAACTCGCAATCACCCGCCATAGGATTGGCAATGAGGTCGGACCTTAGGATTACTTGGATCGTGAAGCCTCGGTGAGTGAGACTGCAACGCACTGTCGTACTGCACGAACAAACGTGTTTCCATTCTTTTGTGCTCCGGCCACTGTGTAAATACGGGCACCAACAGAGGCTGACCAGGGCCCGCGGTAACCTGTATTCATACTTCTGATTATAAAGGCTCTATTCGGTCTGCGCCTTAACAACCGTAAAATTTCCTTATGGAAATGTAATAATAGATTGGAGGTAAGAATAGCAGCCAAAGTCTTCATGCTACCTGCAGCTACGCGTGGAATAGTACGCGTGCAATAACAAACGATTCACTGCCCATGGCGAACAATACTTGTGTTTCGTCTGGCTCAAAACTGGCGTCCCTCAGGATCCACGCAACGGTGTAAATTGATTGGGTCTATCCATCCGGAATGACGCACAAAGCGCTGAGTCGGAGTCCAAGAATGGCTGCACCCGAAGGCCCCACAGGTGTAAAACTGCGCTAGACCGACAATGTCACGACAACGTCAAGCATACGAACGAAACGGTAGTAGCAAGTGCGGAATAGAGAGTACTGAGAAGTTCAAAGTAAACGAACTTAACATAATTAGGTTAAAGGTGAATGGTCATAGGTAATGCGGTATAGCCCAACTGCGGTGAGGAAGTTTGGTGTATGCGAAATCAGCCTCCGCATGGGGCAAACATACATAACTACATGTATTGTCGGCATACGTATCCGGATTTGCCTGTCACTGTGGAATCCACGAGGGCAGTCACAGGATGCATGCGCCTATAGAGGGACCATGTGTGGCTTGCGTTGCACCACCCACAGTTCCACCCATACACCCCATAACCGGTGTAAACCCGAAGGAATAAGACCGGAAGGCAGGTAGACAGGTGTTACGTTTCATTAACGGGGCTGGCCTACATTCCCTCAATAAAGCGAACGGAAGCATTCCAGCATAATTAAGAAAGCATGCACACCAGACGTACGCAAGGGGATGTCTAGGCCGTAGCCCGCTCCACACAGGATGGAACAACGCCGAAACGTCACGAGGACCATGCACCCCGTCCCGGTCAGGAAAGCCTACTCGTTTGTTCGTACTCTGTTGATGATGGACAATTTTGGCCGGTAGAAGGAAGCATTTGTCCTTGATTGAAATGGTCTACGTTTTGGACAAAATTAAACTTTCTCTACCAGGCACCTCGCAGGACGTGTTTTCGCGTGATTCACACATTACTCATCGTACCTAGCCTGGTTGAGAGCCAGCATAAAGGAACTTGTTGAATGGAGCCTCGTATACTAGTAGGAAACCAATGACACGTAGGGTACATGTTAACTACGGGACAGTATAGAAGTTCGAGGCTACTGTAACCAATGTAGATCGTGCAGGCTACAAACATGGTGTGCGACTAAACCGGAGCAAAGACGGTGCACAAAGGTATTCAACAAAAGGCGTTGTGTCAATGGTTGTGGAGTCAGTACAACAAATGGACGTTTAGTAGGTAAGAAACCGTAAAATCTATTGTTGCAAAATGCAGCAAGAGCGTTGTCCGGTACACATCAAGGGTTTCCCCTAGAAAGCTGTAAAGTGGAAACCTTCGTCGAAGCCGTTAGTATGGGAGAGAGAATGTGAGGATGAGTGCAAATAGTTGCATGGGCTTGAACAAGGGCTTCCAATGTTGGGTGTGTAGCAGAGTTTGCTGGGTCCAGGCTTTGTTGGTTACCATTTATGATGACCGTGTGAACCGGGGTGCCTCAAGAGTGGGCCGTCATGGCGGGCTGATCGGACTGCAAATACTGCCTTGTCCAGAAAAAGGCCGACATGACCTTCCCTTTGCTGCAGCCCCGACGGTGCGCTTGTGAAGTGTCACTCACCCCACCGCACTCCAGTCCACGGTCCTCGTCCCAATAAGAAATCGGGGCGTCCTCGTCCAATGAAAACTCCGGCGTCCTCGTCGGCAACGCCGAGCCAAAAGTCTGGGAACCAATACGTTTGTGAGTGTCTGCTGCCATGGGTGACTAACTGTTCCGTGGGTTAGGAAGAGTGGCTTGAGTCGGCTGGAGAGTCTTTCGGTGGTTGCCTTGACGGTTCCGGCGATTAAGTTTCTGGAAGGTAGAACTCAGAGGGTTTTGGCAAGGGTCGGGGTTGTGGCTTGACGTCGGAGTGGGAACATGATGTGCATGGTACGAGCTAATACGCTGTTTAAGTTTTCAAAATGTTTCGGGTTTTCTTTGTCGATTTTAAAAAACGTTTGCGGATGAGAAGCATGATGAACACTAAAGAAGAAAAAAGCGTGGTAACGGAAATAGCAATCGCTCACAAATTCCGGAAAAAGGACGGAAAGTTTGACCTGTTTACCGCCTCGGTCGCTTGCCTGGGTTGATGCGCGGTAGGTTTAGGGTAAAGGAGAACGGTGGGTTTCGGGATAACCGGTGCTAGAGAAGTCACTGCAGGTGCGGGTGCTTGATTAATAGCATCGGGAGGGGTTGCAAATGGTTTTTCAAAGAATGCCAAGTTGAGGCGGTCGATGAACACCTTTGTTTGGTGACCATTCTGGTCTAAAGTAAAACATTTAGGTGTCCGTTGCTAAATGAAAGGGCCAGGGTAAGAAGGCTGGAGAAGGCACCGCACTGCGTCGGTGAGGAAGAAGACTTGAGTGCAGGTAGAAAGTCAGCTGTGTAGTTGCACATCTCTAGTCGGTTCACGAGGCACAGTCGGGCGTAGTGAACGCATGTGTTGAGTTAGGGTGGACGCAAAGTTAAGTGGAGGCATGCAGACGTTGCAGGAGGCAAAAAGAATTCTCCTAGAAACTTTAGCTTATTGCCCTAAATCAGATCTGCTGGTGCACACTGCAATTCTGCTTTAATGTTGCTGCATTTGCTTAAGAGTAGGAGCGAAACGTTTGCTCTCTATTTACCGTCGCAGGAGGCGCAGAACGAGGCTTTAAGCTGTCTATGGAACCGTTCAATTAACCCGTAGGCTGCTGGGCCATACGTTGTTGTATGAATGCGGCGGCAACCTAAAAAGTTGCAGAATGTATCGACTTGTGATGATCCGGAAGGCGTTCCTCGGTCAGTTGTAATGGTGGAGGAGCATCCCTAGTGCGAGACTAACCGGTCTAAGAGGCCCGGACAACGGTCTCACCTGTGCAGTCTGTTACGGGAATGGCCATCTGGTGAAGCGGTCGGCTTATGCAAGTGTGTATATATAGTTGCGTGACGGAGGCAATTGACATACCAGGACTAAGTGCACATGCGAGAACCGACAGTCCGGGTAGGAACTGAACAAAGACTTCAAGTTTGACGATGTATTTTGGAGCGGTTGTAATGAAGACAGGCGCAAGACCAGGTAATAACATCTTTGTTTACGCGCGGCCAAACGAAATGTTCGGTGACCAATTTCAAAGATGCACGGATACCGGAATGTGATGGCTAGCACAATGCGTCAAAGAGTGTGTGGTTGAAGTGGACCGACACGGGGGTGTAGGATAACCTTTGGAAGAGTCACAGAGAATGGTTTCCTCCCTAGTTTGCAAAGGAACAGCTTGCACATGCAGCGAAGTGAACTGCAGTGTGTGTTGTATGTATTCAGCTTGAGCCTAAGCCGTTGCCATGGCGGCAAGGACGACGGTAGGCAAAGCCTGGAGTTTGACGCGTGAGCAAGCGTCGGTGACGGGATTGTCGACACCTGCGACATGACGTACGTCCGCGGTGCACTGCGCGACAAAATCTAGGCGTCTTGTTTCCCGTGGGGAGTATTTGGCGCAAGCCGGGTTGAAGGCGAAGATAAGGAGCACGTGGTCATTGTAGAACGTGAAAACGCGGCCCTCGAGCAGTTGCCGGTGGTGAAGAATGGCTAGGTAAATGGCGAGCAGTTCTTTGCTAAACGTGCTTTAGTGGGATTCCGCTGGCTGCAGGCGCTTGGAGAAGAACCCAAGGGGTTGCCGATGCCCACCAACGGGTTGTTGGTGGACGACTTCCACCACAACGTCTGGGGCGTTAGTCGTAATAGAACGGTGCGCACTCCATTCGGAAGGAGTGAGGAGTGCTATGTTGGAGGTAGCATCCTTGAGCTCGGCGAAGGCTGCCTGTGCTGTCAGGGAAAGCGAACTTACTTTCATTCTCTCTGCGAAGGTCGGTTACCGGCTGCATGCGCTGAGCGCAGCGCGGGATGTAGCACCCAGAGTAGTTGGTCAAACCATAAAATCGAAGGGAGGTGCTTGAACGAAGTCGGAACTGGGAAGTCCTTGGTTGCCTGGATTTTATCAGGAAGGTATTCGAGGCCAGACGATGAAACGAGGCGGCCTAGGAATTCCAAAGTTGCTTTGCCAAGTTCGCACTTAGTCCAGTTGCCTGTGACACCGTATTGAGTCAAGCGCTAGAAGAGAGTCAGAAGATGCTGGAGGTGCTCTTGTCCCAAGGAACTGGCTACTAAAATATCATCGAGATAGGAAAATGCGAATTCTATGTCATGGGTTACATGGTGGATGAAGTGTTGGAAGGTTTGTGCGGTGTTGCACAGTCCAAATGACATTCTTAGAAATGCAACCAAGCCGAAAGGTGCAATAAATGCTGTTTTAGGCATGTCATTTTCTTCTGCTGGCATCTGATGATAAGCGCGAACCACGACCTTGACCTTGACTTGGTAACATGAAAGCTGACATTAATTACTAATGAGAAGTTTGTATAAAAAACGGTGGAAAACAGTGTTTAAACAAACACAAACGGAAGAACTCGACTTTTGTCAAATGGTTCAACGAAGTGAAATACAACCGAAAGTCTCCAGAGCTATGGTCAGGGGAAGACGCAGGATCGGCGTCCAGAAGGCCAAGGGCACTACCAGTAACGGTCTTGCACCCACTGTAGTCTCAACATTGGCACAAACGATAGTCTGCTATAACACAAATAACCAGGTTACGAACGGTAACTCTGCGGCTCTTACACCAGGAAAATTGGCTAATTGCTTTGTGCTTCCTTCCGATCCACGGACGAGTGCATTACATGACGCTTAAGTGTCAGTAACATCACTAAAATCGTTACCACCAAAGCGTCGGTCGCCTTTGCATTCTGACTGTAAGGTTACATCACACGACCATCTCACAGACGCGCTTCTTAAGGTCCAAAATATCGAAAATGAACTAAACTCGGTGAAATCAGAATTGCAAAATAACAATCAATTGTTGGTAAAAATTATATCGCTGGCGAAGCTATCGGGTCTAAGTAAAGCTGACAATGTGGATGAACTTAACGCAGCGGGTGGACTGCTCAACATGCTCGCCAAGGAATTTAACGAACGGGTCATCCGCGCACGAACTGCAATAATATTTAACGTACCTGATCGCACACAAGTTGAGAAATTGACACGCTCCCTTCTAAGTGTATGCAAAATGTACGGGATTTGCTGCCTAGGTAGCCGCTTCCGATAAACGAAAAAACGACCATACCCAATTGTCCTCAATTTCAGCCGCCAAGATTATGCCAGATGATTTCTAGACAACAAGCCCATCGTAAGATAGTAAGCGCATCTCGGGCCCACACTGCTTAAACAGGACATGACGCCACCGCAAAGGGCGCTGTTGTCAAGTGTGCGAACCCCAAATAAGCAGTGTCTGCGCAATACCATAGCTATGAAAACGGCTCTTATCATTACATTCGCTATGTCTAACTACAACTTAGATATGCTGCTGAACACTCTCCAACAGCTTCTTAGAGGAAACGTTACTGAATGATCTCCAGTAACCGCTGTCACGACCTTTGCCAATGCAATTAGCAATACGACGCCAATACCGGGCATGCAATTAACTGGTATGCACCTGAACGCAACTCCAACCGCAAGCGCATCGACGGCTTACAACGTTGACCTGAACTTGACACAATGACAATTAGATGTTATCGCATTAGAGGTACCCGCAGAGGAAGTGCAGACAAAAGTTACGGCCACCTCTAATGCAACCATGGACAGAAGAGAATGCAGCGAAAACCCACCATCGTGTCGGATATACATGAAACGTACACTGAACTCGATAGCTTGTGCTTCTTATTATCATATACTCCGTTTTCCAGTATCGTAAACGATCTCGCGTAGCCCGACACTGACACGGTACCTAAGCCTAGATGTCCAAATACAGGTTGTTGGCAAACTGTGTCTTCTCGGCCCCCTTCAAAACCACCATGTTATAGTAACTAAACGACGCCCAAACGCACCAAAACGGCCAAGGTAACACCCATTTGTTTGAAAGACAAACCACGCTCCCAGACGACCCGCTTTAGACCGAAGTCAAATAAAGCGACAGCCAAGGTTTTTCAGCCACGTCGTAAGAATTACTTCCTCGTAGCCCCTAGCCCAACAACGAGTAATTGGAGTAAACCCAAACCCCCTACACTGCCGGCCGATCTGCAACGCCACTCTAGCAAAGCCCAAAGCGAAATTTCGACCGAACTAAGCATAAGAATATAGGCAAGCCAAGTCTTCCGAACACCAGTTGGCCTTCACACCCTCGTTACGAAGCGAAGTATATGCCAGCTAAGGCCAGGATTAAATGGCCGCAACGTAGGAATTTCCTACTTAGAACCCCAAGTCCCGCGATGCGTAAATAGACCCAACATACACCTCACTCGTCTACCGGCCGAACTGCAATGCTGCACGGGCAATGCCCAATAAAATATGTCATCCAGACCAACCATACAGATATGACCAACACAACTCTTGAGGGCAAAACTAAGCTTTCACCTCCACGATTTGAAGCAAAATCTTCTACAGCGACAAACAGTAATGAGCAGCCGCAACGTAAGAATAAGCTACTCAGAACCCCAGGCCTCACCGTGCTTCTCCAGACCCCGCAAAAATCCTATACACCGTTGACCAAACAGCAACATCACCAGAGCGAGAAACACATCGGCGCAACGAACTGATGAATGCTGCACATGCTCCGCTCCCCCATCCATTCACTCCATCACGCCAGTCAACACTCCGTCAACAACACACCATAATGCCCCGAATCATGACGACGCATGCCGCGGTCCCTTTTTAATGGAACGCCGCAAGTTGCGGGCCACCTCTCTTAGCTCGCGAGGATCAAACAGCGGCGCTCCACTACCTGACTTGTCTCCCAGACATGGCACAACTTATTCCAACCAACCTATCTCAGGCTATCGGACGGCTACTCTGAAAGCCAACCTCATGACCGACTATGGGCTAGACCTCTCAGTTCGTAGGCCACATCAGTTACCTCCACACCATTCCCCCTCGGATTCGATGCCCCATACTACTCTCAACCTCTCCCATTACTTTCCACCGACCTACTCGGCATGCAGCCCACGCATGCATGCAAACAAGCCCCTTACCAGATTCTGGATCGACTGTGCTGCTGCTAGACGGTTCACTCAATTTCAGTACTCCAACCAATAACTACCCACCAAGAGACGCCCCAACACCCCCTACTACATCCCACCTCGACGAATCTAGTAAGCTGGGGGTCCATAATATTCTTCTTATCAAAGCCATGTCTATTAACCAAAAGAATCACATTCTGGGTCCGATTGTTATTATGTCCAAAGCACAACTGGTTCTAATCATAGTGACATAGCACTCTACCAGTTCGTCTGGCTCACCCGTCCAAATACCAGGCTACCCTTCATTCTGCAGTGAACGCGATAAACGACTAGCGCAGGATGCCTCATCTACGTCAGCGAAGACTTATATGCATCCGCCTTCCAAGTCATATCTTTGGGAAAGTGGAAGACTCCATATGGATTCAGGCTGATGGCGAGCACCTAGACCTCCTCATTGGCTGCGACTACATCCGACGACATATCTCAACAGCTGAAATCAAAAATTGGTCGAGCTCTTCACCGAAGTTTCGCTGTTACCTGCACGCCTTAAGACAATCGGCGGTGACTTTACTATGCCGCACATTGAGTGGTCTACCTAGTCCTCATCTCCAAAATATAGAGCGTTTGTCGGCCTTATTTTCGCATACGACTGGACCCAACATGTTAACCTACCTACCAGGAAATCTAATTTCCGTGACTTAATATTCACGAAAGACGTCATGCAAGCACAAGTTTGTGTGCCTGACAACCTTCTTAGTAGAACTAATAAGGCAATGCAGTCGACATTCAGACTGCTTGCTATTAAGCTTTCCAACCGCTCCCCAGCGGTTCCTTTCGTCCTCTACAACGCGTCGATTGGGAACGCTTCTCCACTCTTCTACGAACAATTAACTGGGATGTCTTCTTTCTGTCAACAGACAGATATAGCGACGCAGGAGGTATCCAACCACATTATGTTCTGCCTTGTCGTGGTCGTTCCTAAGCAAAACGTGTGGAAACCTACGAAACCGAAGGGTGTAGCTGATACACATAGAGTCCTAAACAAATTGAGAAACATTCGCTTCAGCTACAACAACACAAAGGATTTCCACATAATAATGCTCATGAACGACACGTTAACAAATTTGAGAAACCTGCAAGCCACGTCTTCTACATCAGCGTAACAAGCTGCACTCAGCAGTAACAACAAAGGTAAAGCACTCATCAAATTGATGAAACGCAGGGCGAACAACAGAGGTCCAACAATTGTCTCAGTATCACTTCCTGATAGCAATCTCATGACGGACTCCGCCCAACTTTGTGCTTATATCAACAAGCGCTTTTGCAACTCTTTTTCGGTCATCGATTCGACGACAACGCCTACAGCACTCCTGCTCACCGATGATAGGCTGGTCAGCATCGAATTCAACCTGCGCGCAATCATCCGAGATATTTGTACTCTCAAAAGGTCTCAATACCTTGGTCCCGATGGCGTTCCATCCCTAGTGCTGATACTAATATTTCCAGACATTCCAGTTCTCCTCTTTACTCTTTTTACACTCTCCATGACAACTCATACCTTCCACGCTGCTTGGAAGCATGCTGCAGTCCTACCACGATATAAAGGAGGATCCTTTTTGTCATAGCTAATTATCGGCCTATCAGCCACACACCCACTGCCTCAAAGATAATGGAAAGTCTGGTAAAAGCAGAAATTCTTAACTTTCTTTTGCCTCGTAAGCGCATTAATAGGCCTCAAAAGGGATTCCTGCACGCAGATGCTGCCAGACCTGTATGGTTGAGCGTTTAAACAACGTCACTGACGCGATAAATTTAGGGCATAGAGTGTTTGTCATCTTCTTCGACAGGAAAAAGCATTCGACCATGTTCCACACATAAAACAACTTACCAAACTCACCTCTTTTGCCTTCGTCGGGAAGCCGCTCACCTGGTTTGCATCCTAGTTATCTACTCGAACACAATCGGTGTACCTGGACGGCCCGACGTCTTTCAGGAAAGCGGTCACCAGCGGAGTCTTTCATGGAAGTGTTCTGGGCCCGATGCTCTTCTTACTCTGCGTCAATGACGTCTTCCAAGTCTTCCGCAGGGGAACGCCATACCTTTTCGCGGACGACATCAAAGTCGTATTTTCCTTCGTCTCCGATAATATGAGAGAAAATATATCCATAATACAAAGAGAAATTAATGCTCTAGAAAACTGGTGCGCACTATGGAATCTCGAATATTCCTCAGGAAAAGCAGCATTTTCTCTTATAGATGCACAATGACACCGAATACCCTTACTCTACCTGGCGTTTCTTTTACCGTCAACCACTTTGTTTGTGATCTGGTGGTTCAATACGCTAGTACCTTTAACTATGCTGATCACGTATGCTATCGTGCAGCTAAAGTTAGGTCGTTACTAAGCTATACCTTCAAGTCAATGCCGCTTTTGGAATCTCGACTGACACTGTATAAAACTTGCGCTGGGTTAATTCTTGAACACTGCTCTATAGTCTTTACGTACTCACAAAATTTTGATAGGATGGCACTGGAGAACGTACAGCTTTCCTTCACCAAGCGTCTACTAGGCACAAAGCTGCTGAACTACCGTAGTCGATGCAAACAACTGGGACTGGACCAACTGTGGCTACGGAGGTTAGATATGAAGCTTACACTGTTATACAAGCTTAAACGAAAGCCGGAAATGAACCTGACACGACTTTTTCAAACGGAAGGGGTTACACGATGTCATCTGCGCAAGGCTACCCATTCATTCTGTCTGCCGGCTGCTCGTTGCGGCATACGCCATAACTTCTTCCTTTATAGATAAGCGGACACTTGGAACAAGTTACTCTGCAAATCCGATCATATATGACCAGTACACACTTCAACAATGCTATAAGATTATTCCTCGACGTAAACCCAGTCTTCGAAATATTAAGCCTCAAAGTACCGGAAGACGAGCTGTGGGATTCCGGACCAAACAACCTCCAGCGAATAAGCCTGCATCCGCTTTTTATGCTTTATTTCCAACAGCCATCTACTTCGTTTTAACCTCGCAACACAACTGTTGCTGATACCTTACCATTCGCACGTCTGCTCTTTTTTGGCCTTCCTGTCCCCAACTAAACGAGACCGCCTCAGGACTTCCATCCCTCTGATCCACATCTTTCACTTGCTGTTCTTTATAGAACGTCAAGGGTTACGTCCTCAGCTTAATCATTGCCTATCTATTTCCACCCTCATGCGTAACCCCACTCTGTGTACATTGTAGTTGGCACCTCTCCTGGTCCTTGTCGTAACTCTGCAATAGTGGCCTAAGTACCCAAAGCGCCAGCGCAAAATCCCGGGCCTCACTAGATTCTGTTTCCTACTCTGCCTCTCATTCTTAAACCTTTTGGACCAGTCCGGTTTCTGAGGCTCCAAATGCCCATAGGTCTCAAACCAAGGACACTCTTCCTTTAAGCATCGGCTGCCATCGGCTAATGTTCTCATCGTTACAAATAACAGCCTCATGCTACTCGTCTCCGTAGATTGCATTATCTGTAGGCTTGGACACCTACCGAAATCGAAATTTTCGGTCTCTGTTTGAATTTTTCCTCTCTGCTCCACTCTCATGTTTCTCAGCTCACACTAACGTATCCCTCTCTGGTTTGAAATATCTGTTGGTCCATATCGCATTGTTTAATAATGGTATAAGTACTACTAACCTTAGCGCAAAACCTAGGCTTTGTTAGCTTCTATTTCCTACTATGCCTCACATTCTTAAACCTTTTGGACCAGTCCGGCCTCTGTGGCTCCAAATGCCTATAGGTCTCAAACCAAGGCCTCTCTTCTTTTAAACATCAACTGTCTACGACTAATGTTCTCATTGCTATAAGTAACAGCCTCATGATACTCGTGCCCGTCCAATGAATTGCCTGTTTGCACAGTCCTCAATAACAAAACTGAAATTTCCGTTCTCTTTGAGTTCTACCTCGGCTACACAACCATAATTTTTAACTGACAATAATGTCCCTATCTCATTCGGCACCTCTTTCTGTCCATATATTAACAGCCTTAATATACTCGTCTCCGTCGGACTCATTATCTGTATGCTTGGTCCAACTAATAAATTGAAATTTCCGGTCTCTGAATGAGTGTTGCCTCACGGCTCCACTATCATGCATCTCAGTTCCCATTAGTGTCTCCCTCTCTGGTTTGGCATCTTTACGGTCCACATCGCAACTGCTCAATGGCGGTATAGGTAACACTGGCGTCAGCGCAACATCCCAGGCCTCGCTAGATGCTTTTTGCTACTGTGCTTCTCATTTTAAAAATTTTTGGGCCAGTCCGGCCTCTCAAGTTTAAGTTCAAGCGGAACTGGATCGGTAAGATTATCCCGTGAGTGTTCCTTCTTCGACGGGTTGTTGAACCAGGCACTGGCGGAATTGAAGTACTGAGGAACCTAAAACAAAGACCGCATCACACCCTGTCCAACTAATTAATGCCCAAGTATCTTACCCTAGCAGGCCCTTCTGGGCCGGTTACGTGAAGTAAGGAAGAGGAATAACTAAACTCAGTAGGCAAGAGAGAACGTGGAAAGAGCTAAGGAAGAGGAATACTAAGAAATTTGAGTCATTAAAATGAACTAAAAAGTGCAGGTGAGTCAGCAAGGAAAAAGCAAAGGTTTACTTTTATCACCCGAGAGCATCAAGCTGACTCGCAAAAACCTTAACCGTAGGTTCCTCAAGCACGTGATCTGGAAGTGAACTCCAGCGATCTATAACTCGACGCGACAGACGAGTTTCCGTCCTAATCCTAGCAGACCTTGGTTTATGCAGTTTCAGTGGGTGACCGCGGAGATTAGCTAAAGTAGCGGGACTAAATAGCCCTGATAAGTCCAGGCCCATCTTACCCCGCAAAATACGATGAGTGATAATCAGGTCCCCTCTTATCCTTCGGTAGTGCATTGAGTACATCCCCAAACTGCGCGAGCATTCAGGATACGTCTGTCCCCATAGGCCCCGCACTAACGGAGTGCCCATTCGTAAGACCTTTTCCAAATTCATTTTGTCTCGGTTAAGATATGGTAGAAAGCCTGAATACAATATTCCAGGTGGGGTCGGACGAATGCCGAAAATAGCTTCACAATAAACTTGGCCGTTAAGATTCCGAAAGAGCGGCGAATAAACCACATCGTACGAAACCCTCGACAAGCAGCCTTCTTCCAGTTGTCTCCAAAATGAAGTGCTGATGCGTGTACGCTCCCAAAATCAACCTGCTGAGTGAGAACAGGGAGTTCACCACCGCCGACAACATGTCGCGTGGGAGGATTAGCAGCTCCGATTCGAAGAACAGAGAACTTGGCCCTATGTATGAGCATCAACCATAAGGTAGACCATTCCGAGAGCCTACGCAAGGCATGCTGAATTGCCTCAGGACACTCCGGGATATCCACGATATTCCAGAGCTTATGGACGTCAGTAAACATTAGTGACGACACTCCTAGCTCTCCCAGTAATTCGTTTACGTAGATCGCGAACAACAATGGCCCCAATACCGAGCCCTGCGGAACGTCACTAAGGACAGCTTGCGCAGATCTTGAGCTTGCTAGGATACACTCCTTGTTTCTCCATCATGCATTTTCCTCGAATGTCTGTAGCACTTACCTCCCATGGCTTGTTGATGCATTCAGTGACCATATAGGCATACACTAGTGACCAAGCGTACGATTGGACTCGCTGCATCTGGCCACTGATAGTCCTGTCTGGCGCCACCATCTGTCGGTCGACTTAAATTCGACACCTCTGCTTAGAAGTAGCTAGCAGTCATCAGCTCCATGCATATGTGAGTATCCAGTGCTTGTTAAGAGCCACTCCTTATCTCAATAACCGGATTCCTTTAGAATACCTGCATCCAATCTTTCCCCTGCCCTACTGCCAATTGTCCCTTAGATCTCTCTTGCGGCAGCCAATTTATTATCACTTTTTCTGCGCTCCCTATCGTATTACGCTAGCTGCTTGATGTTCATGCACCTTGCAATCACCACCAATATTCTAACACTCCTTGCTCTCTCCCCACGCAATTTTTGGCTCATTAAAACCGATACTTCGTAGTTTACTTACTGGTACAACGCTCTTGTCTCTACGCAGGCGTTAGCAATCCACCCATACGACTAATGATTCGATAGAACATTCAAAAGGCACCTTTAGCATAATTATTGTGGCACAATCTACATGCTTTTGTCTCCAGCCCAAATGTTGTAACACAAGACATTAACAATGTTCAACTCCATGCCTGCTCTTGCGGTCTTCTCTCGGTTGTCCCTCACTTTCCCATTTCTCCGAGGTTCGTAACTTCTTAAAAATCTGGGATTGGACTGAGGAACAGTTTTTGCCCAAGACGAACGTAACAACCGACAATGACTTACCTGGAGCGTGGTTGAAAACGAAAAGGACCCAACTACAATCACCACAACCCTAATCCAGTATGGAGAACTGGACAAATTTTCGTACTCCTATGCATTGTACATCTGAAAAATCCAGGCAGCAGACAATTTGAACCTTTGCTCACCTGGACACACAATAAGCCGAATATTCGCGATGTTCCCCTCCTCAAACGGCCTCAACCATCATGGCGGCCACGAACAGCTTACCTGTCCAACTAACGGAGGAAATTAGGAGTCAGTTAGCTGCGAATAATCGAATATGAAGTCAGTCGTCAAACGGCTTTGCCATGTTGATTCCTTCACGGTAACTGTTGGTATCCAGTAGTACTCAAACGTCTTAATGGTATGGCTACACCAGCCACTGATACATTCATCTCTAGAGCCACTATCTCTGCTTAGCAGCAGCTAGTCGCCATAGCTTCCATTTAACTTTGCGGATATCCGCAGCTCGCTCCCTTCTTACAATGTTCATTCTCTCGGATTATTTGCGCCACAGCTCAGCTGGTCTGTTGACCTATCACTTACCTTCACTGGCCTATTGATATATTCAGCGCCCCTATAGGCATACACTAGTGACCAAGCGTCTGATTAGAATGGCTACATCTGGCCACTGAGTCTCTCCTAGCGCCACCATATGTCGGTCGTCGTAAATTCGGCATCTCTGTTCAGAAGTAGCTAGTGGCCATTGGCCCCATGCATACGTGCTGATCCAGTGCTTGTTAGGAGCCACTCGGTATCTCAATAATCTTCATTCCTTTAGAATATCCGCATCCAATCCTTCCGCTGCCCTGCCACCAATTGATCTTCAGGTCGCTCTCGCGGCAACCTATTTATTTTTGCTTATTATGCCCTCCCTCTCGAATTAAGCTAACTACGTGCTGTTCATCCACCTGACAATCACTACCAAAATTCTAACTCTCTTTGCTCTATCTCCACGCAATTATTGGCTCACACTAAACGGACACTTCGTACTTTACTTACTGTTACAACGCTCTTGTCTCTACGCAGGCGTTAGCAATCCACCTATAGGGCTAATGATTCTAAAGGATATCCAAAAGACATTTTCAGCATAATTATTGTGGCACAGTCTACATGCTTTTGTCTCCAGCCCAAATGTTGTAACACAAGACATTAACAATGTTCAACTCCATGCCTGCTCTTGCGGTCTTCTCTCGGTTGTCCCTCACTTTCCCATTTCTCCGAGGTTCGCAACTTCTTAAAAATCTGGGATTGGACTGAGGAACAGTTTTTGCCCAAGACGAACGTAACAACCCACACGGACTTACATGGAGCATGGTAGAACTCCGAAAGGACCTAACTACAATCACCATAACCCTTGTCCAGTCTGGAGAACTGGACATACCCTCATACTCCCATACATTATACATCTGAAAAAATCTGGACGACGGAAAAGTTTAACTTTTGCTCACATGGACATACACCAAGAATAGTCTCGATGTCCCTCTCCTCTACCAAACTCAAAATTCATGGCCACCCCGATCAAATTACCTGTTCAACTAACAGAGGAAATTAGAAGCCATTACTCTACGAAAAACCGAAGGTAAAATCAGTCGTCAAACGGCTTTGCTAGTTCAACATTAATGTTTAAACTGCTTTAGGGCAGCGTGGCAGGACGTGGTGGGTTTTCGCCTGGCAAGCGTTCTCCCTATAAAAAGCAACCAATGTCTGTTTAACAACACTGCGACTTGGCGGATGTGACTCGCCACTGAATAAAGTCACCGCCCACAACTACATACTGGCAAGTCGACTAGACTCACGTATCAACTCTTCCCGACACCATTTCAACTACGCACGACTGAACCCGATGTATCGTTGTGATACACATATGTTTTCAAACCTTGATCATGCCTGAGTTGGTGTGTCTCTATGAAACTGAGAATAAACTATTTATTTATCTATTTTCACCATTGTACAGTTCCAATCATGGACATATGAACAATTTTTTACTGTCACTGTTACAGTTGCCATAAAATGTTTGTACATTTGTACATATCTGATCATGCCTCCATGGGCGTGCCTCGCATAGTCGAGAATAAACTATTTATTTATTTATTGGGTCATACAATAATGTTCAAAATGCTTTACGGCAGTGTTACAGGACGTGGTGAGTTTACGCCTGGCAAGCGTTCTCCCTATAGAAAGCCACAAATGTCTGTTTAACAATACTGCGACGTGGCGGATGTGACTCGCCACTGAATAAAGTCACTGCCCACAACTACATACTGGCAAGTCGACTAGACTCATATTTCAACTCTTCCCGACACATGCAAGTATATGATACTCTCCGTCTGTATGCACCATTTCATTGCACTTATAGTGCCATGACCGTTTCAACTACACACGTTTGAACCCAAAATATCGTCGTGATACACAACTGCTTTTAAAGTTTGATCATGCCTGATTTGGTGTGTCTCTATTAAGTTGAGAATAAACTATTTATTTATTGATTTAAAGGCTACGCCTTACCCGTATTCACGTTCCCTCCCCTTAAGAAATACAGATGTTAATTGAAGGGCGCGACCAGATATCCCCCATGATCACAACTTTAGTGAAAGCTGAAAATGTTGAACAGTGTCAAAAGCTTTCGAAAAGTCCACGAATAACACGTCTGCTGCGTGGCCACCGTCTGCCGCTTCGGCCCAGCTTTCACGAGCTACAAGTAGATTAGTCTGACATGCAAATTCTTTGCGGAATCCATGTTGCGCAACGCGGAGAAGGTCGAATCCATTCAGGTGGTTCTCCGCTGAACCCCATATCAGCTTTCAAACAATTGACTAATCCCATTGTCAAACTGACAGACCGGTAGTTCGCGGGTAGAGCGCTGTCACCACCCTTAAAAATCGGACGGATGATTGCCTCCTTCCATTCCGAAGTTAGGATTTAGCTGTCCAGCTATACTGCAAACACGCATGTGAGAAGACCACTCAGCTCAGTGGGCAATTCATGCAACAACTTCAAATGAACTAAATCAGGACCGGAAGCTTTAGAGGGATTACTGCCTTGCAGTAGCTCCAAGACCTGAGTCACCGTTAGGCTAACCGCAGCCAAGCAAGAATGTTCTGGAAAACTTGAAACCAATTCAACCTGTGGTAAAGAGTTCCCCCGGGCAAAGACCAAAGTATACTGATCACTAAATATACAAGCCTTGTCATAGTCAGTTTGCGTACGGGTCCCGTCTGCTCGCAATAAAGCTGGTATAGATAGTTTTGCTCCGCTGCGTCTTTTAACGTAAGCAAAATGCTTCTTTGGATTAGCTGCGGCCGGGTCCGCTAAACCCTGCTCTTACTAGAGACGAGCGGTTCTTAGCTGTTGCTTATATTTATTTCTAATCTCTCGAAAACTATCATACGTGCTGGCGGATGGAGCTGCTTGGTAGCTTCGAAGGCATCTAGATCGACTCTTGAGTTGGTACTTGCCTGTGTTATCTATTCATGGAAGCTGTGCCCTTGACCCTCTTTTCCTAATGAGTGGAATATTGGGAGTGAAAACCTTCGTAAGGTATGCCTTAAGTTTATCTTAGGCTAACTGGATCGAGTCAGCCATCGAGATCTCACAGTTCAGAACTGAAGCATTAGCTCGCAATGCACTAATATCTGCCCGCAAAATATTCGGGAGTAATTTAACAGCGGTCTCTTTGTGCCTTGAAGGAGCACATCAAAAGGATATACATGCGTGAGCGCTGGACCCTAGAAGTGCACCGCATGAAACGTCAGTCACGAAGCAGATGGACTTAGCGAAAACCAAGTCTAAAGTAGATGGTATTTGATTGTTCATATACCTAGTGGGAAAGACCAGAAACCGGTGCAAAGGCACTTGAAGAGCCAGTTAAAGAAATTCTGCACCAGATGCTCCTGATGCCGAATTGCAAGAAAGATCGGCCCAACAGACTTCCGGGAGGTCGAAATCCCCTGTAACTTAACACCTCTTCGCAGACTGAGTGCGAATAAAGTCAAGCATTCTCTGGAAGAACTTCCAGGATTTTTGTATATGACTATAACTGTAAACTTGGTAGAGGAGGTGCACAAAACAGCCTATAGGACTATAACAATCTGATCCGATGACTGGAATGTTCAGGTACTCAACCCATCTAATTTATAGCTCACATACAGTACAACGCCTCCGCCTTGTCGACCAACGGAGCGATCAGTTCTAAGCGGCTCGTGGCCAGGTAGACATACCTCACCGTTCGTGATATCCGGAGACAACCAGGTTTCAGTGAAAGCAAGTACATCGGGACGAAATTTGTCTACAAGTAGACCCAACTAATGCACAGTGTTCCTTAAGCTACGCAGGTTGCTAAGTACTACATCAAGGAAGTCGGCACGAACATCCCTGGGTCGTGCGCTATCAGGATGGGTTTTGATAAGGCGGAGATAACTTCCGGCTGACCACCTGAAAACTCACCGGACGGAGGCCTTGCTCACCAGCCGCAGTCTTGTTTTAAGATATTTGCTAGCCTCCTTTAACTTCGATCTATCTTCCAGTGTTGGGTCCGGCTGAACGCTGACACCACCACACTTAAGTTTGAGTGCAAACCGCAGTAACACTTTGCGTATCTCCGGGATAGAAAGGACTACACGAGGAAGTCGGGGTCGCGAATTTGGCCTAGCAATAGGGACGTTCCCCAATCTGGTCAGCTTTCTGACGATGACAACAGGGAGTCAATGTGAAAGCAGCTTGCTGGCACACAGTTTCAGCCACTTGATGTCATCCAAGATGCGTTCCCTTGGGAGAGCGGCTGCAGATTCAGTAACTTTACGGAATATAACGCTACTATCCGTGAAAGAGTCCGCACGACGGGGGGTGACTACCCTATGTGCCTTGGAGTCGACACCTATACCAGCTGTTTTCACCCATGGCGGTGGGACTGTCCCTGTCTTTACAAACGACGCCGAAGCAACGGTAGCGTAGGTTTTCCGCTCTATTGCCGGCGTCTTACTAGTTCCCGGGTATACAAGCCCCTTCAAAGTTTTACGAGCAGATCTAGTCTGCTTCTTTCTTTGGTTCACTGGAGCAGGGGTCGTTGACTTTGTATCTCATTGAGCAGTGACCAGCACTTGGTCAGAACAAGCTGGTTCATTGGAGGCCGAGACGGTCAGCATCTTCGGAAAGTTCTGTGTACAATCGTCAGACAACTTTACGACCGTCAAAGGCGGCATCATTTTCGAGGCCATGACAACTGATTCTCTGGGCTTAGCAGAGGGCTTTTGGTATTTCCACACCCTATATTTCTTTACTTTGATACGTTTATAAGAATAGCCAGCAATGCTACCTGGATTGGCCGGTAGGAAGTGCGACGTCAAGACTGAGTGACAGACCCCAGCGGATGGATCGTCAGCAATGTTGACGTCTATTGCATAGTCTTCAACCGAAATATTCAGGGATTTTTAAATCAAATGCATTTTCGTTTCGAGCGACGCAGTAGTGGCGAGTTTGGCTATGGCCTTCGCAACATGTTCCAACCTTGAATCCAGCGCTGAAAGTTTAACACCCGTGATAGCCGGACGCGTCGCGCTTTGAGCGCAGCATTCAGCACAGCTGAAAGAAAGTTGACGCTGGTTGATAGTATTTTTACTGGTCAACTTGTAGGCCGGTACAGATTTCATGATACCAGCGGCAGCAGATATCACACTGCATGCCGCCGGATAAATATGTTACTGGCTCTGAACAGTTAACCTGTTGGTGAGCTGCAGTACACTCATCAAACGAGGACCCCATAGGTCCAGCCGCCTAGGAGTTTAGCGCAAAAGCTATGTTCATGTGGAAAACAGAGTAAAAAAGCAACATGTATACCATAGTAAAACGACCGCAACAAAAGGCAAAAACCCGGTGCAAAACGAGCTTAAAACTGGGAACAACCGGCAAAAGTACCAGCAAGCGCCAAAGCCGCTTTGGCTTGTACAACGTTAATCGGTCCAAGATATCCTTATCAGAGAAAGATTGATAATAATCAAATTTCCCTACAAGTATTTATTCATCCACTGTTTTTCGTTATTTCAGCTAAAAAGCTCGATAGATCACAGATCACTGGCTCCAAATGCCTGTAGGTCTCAAACCAATGTATGTGGCCTGCAGATTCTTCCGTATGACTGCGTAAACTATCCTAAAATATATTCCAATTATAGCTATTTTACGTATCAGGGAATTAGGCGGTTTGCCCCTTGAAACCTAGCTCCCGTTTGTTGGAGACAAACACGATCTCCGCCTTTGGCGCGCTACCCGATTGCGAGTGACGGTCCGTCTACGCTGTCGACGCCAACTACATTTTCCCTAGCGAGCTCTCTTCTGGTGCCCACACTTGACAACTTCACCTCGCTGCGAGCTCCTAGAGACCGAGAAACTGGCCTGCTTGTATACAAATGCTAAGGGACTTTCTAACAAACTGGCTGAACTGAAAGATTGCCAAGCTTCCGGCTCGTATGATGTCATTGGTATCACCGAGACATGGTTGCACACACGAATGACGGACGCTGAAGTGACACTACCCAGCATGTCGCTGATCCGGAACGATAGGCTCACAAAAAGAGGAAGGGTAATCCTGTACTACCGAAACGACTTACAGTGCGAAGCCGTGGAGGATTCAGATTCGCAGTTCCCCAGCTCTTTTTGGTGCCGGTTGCAGTTAAAAGGCAGGGACGCTTGCCTTATTGCTTTGGTGTACCGCGGGCCTAACTCAACACGCGAAACCGACTACCACCTAATGGCTGCTTTAAGGTGCAGTTTACAACAAACGTACACTCACATTCTTATCATGGGTGATTTCAACGTACACTGTTTAGAAGCCCCTGCCACGACCGGAGAACAATTCAAAACCGATCTACAAGATCTAGTAACTACTGTTCCTCTTTACAACCACATCACTTTGCCCACTCGGTTCAGAACTGGTAACAGGCCATCTGTGCTGGATCTTGTGCTTACCAACGAGGAGCATATGATTGATGCGTTGGTTTTAGACTGCCCGTTGGGTCGCAGTGATCACGCAGTCATCAGTTTCAACTTCGTCTGCTGTGCAGAATGTCGGAATGAGAACTATGATACTGTGCGAACCATCAGAAGGTACGACCGACTCGCCCAGCTAGTCAGCGCCACAACATGGTCTTTCCTCGAAGAAGACCCCCGGAAGTCGCCTGGCTCGAGTTCGTCAACACATTCAGTCAGCTGGTTGCACAGGCTTCAGAGATAAAAGATAGCAATAAGTGCAAATCCGCTTCTTTCGTTAGGAGCAGAACCCGAAATTGGATGACAGTACGCAACGCAGCATGGCGAGTGTACAGAGAAGCTCCAGCACAAGAAAATTGGGACAACTACGTAGCACAACGTAACCACTGCACTCAACTGTTAAGAGAAGACAAAGCGGCCTATCAGCAGAACATCGCAAAAGCCTTCAGTGCTAACCACAAACTGCTGTACAAGCACGTTAATAGCCTACGAAATGTGAGGCAAGGATTTCCTCCACTCAAGACGGCTGGTGGCCCAACAAGAACGTCTACGGAAGCTGCAAACGCGCTGCAGATGCAATACGCCCCCGCGTTTCAAAGGGTCTTGCCACCAAGCGATCTACCAAGCTTTGTATTCTGCTCACCACGACTAACCCACATCACTTTTACCGCAGAGGCTGTATTGCAAAAGCTGACTTCTCTACGCAAACACAGCTTGCCGGGTGTCGACGCCATTCTTCCTGAGGCATTGGAAGCAGCAGCAAACCAACTGGCAGGACATTTAGCTCAGTTTTTTCAGCACAGCTTAGACCAGAACCAAGTTCCCGCCATGTGGAAGCTTGGAATAATAAGCCCGATTCACATAGGTGGAAGCAGATCTGATCCCTCCAACCACCGCCCAGTAACCCCTCTTCCTATACTCTCCAAGGTCATGGAATCCATAGTTGCCCATGCACTGGTGAACTATCTGGAAAACTTCAACCTCATCACTCCTGAACAGCACGGTTTCCGTCGACAGCGGTCATGTACAACTAATTTACTAATTGCACGCAGTAGTTGGACCGAGGCAGCTGACGCTGGAGAAGGCATTGTTACCGTGTACCTGGACTTTCCAAGGCTTTCGATCGTCTAGACCACCGGATACTACTATCCAAGCTGCAGCGTTGCCGGATCGGCGACAAACTTTTCAGCTGGATCGCCAGCTTTCTATTTCAAAGGCAATTAGTGGTCAGAGTTCAGAGCTCCTTATCAGACCCCATACAAGTCGAGTGTGGTGTGCCGCAAGGCTCGGTTCTAGGTCCATGTTTGTTTTTGGTGCTAATAATGACCTTGCACAGGGAATCGCTTCAAACTTCCTAATGTTTGCCGACGATATCAAGATCTGGCGCAGGATCCAGGCGAACGCCGACCAACGTGTGCTCCAAAGTGACTTAGATACAGTGTATCAATGGTCGATCCAAAACTTGCTGCAGTTCAACGTCAGTAAATGCCAGATGCTTTCCATCCGACATCAACGCCGCTACTCATACCGACTAGGAACGGATGTACTGCAACCATCAACTCTCGAACGTGACTTGGGTGTCCTGGTTCAAGATGACTTGGGTTGCTCCAGGCAATCCGAAAAGGCCTCGAAGACCGGGAACCAACACGTTGGGCTGTTGAGGCGGGCGTTTGGACAAATAAACAGCTCCATATTTCCACAAATGCTCAGTGCGTATGTTCGCCCCCACTTCGAATATGCAATTCAAGCCTGGCATCCATGGCTGAAACACGACCTTAATGCACTGGAGCAGCCACAACGCCGGGCATCTAAGAACGTAATTGGAATGCGCAATCGGTCCTACCAGGAGAGGCTGCGACGACTAGGATTGTTCAGTGGAAGCTATCGCAGGCTACGAGGCGACCTCATTATGACATACTTGATTCTGCGATACCCACATCATGTGTGCCGCCCTTTACTGCAACTCAGCAGCAATACAAACCTGAGGGGCCACTCATTAAAACTCGCAGAACAATACAGTCGTCTGGGGTGCCGCAGAAATTTCTTTTCCATCCGTGTCTGTCACCCGTGGAATGCTCTCCCAGAATCGATCATCTCTGGACCGACATTAACAATATTTAAAAGACGGTTGGACGATGCACTCATCCACTTACACTTTGTTACTTAACACTATGTCTGCATCCTACACCTGGAGTTTACCCTGGAATTATTTGTTGTTAACTGTGGGTGTTGTGAATCTAAGTGGATCGTAGGACTGCAGCGAAGCAAACGATAAGTCCTTATTTTCGTATTTAAAGTATTGACTATTTTACTATCATTTTCACCATAATTGTTATGTTGATATCCCCACCAACTATCCAACAGGGCTTGTAAAGCAACGCTTCTTATCCCATATAAATTCATTTTTCATTGTTCATTATGTTTAGCATTAGCTAACCCTCCTCCAGTCCAAGAAACTGTTCCCTAGCCTAATTTGTTTTCTACCCACAACTTTTGGTTGGCCGTCTGGTTTTGTACCGGATATATAGCGCACGATCATCGCGCTATATTCGGTGACTCCGTAAAAAACTACTTTTGGTGAGTTTTGCAATAATATTTCTTTTCAGATCCGGTATTGTTACGTCCACCCTACTACGTTTACTTTTCAGTATTTGGTTTCACTTCACAACCTCTATATCTTCTTTCCACCATGCAGGTTATTCACCAAGATTCAGACAGGCTGGTAGTGGGTTTCGCTTCCTCATTCCACTTTTCCGAAAGACTAACACTAAGGTCTGGTTTAATCAGCTAGAATCCATTTTTCGTTACACGACCTTAAGTCTGACTGTGGCAAACTTCACTGCGTTATCGCAGCGCTTCCTCCGCAAGTTCGCGATGACCCCGACGACATCTTGGAGCTTCCCGAATATCAGAAAGTTTACGATGAGCTTAAGGCCATAGTCTTAAAGCGATTCGGCATATCAGACCGTGCTCGCGTTACGCAGCTTCCTAACGAAACCGAGCTAGGTGATCGAAAGCCTTCTCAGTTCCTGCACAAGATGCTGGCTCTAGCTAAGCCTCTGTTAGAGACTCTTTCCTTAAAGAGATGTGGCTTCGTCGCCTAACACGTGACATGCGTAACCCCCTGTATGCAAACGATGCGGCTCTTTCCTAGCTCGCCGACATTTCCGACCATATTTGGGAATCCAACGATTAAATATCTCAGGTTCACGCTGCTTCCAGTACGAAAGTGGAAGAACTAGAGCGCAAGTGGCCGCACTTGCCAACCGACTAGGGAACTTGACACAGTCCGGATTCAACCGGCGAGGTCGCTCTAGTAGTCGCACTCCTCCTAGATCGCGTTCGAAACCTCCCCGGTGTCAAGCTATTGTTGGTACCACGAGCGATTTGGTCATCAGGCCAGATCGTGTCGCCCGGCTTGTTCCTTCAAGCGTAACATGCAGGGAAACGGGCCGGAAAGCACATAGGGGCGACGAACGTTGCTGGCTACCCCACTCGTATTTTATTTGTTACCGAACGCAGTATGGGAATACGCTACCTCGTTGACACAGCGCAGAAGTCAGCGCTATCTTACGTGCTTCTAATGACGTCATCAAAAAGGCGACTAGTTAATTGCGCGCAGGAAACGGCACCACTATTCGCGTGTGTGGTCGACGCTCGCACACGCTTACTTTAAACCTACGACGTTCTTTTAGATGGATCTTTCTCGTCGCAGATGTACGGTCGCCCAGTCTTGGCCTTGACTTGCTGCAGCACTTGATTTGCTTGTTGACTCGAAGCAACGCCGTCTGATCGAGCATCAAACAAATCTGGCAGTTATAGGTACTTTGACCGACATTGAGTCAATCAGTCCTGTATACTCCATCCAGTCGAGCTCACCTATCGGTCAGATACTTAGTACCAAATTCCTGCAAGTCGTCCGTGCAATGGCACCGTTTTCATCCGCTACTGAAGCTGCAAAACATCATATCGTTACCAAAGGTCCGCCCGTTTTCGCCAACGCCAGACGAATGACCCCTGACAAGTTAAAAATTAGTCGCGCAATATTCCAGCACATGCCTGAACTATGCATCGTTCACCCGTCCAGAAGCCAAAGGGCGACGCTGCTCCACCTGGTACCCTAGACGATAGCGTTCGCCACATCAGAGACTTTTTGGTCCCGACTACATTAGCCGGTATTCGCCGTTTTAACGGCATGCTCAAATATTATCGACGTTTTCTTCCACACGGTGCCAATTTGGTCGGTCAACGAACCGAGCTACTTCGTGGATGTAAAAACGATCAGATGGGACTGACTGTCGCTGCTGTCGAAGAGTGCCAGGCCAGCAAAGGGGCCTTAGCCAAAGACTTTTTGCTTCACCATTTCGGTCCCAACGCTCCCCTCAATGTTGCTGTTGACGCATGGGTCACCGCCATTGGCGCCGTCCTATGGCAACATACAAATGGATGCTGGAAACCACTTGCTTTCTACTCTAGACGCCTGCAACCTGCCGAAGTCAAATACAGCACGTTCAGTCGCGAACCGCTGGGTGTTTACTCTACCGTTCGACATTTCCAACAAGTCCTCGAAGGTAACACCTTCATCAACTTCACCGATCACAAGCCGCTTATCTACGCATTTCGCAATCATGCAGCTCCACACACACCACGTGAGATTAGTCAGGTGGGTTCCGTTGACCATTTCTCGTATGATATCCGACACATTTCTGGTCAACAAGACGTCGTCGCCGATGCGCTTTCAACCGTATCTGCGATTAGCACTGATGGGCAGGAAAGCGGTTTGTCTGCTATGGCCGCCACGCAATCAAACGACCAAACCTTTTCGGAACTCCGTGCCTCCTTTTTGAAGATATCTCCACACCCTTTGCCGTCCTCTGATGGCACAATTTTATGCGACGCATCTACTGGACGACCTCGACCCGTTGTTCCAGAAATTTTCCACCCTATCGTTTGCGACACCCTCCACAATATCGCCCACCCAGGCTTTAAAGCTACTGCTAGGCTTGTCGTCGGGAGATACGTTTGGCCAGGTATGCCACGCGCCCTTACCTGCTGGGTACGCAGCTGTCACACCTGTCAACAAGCCAAGATCCAGCGGCACGCCTTTGCTCCGTTTGGTTGCTTTCCGTCCGCTTCAGCGCGTTGTGCTCAGGTCCACCTCGACATAGTGGGACTTCTGGCACCGTCCAAAGGAATGGTCTGCATTTTGACCATGTTGGATCGTTGCATCCCTTGGCCAGAAAACGTTCCCATCCCTGATGTAGTTTCGGTAACCGTAGCGCAAGCTTTCGTCGAGCACTGGTTTGCTTCACACGGCTGTCCAGCTACAGTGGATACAGACCGTGGTCCGCAATTCGAGTCTTCAACTTTGAACGATCTTGTTAAACTCTTTGGATGCCGACGCACTCGCACGTCCGCCCGTTATCCGCAAACGAACGGCATAGTGGAACGTTTCCACCGAGTTTAAAGCGTCACTTAGCGCCGCCAATGCGCTGAGTTACACTTAGGTACTGCCTATGATCATCCTTGGAGGCCGATCAGCCCTAAATGCAGATATACGTACGTCTAGCGCCGAGTTAGTATTTGGACAACCTTCGCTTTTACCTGGCGACTTACTTTCTGCTAGTCCCAGAATGCCCCGTTACGACGTTAGCCATGAGCATGCGTCATTACAAGCTTCCCGACGTTAGAGAACAACAACGCAACTCGTTCGTTCCGCAAGGTTAACAGCGTTGTCCGTTAGTTTTTCTCCGCCTCGGTGGTCTCGGCAGACCACTAGAGCGACCCTATGAAGGTCCTTTCAGTCCGCTGCAGCGTATGGACCGCGTCTTTATAATCGACCGTCACGGTAAACGAGAAGCTGTTACGATTCACCGTCTCAAGGTTGCCCACGTGGAACCTGAGCTCGATGAATACCCTTGCCCCTCTTGTGACAAATCAACGCAGCCTATGATGGAAGACTCGACTGATTCCAACATCCCTGATCCCAAGCAACACGTTCCACCCAAGCCTTCTACATCAGCTCCGCCACGCTCCAACGAAGCAACTGCCACGTCCTCAACCATTCCTCCAAATTTGCGATCCGATAGGCTGTCTAAGATGAAGCATTCCTCTGATTCTCACAAATCGACTAGGTCGGGTAGACGCATTCATTGGCTAGCTCGATTAAGGGATTAGTGATTCTATCACTTTTTATTGCTATCATTTTCCTTTTTTGCCAACAACGTACGAAAATCCAATAAAGTGGGCAAAAAGCCTTTGGAAACGCCAAAAAACCGAGAGAAACCTTATTTTGAAAACACTAAAGAAGGCAAAACGCTTTGAACAGCCAATAAAAAAAGAAGAAAACGTTTTGAAAATACATAAAAGGAGTTGCGTTTCGCTTGACGCCTACCTCCTTCGGTAAGTGTCACTCTTGCTGTTGCTCTCGCCTTCACCGTCACTGCACTTGTTTCCGTTTGTCTTCTATGTATGCGCCGGTGGAGGTAACGAGCCTGGAGCAAACATTTGACCTTCACGAACTGGCGAACGTTTGCGCTTACGAACATCCTTCATTTTTGTGCTTTTTGCAACGTTAGGAAGGAAACGGGTGGGAGCCTGCTAGGGTCCGATCGTCTGGTTCTCCCCCAGCAGCTGTATCAGGTTTCACTACCTGGTCTCGCAGAAGGCTATCCCGCGACGGAGGGTCCTCACGTAGGTCGAAGGGTCACCCAGGATTTTCCTTCTAGGAGGGGCCGTGCATTGACCTGGAGGTTCTCCCGTATGACTGTGTACACTATTCTAAAGTATACTCCAAATATAGCTTTCTTGTGTATTAAGGAACTCGGCGGTTTGCCAGTTGGAACCTTGTTCCCGTTTGTGGGAAACACGAACACGATCTCCGCCTTTGGCGCTCGACTCGACTGAGAACGACGCTCCGAGTACGCTCACGCCGTCAACTACGTTCACCCTAGCGAGCTCTCTTCTGGTGCCCTATTTTTATCAGTAGCCAACAGTCCTCCCGTCGAATAAACCTTTTCCCTAGCTAATTTTGTTTTCTACCCATAGCTTTTAGTTGGCCGCCTGGTTTCGCACCGGATATATGGCGCACCATCATCGCGCCATAAAGGCCACTCTTTTTTGAGCATCAGCTGCCATCGACTAAGGTTCTGATTGGTATACGTAACTGCCTCGTGCTAATCGTCTCTGTCTGATTCTTTATGTGTATGTTTAGTCACGCCTACCGAACTTGGATTATCCGGTCGCTGATTGTGTTTTTCCTCTTGGCTCCACTACCAAGCATTTTAGCTCACAATATTGTCTTCCTCTCTCATTTGGCATCACTTTCGGTCCATATAGTAATGCTTTAAAAGTGGTCTAGGTACCCATAGCACTAGCGCAAAATCCCAGTCCTCGCTAGATTCCCTTCGCTGCTTTGCCACTTATTCTTAAATCTTTTGGAGCAGTGGGGCCTCTCAGGCTCCAAATACCCACAGGTCCCCAACCAACGCCCCTCTTCTTTTGCGCATCGGCTGCTATTGACCAAGATGATGAGTGGCATAAGCAAAAGCTTTGGACTCGTCTCCGTCTGATTCATTGTCTGTATGCTTAGTCCTCAATGCCGAATCTGAAATTTCCGGTCGCTGTTTGACTTGTCTCTCGGCTCCAAACCAAGCTTTTAACTCAACATAACGTCTCCATCTCTCATTCGGCATTTCTTTCGGTCCATATATTAACAGCCTCATGATACACGTCTCCGTCTGATTCATTTTCCGTATGCTTAGTTCAACTACTAAATTGAAATTTCCGGTCTCTGATTGCATTTTGCCTCTCCGCCCCACTACCATGCATCTCAGCTCACGTTATCGTCTCCCTCACTGGTTCGGCATTTCTTTTGCTCCAAATCGCAACTGTTCAATGGCGGTATAGATACCACTGTCGTCAGCGCAAAGCGGCCATGCTCTCTTTAGTGTTCACATGCCCGCTATCAGACTGATGTCTTTCTTATTCCACCAGTACCAGCTGCTGAACACTGGAACTTCTTCGGGTCTCATCCAATCCTATGTTTAACCATACTCTAATGTATACTTGTTCAGAACCTCTGCTGGTCAACATCGCAAATCTTGGGGCAAAACACCTAGTAATTGCCGGTGGTGTCTGTATTATTCCCTTACCCCTGATCACTTACGGAGCCGGTACCACTGTCGTTTTATCTCTACAGCGGTCGCGAGTATTGCTGTCTGTTCTCAAATAGGACAACTTTTGCGTACTCTAGGCCTCTTCGGCCAGCATCTTCCTCTCACATTCAGCAAATATTGGGTCTCGTGTTTGCACACAATCTACGGATACGATGTATAACATATCCGGTCACTCCAGCGCTTTCAACGGGCACAACATTACCATAAATTTTATATTATATATTAAAATAGTCCTGTTAAATTTTGTTGGCGGTTTGCTCGGTACGTTTTTCTTCTCCCCATTGTTCTAAAGAGTATCATTACCTGCAAGCAACACCGCTGCGGACGTAACTGTGATGCCTTCATGGACACAGAATCAATATAGAACCAAGAAATCACCCCCACTTCACAATCCTGACACAATAAATTAATCCAGAAAACTAATCAAATCAATACAAGTCACCTGAATCGTCCGACTTCAACAGCTCCGACCACTTGTGGTCGACTCCGAAGGAGACTATACGACCATGGGAAACAAATTGGCGAAGCCTGACTGCGAATATCCGCGAGAATAATCGATCAGGTGCAACCTTGTCAATGTCATATCACCAGTCAGCAGTTTTCCAGGACGTGGTGGGTTTTCATCTGGCAAGTCTTTTCCCTATAAAAAGCAACAAATGTCTGTTTAACAACACTGCGACGTGGCGGATGTGACTCGCCACTCAATAAAGCCAACGCCTCTAACACTTACTGGCAAGTTGACCGATACCACGTTTACAAATTCTGCACATATTTCTGCTCTCGCACGAACACGCCTACATATTTGATTAATGACATGTCATTGTGCTTAAATGTTTTCAGCTTTTCCTCATGCTGCACTTATCTGACCCACACTGTGTACACCACCTCATCGGGCCAGTTCTTCATCAACATACTCCAAATGCCTATGGGTCGCAGACCAAAGCTTCTCCTCCTTTGAGCATCGATTAAATTCTCATTGACATAAGTAACAGCCTCATGTACTCGCCTCCGTCTGATACATTATCAGTATGCTTGGACCCATGCAACCTTGTAATTTTAGGTCGCTGATTGAGTTTTGCCTCTCGGCTCCACTATCATGCATCTCAGCTTACAATTACGTTCCCCTCTATTGTTTGGCCTTTTTGGTCCATATCGCAGCGGTTCAATGGTGGTATAGGTGCCTCTGACGTCAGCTCAACTTACTAGCCCCCGTTTGACTCTCTTTGCTACTGTGGCACTCTTTCTTAAACCTTTTCGACCAGTCCGGCCTCTCAGGCCCCAAATGCCCATATTTAACAAACAAAGGCCTCTCTTCTTTTGAGGATCGGCTGCCATCAACTTAGGTTCTCATTGGTATAATTAACTGCCTCAAGTACTCGCCTCCGTCTAATACATTATCTGCATGCTTGGTACTTCTACCGAAATTGCAATTTCAGGTCTCTGGTTGAGTTTTGCCTCTCGGCTCCACTCTCATGCTTCTCAGCACACAATTACGTCCCTCTCTCTTGTTTGGCATCTCTTTTGGTCTATAACGCAACAGTTCAATGGCGGTATAGGTACCACTAGCGTCAGCGCAACATCCCAGGCCACTTTTGGTTATCTTTCTTACTGCGCCTCTCATTCCAAAACATTTTGGACAAGTCAGTCCTCTCAGGCTCCAAAGGCCTATAGGTCTCAAACCAAGGCCTCTCTTATTTTGAGCATCGGCTGCCATCGACTAAAGTTCTCATTGGTATTAGTTACAACCTCATGATACTCTTCTTTGTCTGATTCATTATCTCTATGCTTGGAACGCTTACCGAAATCCAAATTTCCGGTCTCTGATTGAGTTTGGCTCTCCGCTCCACTATCATGCATCTTAGCTAACATTAACGTCTTCCTTCCTTGTTTGGCGTCTCTCTTCGTCCATATCGCAACGATACAATGGTGGTATAGGTACCACTAGCCTCAGCTCATCGGCTGCCATGCAATTTTAATTATCACATCCCCGTCTATTGGATTGATGGCTTTCTTATTCCACCAGCGCCAGCCGCTGAGCACTTGAACTTCTTCGGGTCTCATCCAATCCCATGTTTAACCATATTCTATAGTGTATACTTTTTCTTCACCTCCTGTCGTCATCGCAAAGTTTGGGGTGAAAACTTGGCAATTGGCGATGCTGTCTGTATTTTTTCCTTACCCTTGGTCACTTCCGGAGCCAGCACCACTGTCGTTTTCTCTCTACAGCTGTCGCAAGTATTGATGGCTGTTCTCTCTCTTGTATTCCACAATGTACACCTATTAGACTATGCTGAGCCTAATAAAGCGTGCTGCTCCTGTATACTAACTAATCAGGCTGCCAGCAACTCACCAATTAGTGAGTTATGACTGGCAGTCTATTTGACTTCAACGTACCACCCTGGATATCCACGTCAGAGTGGCACACCTAGCATCCTTTGCGGCTACTGCTCACAATACTAATATTCCAGGTCCCCTTCAGCGCTGGCCCTGCAACCATTTTCCAACTAAACCTGTAGTATGCAGGCCTTTCTCTCTCATATTATTAAAGTTGTAGGCCTGTCAGCAAGCAGTTTTTTCCACATAACTAAAACGACTCCCAGTGTCACCCTTTCCTGTCGTATATTTGACTTGTTTGCTGCACTGTAGAAGTCCCTATCTTCTTCCGCTATTCGAGGTCTCTTTAGGGCTAGCTTTGCAACCGCATTGTCGCTACATTTGTAGTATATAAATCCCATTCTCGTCACAAATTTGACACTCCGTCTAACCCTTTCATCCAGCTGTCTAACATCTGATTGCTGAACATGTTGCGTTATTATTTTCATGGCCTCAAACCCGGCGTAATAACTTCACTGGCTCTAGTACATGTTCAAACGATAAGCTCTAGCACTGTCAACAGATCGCTCAACTTATATCGTAAACGCTTTTTAAACCACTCACTATGTTCTTCTGATTCCCTCAAATAATTTACCGGTTAACAACGCCTGTTACTCACGATTTCCAAACCGGACAACTTTTGCGTACGCTAGGCCACTTCGGCCAGCATCTTCTTCCCACGTTCAGCAAATATCGGGTCTCGTGCTACAACGCAAAACTACGGATATGGATTTGCTGTACAACATATACGGTCACTCCATTGCTTTCAACCAGCACAACTTTACCATAAATTTTTTATTTATACGATAACATTGTCATGTTCAATTTTGCTAGCAGTTTGCTCGGTCCGTTTTTCTTCTCCCCATTGTTCTAAAGGATAACATTACCTGCACGGAACACAGCTGAGGACATACCTGCGACGCTCCCATGGGCACGGAATCAATAAGGAACAAAGAAAAAACCCACACTTCATTATCCTGACACACTAAAGAACCTAGAAAACTGATCAACTCAATACAAGTCACCTGAGTCGTCCGACTTCAACAGCTCCAACCACTTGCACTGGAATCCGAAGGCGACTACACAGCCATGGGAAACAAGTTGGCGTTACGTGACTGCGAACATCCGCAAGGGTTATCGGTCAGATACAATCTTGTCAATTTTGTACCACCAGCCGGCAGTGTTCCAGGACGTGATGGGTCTTCGTCTGCAAGCGTTTTCCCTACAAAAAGCCACAAATATCTGTTTAACAACACTGCGACGTGGCGGATGTGACTCGCCACTCAATAAAGTCACCGCACCCAACACATTGGCAAGTTGACTGACATCACATTTACAAGTTCTGTTCTCGCACGAACACGCCTACATATCTGATTAGTGACATGCCACTATTCATAAGTATTTTTCACCCGTTTCCTCACACTCCACTCACTGACCTACACTGCGTACGGGACCTCATCGGACTAGTTCCTCAACAACATACCATATAAGTGATCTGCTTACTATCACTACCCATCACATTATGTTTACATAGACTTACTACAACCTTTGGGCCCTATGGGCCCACACTATTTCTCCACCTGTACTACTCCCGCTGTTGGTGCTGCTTATTCTGCTATCATGTACAATATTGCAATTTGCTGATCAGGCCCAAAAAGGCGTGACTCGCTTTGTCGAGAGTAAATTATTTATTTATTTATTGATCTGGTTCTTATCACTACATCTCGCATTCGGTGGACGAAGACTTTGTACAACCTTTGGGCCACATGGACCCACACTACTGACTCCAACTGTAATACTCCAGCTCTTGGTGCTGCTAATCCAGCTATCATGTACAATATTGCAATATGCTGCTCATACCCAGAAGGCGTGCCTCGCATTGTCGAGGATAAATATTTATTTATTTAGAGCGAGCTTGCTGAAGATCGTTATACCTGTGAGGCATGCGATAAGGTGCTGCATGTGTGGGATGGGATACTTATCTTGGACGGTTATCCGATTACTTGCGCAGTAATCCCCGCAAAATGATCGCAATGAGGCCGGACCTTACCTTGGTGCGATGGTTTATGTGCCGCAGTGATCCATTGAGCCATACTGGGTGGTGCATTTTTGCCCCTTCAGAGTCACTCATACCATATTGGTCAATGGTTGGGGTTGGAATGAGGATGGCTCCGTATCCTTAAAACGGAATATTTGTAGCCCAGTGCCAAAGCCGCCGCCTTGCGGACAGGTTTTTGAACCAAAGGCTTTGGTTTAGAACCCTAATCGTTCTCCTGTCTAGGCCTAGGCAACCTGACAGTATTCTACCCACGCAATACAATGATTTCCACCTCAAACAAATTTCTGGTGCTCTGGCCATCGCAGAGGCTAATCAATGGGGCCCTATCTGCTGCATCGAGCAGGGCAGATAGGGGTTTGGATGCTAATGCTCAAGCCTTCCCGTCTTCTTATTCCCCTTCTTGCGCTTTTTCACCCTTATCGTCCCGCTCCAGCTTCACTTTTATTCCCCTGTTTTCAACCTCCCAATTCTCGGCCCTCCCCCACCTTGCTTCAATAATCGCTTGTCTTTTAGTTTCAACTCACATGCCAACATAGCGATTCATTCCTGCCCTGTCAGCAGGCCCATGTCCAACCAAGCAGCCCATTCCAGTTCATGGGCTTCCATTTAATGCCCTCGATCCTCCTTCAGGCTGGCATGCCTCAATGTTCGCACATTGCTTCAGATCGGTCAACAGGCAGCACTTGCCCGAACATTAGAGACCCTCTCGATCGATATCTGCTGCTTATCGGAGACCCGCCTGCAAGACTCGAGCTCTGTACTCACACTGCGATCCCCTTCAGGTGACACTAGCAACACTTTCTCATTGCGCCTATCCGGTGACGATGCAGCCTCGAGTACCGGCCAACTCGGTGTTGGTATTGCCCTGAGTCCCCGGGCTGAGACTGCTCTGGTTGATTGGATTCCAATCAGTAGCCAGATGTGTGCGGTCCGATTGGCTGGCTCATTCAAAACTTCGAAGTTGCGTGGGACTAACTGGCATCTATTCGTTATCGCTGCCTATGCACCCATAAAATAAGCTATGACTCGGTAAAAGACGTCTTCTATCGTCAACTGAACGAGCTCCTTAGCCACAGAAGCTCGGTCACTGTTGTGTTGGCTGGGTATCTGAACGCCCAAGTCGGAAAATTACAACAGATGAGCTGCAGCTGGGCAGCCAACATAGTGTACGCTTCCGTAATGATAACGGTGAGCGGTTACTTCATTTGTGTGAGGATGCTCGCTTATTTCTTGCGAGCACCAATTTCCGACACAGCATCCGCGGAAGGGTGACTTGGCGCTCACCAGCCTCGAACCAGCCTTGGACGCAAATCCATCACATTGCTATCAGTTACCGATGGAGGGGCTGCGTCCAGAATTGTCGCTCGATTTGGAGCACAGGTGTGGACACTGACAATGCACTTGTATGTGTTGACCTGCGGATGCGTTTTGGCGGACACCCACGTCGACTCTGTGAGTGCATTGATGCCAACCAACTGGCGAAGCCGGCTGTACTGAATGAGTATCGAAGTACGCTGTCATGCGAGTTGAATGAGCGCTCACTGGATGCAACTGAAGGATATTGGTCTCAGTTTCACCAGACCTTACTAGCAGCAGGAAAGCCCTCATGTGGTATGTCTGATAGCCAACATGGTTATTGGGTCTCTTCTGGGTCTCTGGAACTTATCGACGCTCGCCGGCATATTCAGGCTGGAAGCAAACACAATGAACCACACAAAGAGCTCCTGGCAAAACTCCGTGTTAGCCTGAAGAGAGACCGCGAATCCTGGTGATATCATCGTGCATCAGAGATGGAAATAGCCGCTGCCCTTGGTAACCCTCTTAAGTTATTCCGTCTGATACGGGAAACAAGCAGCAGGAGACCAGGTGTTAATGAAACTATAAGTGACGAGAGTGGGCAGCCTATCCACAACTTATCAGAACGCTTAGAGGGTTGGGTTGAGCAATTTGAAAGGCAGTTTAATCGGTCGTAATGGATAGGTTTCCCGCCGGCCAAGGATCGCCCTGCTCCGTGGGCTGTCCCTTTGGATCCACCCTCTCGCTCTGAAGTCAAACGTGAGATCGGACTGCTGAAGTTAAATAAAGCCGCGTGACCTGCTGATCTTCCTCCGGCCCTCTTCAATTTCGGGGACCTGCTCTTGTGGATGATTTACACGAGTTACTAGTGAAACTGTGGGAACAGGAGACTGTCCCAACCGATTGGAGCCGCTCCGTCATAGTCCCAATTTTCAAGGGATGCTCACGATCGGCATGTGGCAGCCATAGAGGATCAGTCTGATTTCGATTGTCTTTAAATTGCTCGCCTCTTTCATGCTTCACAGACTGACTGACACTCGTGAAAGCCAGGTTCGTGAAGAGCAAGCTGGATTTGATTGAGGTCGTGGCTGCATTGACCACATCTTCACCTTGCGTCAGTTGTTGGAGCACCGTCACATATATTGGCGGCCCACCGTTTTCATGTTCCTCCATATCAAAAGTGCATACGATTCAGTGGATAGACATGCACTTTGGGACTGTCTACTCCGGAAATGTACACTTGAGAAATATGTGAATATCATCCGAGCATTATATGAGCGTAGCTCATGCAGAGTGAGGGCTTACAGCAAGTTGTCGTTGCCCTTTAATATCTCCAGCGGCGTGAGACGAGGATGCCCGCTGTCACCTTTCCTCTTCAACTTCGCTGTTGGCGAAGTCATGGACATCGTGTTCACAGGACACGACTTAGAAGGTGTGGATCTGCTCCCAGGAGAACGACTTCTTGACTTGGAGTATGCTGACGATACTGCCCTAATCTGTGACAGCTCACAAACGTGTCAGGTGGCACTGGACAGCTTAACACTAGCTGTCCGTCACTTCGGACTTTGCTTTGCACCCTCAAAGTGCGAAGCGCTCCTCCAAGATTGGACTGGACCGTCTCCTACGCTGACCGTTGTTGGGGATCAGCTAGAATTCGTTCAAAATTCAACTACCTGGAAAGTTGTATCAGCGCCCGTGGGGTTGAGGATGAGATCACGAAGCGTGTAGCAAAAGCTCGGGGCGCTTTTGCTAACCTTCGCTACTTAGGGCGCCGGCGCGACATCACTCTTACCCACCGACTTCCGCGACGTGCGTTGTTTGCACGCCGGAGGTGTGGATGGAAGAAGAGGAGGGGTGGCTGAGCGATGACTTGGTCCAGAGCAATGAAGACCCTCACTTCTGAGCTGGCCTCGGTTGGAGCGTCTCGGCTCACTGGTTGGGGTCAGAAAGACGATGAACACGTTTGGTTGGACACACTTGCTGATATGGATAGGAGCCGACCTCAGTGGCATTCGTGCTATGAGTTTCTTTGTCCCACCCCATCCAGCTTAGCCTCCCTCTCCAACCACGATCTCATTATTTAGCTTTATATAATTTCGCGTAGTATTTTTTTGGTACACAGTAGCCGACTGGTAGCTTACCGGAACGATGCCCATCCGTTGTCGGTTGCTCAGACGGCTTGCACCAGTTGCATTTTTTCGCCTCTTTCTGTGTATTGCGGCACCGTAGTTGAGGTGTTCCCCAGCTCTAGATAACCTGTATGTGGATGACGTATATGATGAATCACCGCAAGGGCGCCATTCATCCGGTATCGTGTGGACCATTTTCAGGGGCGACGACCGTGCTGTCGGAAGGGCGGATGGTTCCAACTGCAAGCTTTGCTCAAACTCCGCTCTAGCTACCTTTGTTTCTCAGGCGATAGTTAGCGTGGACGGCATGACACAGGTTGGCCATTCTTCCGTATGTGGTGCGTGAATTGGGCTGCCACGAGCAAAGCTGCTTTCATTGGCTGAAAGTGGTTGGAATACTGAGCAAAGAGGTTGGCGTGATCTGACGTGGCCTGAGGAAAGGCTAGCCTGGTGTTATAGATGCAATATCGGCGGTGATGCCACTGAGTTTCGTTGCAGTGTCGACTATCATATGTCGGTTCAAATCGAGCAAAAGATATTAAAGCCTGAGCAAGTCAATGCCGAGAATTGTAAAGGGGATTGTAACGACGTTGGATACCCAGCGGAACTTGCGCCGAAGACCTAGGTTCGGGGTAAGCGACCAATGACCGTAGATAGCTATTTGGCGGTCATTGGCGGCACTGAGGCTTGCCGCCAAAGAAGTGGGAGGATCACCTGGCATAGGGGGAAGGATGCTGACTTCCTTTCCGGTATCAACTAAGAACTGGATCTCGGAATCATACCCCCTAATGTAGACGTGAGGACGTCGGGAGTTGCTGACACCGTTAGTCGCCGTTACTGGCCAGCCTGTTAGCCCAGCTGTAGCGGAGTAACTACATGACTGTACACACCTGCGGGCCTTATTACCGAAACGCTAGTGGTAAAAGGAGGAACTTGTGGCACCAGGTTTTGTGCAACAGAGCAATGGTCCATAGCGGCTGCGGTGCTTAAGGTTTAAAGTGAACTCCTCCAACTGGCGCTGAAGCGACGCTATCGGCGACGATAATGTCTTTAGTGAAGACGGCTGGCTCATCGCGCTTGTCGGTGTGGTTGCGTCAGCAGAAAGCTGCTTAGGTGCCTTGGTTTTTGTCTCTAGCTGGTGCCGTTCCATGACACTGTCTGCTGGATCTGCAATTGTTGTGAGTGGCAGGTCACTTGCTACTGCAAGGATAGCCTGGGTGCTTTCAGGAGGGCGTTGCATCCCCAGCTCACGGAGAATCGCTACGTCCACTTTGGACGTGTCGATCAGCCGTTGCGTTTAGAGCAACAATGCTGAGGGCATCCTATCTCCTAGTAGCAGATCACTAAATAGTTGCTGCAGACGGATCTTGAGAGAAGACGTGGTTCGCTGAATAATAGCCTGTTTTATTGTCTCGTATTTAATTACAAGTGGGGCGAAAGATGATGTGTGTCACCTGCGATGATGTACGCTGAGGAGGGCGAGAAAGTAGCTGATTATACACGACGAACTCAGAAGAAATGCTACGAGAGTAAAAAATGGATTCTAGTTGTAAAAGCCATAACGAATGATCATTCTGCCGAAAAGGTGAAGGGGGCCAATGCAACAGAATTAATCATGACAGGCTCAACGGCGTTAACCGCGTATGGAGATTGCTCATCTTCTATATAATCCATTGCAAAAGCATATAAAATTTTGGTAGGTGAGAAAACCATAGGGCGACAAGTATCGAATCACAAAGCACTGGAACTAGCTCACCAGAATAAAAATTCAAAATGGCGAACGGCGTGTTCTTGACCGAGGTTAGTAATTGTTTTGTGGTGTCTGTGATACTAGTCGGTACTCAATGACACGTAAGCCACATGTGAAATACGCGACAGTATATAAATCCAAGGTGTCTGAGCCCAACGTATATTGGGCAGGCCACAAACATAGGGAGCCATTCAACCAGGGCGAGAAACAGTGCAGCAACGTATTCACCAAAACGCTTTTTGTCAATAGATGTGCAGTCCGTGAAACAAGAGGACGTTTTGAAGGTTAAATCAACCGTAAACTCCAATGTTGCAAAATACTGAACGTGCGGGTTTTCCGGTACACTACAAACTCCGTGATAAGTAGTCGTATAGCACTACAAGCTCTCAGAAGAGGAGAGGATCTAGAATGGATGAAGAATCTAGAACTGCGTTGAATGACCGGATGACATGGCTTTTTGCGCACCGCTAAAAGTTACAGCCCGGTTTCTGAATTAACAGGCAAAATAATTTGGGGAGACTTGGAATATTCTTGGTTCTCACCGATGGTTGGTCAAATATGATCGAAGAATAGAAAGTAAAAATATGTTAAACGCGTGCATTACGAAAAGATTTCCACACACGGATTAGCCTGCAATGGTTGGCTGAAAGACCTACTGCCTTAACTTTTAAATGCACTTACTGCTGACAACATGTACAAAGCAGACAGAACAGGTCTTTTTACCGAGGAACTCCAGTGGGCTGCTTGTGTTTTTCTGCTGAAAATCTCAGCGTATCGATAAACACCATCGGTAGAATCACCCTCCAGGGCTACGCGCATATGACAGGCTTAGCACTTGTACAAACCGTCATCAACGCAACAGTGTTCATCGCCACTAACAAAGATGTGGAATTTACCTCAGATCTCATAACTTATGAAGATGAATTGTCAGTCAACTTCTTGAGAAATCGATAAGAACAACAAGTAGGAAGCGTCTAAAAGGATGACGTGCCGGATGGTTCCGTAAATAACAACAATCAACGCGTGTTGCCTTCAAAGCTACGGGCGAATTATCGGTATAGCTACGGACTTTTGCGTAGTCCAGGTAAGATTTTTGCCTAAAGTGGACATAATGCGCGCAAAAGTGCCTGGAGTAGCAGCCGAAATTAATGTATTACGTTGTCTTGTTTGCTTAGCAAAATTGTACAGTAGGGCCTGTTTCGATGGTTTTTCATATAAGATACTGTAGGTTATAAATTCCAAGTTCTAGATTATGCTCTTCTGAAGAAACGTATTTCGTGGGCTATGGTAAAAAGTACCATACGCTCTTTTGCAGTACGTTGCAATTCAGACAATATAACGTACAATAATTCCATGGTGGTTTCTCTTTCAAAAAAATGGCAATATCGGTCAATTGTCCACCTCGCTTTATCGCCGCCTTTTGGCTAATTCCGATAGTAAGCATTAAACGGGTTTCAGTAACTAGAAAATTCCCTTTAATCATCAAGAACAGGGGACCGAAGGTAAACAATTGCTTTCGTTGAATTCATCATCAGACCTTTACAGTCATATGGGTAAATAGCAATGGGAGTAACAGCAAATTCCAGCAGTTCAAAGGAAATTGGATCACGTGCCAACCGGGGCATAAACCACCAATGAACTTAACCGACAAGCGCAAACTAGGGCAACGATGCAGTCAAATGCTTGCTTCTGGCCTCCGAATCGTCCATTTTATCTGACCAGGGTAATTTAAGAGCTTTAATCAGTTTCTTTCATGAACGCAAAAGCGGTTGATACAACCGAATACTGATCGCTTCATCGGTAGCGAGGTTGCGGAGGCGCAGGCCTTTCGATTGGAGTGGCGGAACGTTGTAGAGTATTCGAAAGGCGCGGACTGGATCGACTTTATGCCCCACTATCAACTAGATTAGCCATATCGTTTACGTTTATTGCTGGTTTATACCCCAAGTTAGCACGTGACCCAATTTCATTTGAACTGCTCGAAACCACTGTTACTCCCATTGTTATTTACCCGTTTGATTGTAAAGGTCTGACGATGAATTCACCGAAAACAGTTGTTTACATGCGGTCCCTTGTGCTTGATGATTAAGTGGGAATTTTCCAGTTACTGTAACCTTCCAAGCCACCCTCAGTGGTGAGGGAGCCTTATCAGTCCAGAAGTTCTGCACTAGGCTTGCCGAAGCTAAAACGCGTTCAATTTTTCAACGATGGCATTGAACGCAATGAATATCCTAGCAGATTCTGGAAGCAACCACGTCGCAGTCGGATGTATCCCAACGCCAAAACGCTTAGAAGGCATGCTTTGAACCAGCGTGACACGGTGCAATCCAAAATGACCGAATTCGAGCGCAACATGGCGCAGCGTCAGCATGCGATTGGTGAGTTAGCGTTGGATGTAAAACAAACATACCTGGATTATGTTCAGTCCATCACCGCAAACCGTGTACGACAAAGGCCTTTGGCCTTAACAAAGACGTTGAACCAGGTTAAGCATCAATCTACTTCCCAAGTAGACCTGATAGGCACGTGCATAACTTTTCAAGCCCGAAATTGAACTCTAATTTAATGGAAGTTCTATCACTTGTTCTAAAATTTTGTGCCCCAGATATAGAGGTACTCAGCTGCACTCTGAGTTAGAGTTTGAACGCCTGTTTCTTCAAACAAAACGGTTAGCATCAACATCTTATGAGGACTTGGAACGCTTCGAAGGTTCTTTGATGAACAATTACCACCAGTATCGTTAGTACCATGTTCAAAATCATAGTCGACTGACACTCAAGCTCTTTGATGAACTATAGGATTTAAGGCGCAATGATAAGTTCTTCAGGAGAAAACAAGACAAAGGCACTGGGGTCGTTTTATTAGACAAAGCTGACTATATAAACAAGCTAGAAAGAATCCTGAGTGATGGAACAATATTTTTCCGAACAATTGGAGAAAAGGATCAAATGGAGCAAACCGAAAAGCAGATTACTAAGAGCTTGCAACGGCTTCGGAACAGCGGACACATCTCAAATACTGTTTATGACAGCCTTAAGAAGAGTGGCACGAATGATCCGAGGCATAACGGGTTACGTAAAATTCATAAGACTGATGTCCCACTTCGCTCAATTTTAGAAATGGTTAATTCGCCTTACCATTCTGTTGCCCAATGGGTTGTGGAAATGCTTGAAACAATAAGAGAGCGACTAACACATTACAGCCTTCGTGACACTTTTCATTTACTCAAAAGCGTCAGGGACCGCAACATTAATAGGAAAATAAGGTTCTTTTGGACGTTTTCTCTCTTTTCACTATCTTCCAACTTCTCGAGACAATTGGTTACATTTGTACCTACATCAACGAAACACAGACAAACATAGGCGTACCATTGCGTGAATTGAAAAGCCACCTTTTGCGTTGCACCTGAAACATACAGTTCCTATTCAATGGCACCTACTAACGTCAAAAAGACGGTGTAGCCATGGGATGGCCAGCAGATCCGCTGCTTGTTGAGGTCTTCATGGCAAAATTAGAGAACACAAAACTACATGCGGCGACCACCATTTTTGATTTTTATCATCGCTATATGGCTGCCATATTTGTTGTGGCCGATCAGTCCACTGAACTCGATGCTACTATTGAGCGCCCAAAACAGGTCCATGCAGCATTGCGGTTTACCTGCGAGAAGAAAGCGTACAATTGGTTGCCGTTCCTTAATGTAGTGCTAACCCGTAGAGTAGATGGATCGATCCAACGGCACGTTTACCCGAAGAAAATCTGGAATGGCCAATATACGAACTTCCATATTTTCGTTCCTTTGAGATACAAGCGAAACCTAATTCGCTCTTTAACCACAAGGGGCCGCAGGATTTGTTCTGAAGTCACTTTGGATACGGAGTTGGAGTTCATTCAAAATGTGCTGCGCGAAAACGGGTATCTTGATCGATCCATTCTTAAAAACATGCAAGACAACCCCGACCCGGTGCAGATGTTACCAGCTGAGAAGCAAGTATTATTTACAAGATTACCTTTCAAACGAGACGCAGCCGCTTAACGTGTGGCCAGAAGCCTTTCTACAGCAGCCAAGTCAAGTTTTCTAGCTGCTAAGCTCAAGTGTACTTTCTCAACAGAACTCCTCAGTCGCATTTGCAACAAAGACAAGTTGCCGATGCTGACCGCTTCTGTGGTCATTTATAATTTTGAGTGCGCCTGCGGCGCTAAGTACATCGGTCGAAAAGCACGGCATTTGTCAAAGCGCATTACTCAGCAGCTTCCACGTGGGTTGCGTCGAGGCGGTACCAGGGCTAAAACTAGCTCTGGTATGGCTCCTCTAGTTGTTAGTGAGGCATAAAGTCGATCCAGTCCGCGCCTTTCGAATACTCTACAACGTTCCGCCACTCCAATCGAAAGGCCTGCGCCTCCGCAACCTCGCTACCGATGAAGCGATCAGTATTCGGTTGTATCAACCGCTTTTGCGTTCATGAAAGAAACTGATTAAAGCTCTTAAATTACCCTGGTCAGATAAAATGGACGATTCGGAGGCCAGAAGCAAGCATTTGACTGCATCGTTGCCCTAGTTTGCGCTTGTCGGTTAAGTTCATTGGTGGTTTATGCCCCGGTTGGCACGTAATCTAATTTTCTTTGAACTGCTGGAATTTGCTGTTACTCCCATTGCTATTTACCCATATGATTGTAAAGGTCTGATGCTGAATTCAACAAAAACAATTGTTTACCTTTGGTCCCTTTTTCTTAATAAACGGGTTCATATATGTAAGTATACATATATATTTACTTGCTTTTCGCAGCTATTTTTAAAGATATATGTGTAAACTTGGTGTATAATAATCTTGGGGAGCTGAGAAGTCTATCTGGAGAGATCAAAGCGTAGAACGATTGTAAACTTTTTAATATTGTATGGCATTCTTGCGTAGTGGCCATTGCAATTTCCTGTGTAATGTACCAAGTTTCGTATAAATGCCTCTGAATGAGGTCAAAATGCGGCGTACCGAAGTGCCGAAACCCTGTCGCACGGCTGACAACTTGGCACGCACACCATTAAGCTATTCCCGGGCTAACGGAATTAAATGAAAATTCTACGTCAAATCACCAGGCGGTGAAAGGATTGTACACTAGATCATGGATGCTGTTACGAGACGCGGGAAAATGGTTAGCCACAGAGACACATCTAAACCAAAATGTTAACCGAATTTTCTAGTTACCACCACCGAATATATAACCCCTTTCTATATAAAACAAACCTGCTTTCGCACTTAAGTACACTCTGTGTTTACTTATTAGATAAAGTTAATATGGCCAAGGTCATCCCCACACACGCGTGACGTGCCTGCTCCCGGTTCATTTGGAGTATTCCCCTCTATCCTCTCCATTTTCTCGCAGCGTTGCACAGTAAACTCATGCGAACCGGACTTACCAGACCTACACAGTGATTCATCACTTCTGGAAATACCTACTACTATTAGAGGCTGCGCCACTACTGATCGCTTTCATTGGCATCCGTGGTTAAGCGCAAGCGTTTAACTCAGTCACCTTAAGCCGATTGCCTTTCTGTGTGATACCACGCGACAAATAATACTTGAGGCAGTCCGAAAAGCCTAAGCTTATTCCGAGCCACTGTTTCTCAACACTGTTGTGAAGAAACTTGTGATATGTCAAGCTGTGTTCAGCGCTCTGTTCAGGTTCCAGTCACTTGCCATTTATTGTGACCTTTTAAACCAGTGCGACTGCATAGCCCTCCACACGGAACGCGCGACCACTCTGTCTGCTCATTTGACCTTGCAACCACCGTGCTCGCCTGACCGATGTGCGCCGCCTTCAAGGCTGTAAAAGTACAGAACGCTAACCAACACACTGGGTCAGGGAACGACACTAAATTGAATGGCAGAAATGCGAAACCGAACAGGCTTCAAGCGAAAGGCATTTGCGGGTTAGGAGAATATCATCCAGTAGTAAAAATCGGCCTGGCTTGCTCGCACTGTTTGGAATGGTATCATACGAAATGTGCAAATGTGTCCCGACACCAGGTACGGGAGCAAACTAGCTCCAAAGATACATCATATTGCTGTACCGTATGCTGCACCATCGCCCTCGTTAAGTGCTTGCTTATCTTAGCTCAGAACTGCAGCTGGTTAACAGCAGCAGCAAAGCAGACGATAAACGCTACTTTTACTTCAATGGAAGCGAGTTTGCGTTATAGAAGCGTAGCGGCTTCTGAGCAAAGGAATGCTGAAAAATCCGCTTCCTCTGAACCGCAAACAGCCACGTCTCCACCTCCGTTGTCTTCTCCAACTTTGGTAGAACACCACGCGAAAATAGACCATACCTACGAGAGTCAAACAATACTCAAGGCAACGAAAATCAGGCGCTGCTCAAAACGTCTGGTTAAGCAAATTCCGCTAGACCTGTCATCTAGCATTAAAAAGGACGAGGCAGCCGAACATCAACCCTCGATACCTGTAGCTCAAATATCTCTTGTCAAGAATAGGCCTTCCAAGCATCAGTTACCTAAGCAGAGATTGTTGAAAAGGTCCACCGAGAGACAGCCGTTGCGGCCTCTTCCATTGTAAACACTGTTAACGCGAACAGAGAGATAAACAGCAAACAGACAACACTGGTCACCAGGTCAGGACAAACTAGTGCCATACCTTATGAACCACCGGAAAAGGGATCTAACAAAAGTGCCCGAACTGTTGTATGCTCAAATGTCCCAGAATCTACCGCCATCACATTGCGGGATAAGTTATCAGACGACCAAGACCAATGGAACTCATTGTGCATGCAGCTGAGTATTAAAGCCGAGCCCATAAAATTATAACGAATTACTCGTCATCCGAACTCCCTACACCATGTCGAAACCAGACATATTCGAGTAACACTGAAAAACTTTTGCTCTCCGCAAGCGCGCTAAAACACGGATCCTGTGGGATACGTACCTATCCATAGGTCACTTGGAGCACGCGACAACAAAAGAAACACCGAAGAGGGCTCAGCAAGCAAGACCGCCTAAACTCAACCTTCACACATGGCTTGCCAGAGCAGCCTTCTAACGATGTTCGTGAGACCGGAAAGCACGACCTAGAACAGTGGCGGTTCACTCGTGAAACACTTCCATGGATAATATTGTGGCACTATCGCTCACCAGGATACCACGCTCATCAAATGATAGAGGATACGGACCGCGAATCCTAAAACTTGTGGTTCAGTCAGAGACACAAGCAAAGGTTAGCGGAGAAATCAGAAATATCTTCCTTCTGAAATTCGGTTAAGGTTTGTAAATGCTTTGCACAGCTCAAATATTAAAGCACCTAAGGCAGCAAGCATACCGACGCATGTACGGAGGCGAAGCTTGACTGTTGCTTTAATTGACTCTGACGTAGGTCTAAACGAAGGTTGGGACGCACCTTGGCCGAATCAAGTTGCAAACGTGGTATCATTGACGCATCGAAAAAACGAGTAACTGCCGACCTCCCATCGGTCGGCATTCTCCCACACTTGACAGATTCACCTCTGCGGGCTCCTAGAGACCGAGAAACTGGCCTGCTTGTATACAAATGCTCAGGGTCTTTCTAACAAACTGGCTGAACTGAAAGATTGCCAAGCTTCCGGCTCGTATGATGTCAGTGGTATCACCGAGACATGGTTGCACACGGGAATGACGGACGCTGAAGTGTCGCTACCGGGGATGTCGCGGATCTGGAACGACAGGCTCACAAAAGGAGGAGGGGTAATTCTGTATTACCGAAACGACTTACAGGGCGAAGCCGTGGAGGATTCAGACTCGCAGTTCCCCGACTCTCTTTGGTGCCGGTTGCAGTTAAAAGGCAGGGACGCTTGCCTTATTGCCTTGGTGTACCGCGGGCCTAACTCAACACGCGAAACCGACTACCACCTAATGGCTGCTTTAAGGTGCAGTTTTCAACAAACGTACACTCATATCCTTATCATGGGGGATTTCAACGTACATTGTTTAGAAACTCCCGCCACGATCGGAGAACAATTCAAATCTGATCTACAGGATCTAGTGACTACGGTTCCTCTGTACAACCACGTCACTTTGCCAAGTTTGTTCAGAATAGGTAACAGGCCATCTGTGCTGGGTCTTGTGCTTACCAACAGCAGCATATGATTGATGCGTTGGTTTTAGACTGCCCGTTGGGTCGCAGTGATCACGCAGTCATCAGTTTCAACTTCGTCTGCTGTGCAGAATTTCTGAATGAGAACTACGAGACTGTGCGCACCAGCACAAGCTAAGATCGACTAGTCCAGCTGATCAGCGCCACAACTTGGTCGTTTCTCGAAGATGAGCCCCCGGAAGTCGCGTGGCTCGAGTTCGTCAAAAATACAGTAAGCTGGTTGCAGAGGCTTCAGAGATAAAGGTTTGCTATAAGTGTAAATCAGTTACTTACGTTAGGAGCGGAACTCAGAATTGGATGACAGTACGCAACGCAGCATGGCGAGTGTACAGAGATGCTCCAGCACAAGAAACTTGAGACAACTACGTAGCACAACGTACCCACTGCACTCAACTGTTAAGAGAAGACAAAGCCACCTATCAGCAGATCATCGCAAAAACCTTCAGTGCTAACCACAAACTGCTGTACAAGCACGTTAATAGCATATGAAAGTGAGGAAAGGATTTCCTCCACTTAGGGCGGCTGAATGGCCAACAGGAACGGCTGTTGAAGCAGCAAACGCCCTGCAGATGCAATACGCCCCAATGGTTTAAAGGGTCTTGTCACTAGGCGATTTTTCACCAAGCGATCTACCAAGCTTTGTCTTCTCCTTGCCAGGTCTAACCCACATCGCTTTTACCGCGGAAGCTGTATTGCGAAAGCTGACGTCCGTAAGCAAACACAACTCGACTGGTGTCAACACCATTCGCCCAGAGGCACTGGAAGCAGCATCAAGTTAACTCGTAGGACATTTAGCTCAATTTTTCTAGCGCTGCTTAACCCAGAACCAATTTCCCGCTATGCGGAAGCTTGGAATAATAACCCCGATTCACATAGGTGGAAGCAGAACTGCTCCCTCCAACCATCGCCCAGTATCCCTTCTTCCTCTGCTCTTCAAAGTGATAGAATCCACAGCTGCCGATGCACTGGTGTGCTATCTGGAAAACTGCAACCTCATCACTCATGAACAGCACGGTTTCCGTCGACAGCGGTCATGTACAACTAATTTACTAATTGCACGCAGTAGTTGGACCGAGGCAGCTGACGCTGGAGAAGGCGTTGTTACCGTGTAGCTGGATTTTCCAAGGCTTTCGATCGTCTAGACCACCGGATACTACTATCCAAGCTGCAGCATTGCCGGATCGGCGACCCACTTTTAAGCTGGATCGCCAACTTTCAACTTCACCGGAAATTAGTGGTCAGAGTTCAGAGCTCTTTATCGAACCCCATACAAGTCGAGTGTGGTGTGTCGCAAAGCTCGGTTCTAGGTCCACGTTTGTTTTTGGTGCTATTAATGACCTTGTACAGGGAATCGCTTTGAGCTTCCTAATGTTTGCCGACGATATCAAGATCTGGCGCAGAATCCAGGCGCAGCAGACCAGGTTCTGCTTCAGAGTGACCTAGATACAATTTATCAGTGGTCAACCGAAAGCATACTGCATTTCAACGTCAGTAAATGCAAAGTGCTTTCCATCCGACATCAGGGCAGCTACTCATACCGGCTCGGAACGAATATACTATAACAATCAGCTCTCGAACGTGATTTGGGTGTCCTGTTTCAAGGTGACTTGGGTTGCTACATACAATCCGAAAAGTCCTCGACGACCGGGAACCAACGCGTTGGGAGGTGGCGACCGGCGTTTGGACGAATAAACAGTTCCATATTTCGACAGACGCCCAGTGCGTATGTTCGCCTCCATGTCGAATACGCAATTCAAGCCTGGCATCCATTCTGAAGCACGACTTTAATGCATTGGAGCAGCCACAACGTCAGACATCTAAGAACATAATTGGCATGCGCAGTCCTTCCTATTAGGTGAGGATGCAATTACTGAGGGCGTTCAGTGAAAGCTATCGCAGACTACGAGGCGACCTGGTTATGGCGAACTTGATTCTGTGAGATCCACAACATGTGTGTCGCCCATTACTGCAACTCAGCAGCAACAAAACCCAGAGGAGCCACTCATTGAAGCTCGCAGAATAATACAATCGTCTAAAGTCTCGCAGAAATTTCTTTTCCATTCGTGTCTGTCACGCAAAATCGGTCGTCTCTGCACCGACACTAACAGTATTTAAAGGAAGGTTGGACGATGCACTCATCCGCTTACACTTTTTTACTTAACACTACGTCTCCATCCTACACCTGGAGTATGCCATGGAGTTATTTGATGTCAACTGTGTGTGCTGTGAATCTAAGAGTATCGCGTGACTACAGCGGATCAAACGATAAGTCCTCATTTTGGTATTTAAATTGTTAACTATTCTACTATCTTTATCATCATTATTGTTAGGTTGCTATCCCCACCAACTTCCAACGGGACTTGTAATGCAATTCTTCTTAACCCGTATAAATTCATTGTTCATTGTTCATGTACCTTTAGCAGCACAAACTTCGTCTATTATTCGTTGCAGGCGTAGCCGCCGGTTCTTTTCTGTTGTCGTACACTGTTCCTGGGTGTGAGGACTTAGTGTCCACCTACTAACACTAAACAGCGGCCATGGAGATACTGAGTGCAGCTGAATGGTACAGATGTAAATCCATGGTCCAGATGAGTCCATGTCGATCATTTCGTCTTATTTCAGGCGAAATGGCAGTTCCTCAGTCCAATCCCGGATCTCCAACAAGTTCCCGACCTCGTAGAAATGGGAAAGAGAGGAACAAAACGAGAGAAGACCGCAAAGAACAGCCTTGGAAGCAAGCAGCGTGAAAGTCTCAAGTTATAATAATTAGACCTGAGACAAACTGATGTGAACCGTACATTAAATAATATGCTGAAGGGGTCGTTTGAGCCTGCAACAAAAAGCAATGGCCGCATGGGTAGAATGCTGTTTTATGTAGAGATCAAGAGCGTAGTTCCCGTTAGCAAACAACAAAGTGTTATTTTACGGTGATGGCACTTTTATGTAGGAAGAGAGAAAAGTAAGTGTTCAAAGACTGGCGGCGACTGAATGGTGAATGAACAAGAGGATGGCGAGAATGGGGTGCCGTAAACATAAAGCAAAGGGACTATCCTGAGGATCGGACGCTTGGAAGTAGCTTCGTCAGCAGATTTGGAGCTGTTAGGTAGCAGAAGTTTGAGTAACCAAGGCTAGGGCATGTGAGGTTTGGCATTGAATGTAACAAATGTATGGGCAAAGTTACGTTTTATAGCCTAAAAGTAAGTAGAAACATGACTATGGAAGATTGTTGAAAACACGAGAGCCAATAACATTAAATGGAAAATGTTACTTGTAAAAGAGAGACCAGCATGTGCAGGGGCTAGGTTATCGAGGACATATCGTAGAGCAAGACATAGGTCCTGACACGGTTTGTCAATGAGTTTATGAAGCCAGGTAAAAGGGTAAGTATAAAGGCTCATCAAAGAGGAAATGGATAGCTCGAGGTGAGGAGGTGGTGAAGGAAATCATGCCGAGAGAAATAAAGATATCGGTACGAATCAGATCATCACAAATAGAGGAGTCAGTGACTTGGAGCCTGTAAACTTCGTAGATAGCAGCCGGACATGATTGGGTTTACGACTATCATTGCAGTGGTTTGGGGCGGAGAGGGGGATCGGTAAAGGTGGTAACTACAAAAAATGTAACTGTAACTGTGGTGGCACGATAGTGAGCTTGTGACCATGATCATTTATTTATCTGTCTATCTATCCATCAATCTATCTGTCTACCTACCTACCTTTAGCTATCTACTTATCTATCTAGTTATCTATCTGTTGTCTCGCGCTACCTGCTTGCGAGCTAGCGATATCCACCTCTTCTTGTAAACCCCGAGCTCCACCTATTATTCTCTTGGACCTTTTCGCTGGTTTGTTCAATTATTCTTTGACACTGCAGGGATCCAATAGTGACCAAAAACCGTAATCGAATAGCGATTTCTGGTCACTGATATTGCTCTACTAGCGCCATTATCAGGCGTTCGTCTTATCTTCGATACCTCTGCTAAGCTGCAGCGAGCCGTTGTAGACTCCTCGCATCTCTGCGCAAATCCGGAGGTTGCTAGGAGTCACTCGTTATCCCCACAACTTTCCTTAGCTTAGACTGTCTACATCAATTACCTTCGCTGGTTTGTTCAGTTATTGTGTGACACTGTAGGTATCCGCTATTGACCTAAATCCTTAAGCAAATGGCTATTTCTGGCTACTGATACTCTCTGTTCCAGCGCCATTACCTTTTGTTCATTTAACACTTGACAACTTTGTTTACCTACAGCGAGTCTTCGTAGGCTACACCGATTTATGCGCATTTCCGGAGCTTGGTAGGAGCCAATCCTTAGCTCTCCAAATTATACGCTTTTGGACTGTCTGCAGCACCTACCTTCGCTGGTTTGATCACAGGTGGTGTGGCACTGTAGTTATTGACTAGTGACCAAATATTTATCGAACTGCCATTTCTGGTCATTGCTACTCTCTCTACAAGCGCCATTGTCTTCCGTTCGTCTAACTTTTGACGTATCACAAGACTTGGTGCCCGGGCCCCACCTAAATTTGCTTTTCATAAACGCTCTGACGAAAGGAATTACATCCGAGTTCCTATTCTTCGCAGCTGCTAGCAAGTTATGGCGAGCGATCAGAGAACCGAACGACCACCAAAAGCTCCAGTTTGCTCTTAACATGAATTCGAGTTGGTCGGTTCTGAATACTCAGCTGTTCAATGTGGAAAAATGTGGCGCCCTTCAATTACGCCCTAGGCTTGACTACTTATATGGGCTTGGGTTACACGTATTGCAAAACAGCTACCTAGGAATGCGACCTTGGTGTGCTCCTTCACGCTGACCTTCAATGTTTAAAGCGGTCAGCGGCAGCTAGGAAAACAAGCAACCAGCACGTCGGCTTGCTGCGTTGAGCATTCGAAGGATTCGACCCATACATCTTCCCATATTGCACAATTCTTGTCTGCCCGCTAACGTTGAATGCGACATCCAAGTTTGGCAACCTTGGTTGAAGAGTGACTTAGAAGTGCTACAGAAACCACAACGCAGGGTCAAAAAGAACGTCGAGGACCTACGAAATCAATTTTACAAGCGAAGGCCAAGTTCACTGGAAGTTTTCAGTCTCCGCCACCGAAGGCTGCGCGGCTAGCACATATTAGTTTAGTAATTAGTAAGTGGCTCTAAGCAAGTTTGCCGTCACTTGCTAAAACAGCCACAACACAAAGCACAGGTAAGCCTCTGAAATTTCGTGCACAGTATAGCCGCCCGGAATGCCGGCGTATTTATTTTTCCCTTGGGGTTTACCAACCCTGAATTCTTTCCTCAACTTAGTCGGTTCCACCCCATGGTGGGTATTTTCAAAAAAGGATTTGATCTTACCCTGGGACCCATCACTCCTTTGCCTAAGCAGTGTTACTTGGCAATATATTAACTATCCCTTCAAGCCGGATCAGCATGACACGTAGACCTGTGGAGACGGTATAGAATTGAGGAAACTCATTTTTACTTATTTTCACGGAGTGCGTCATCAACAACTGCTCCATGCTGCTTCGTCGTTCACATTCAATCCCCACGTACACTACTATTATTCAGCAGCGGATCTGCTAGATAAATGTTCAAACAGACAACTCACATAACTTTTGATAATTGTAGAGTTGCTCCCACCATCCTGCGGGACTTGTTAAGCAACTGCATGTTTACCCGGCGTAAATAATTGTTCATCGAATTAGTCTCTTATTGCTACTATTGCCTCATTGTGCACATGTTATTTAAATTAAAATCGTACGGATCTTTTTTGATGTTTAGCTTGTCCTAGTCTTGTTTCCAACTCCTTTAGCTGGTACAGCCAGGACTGCTTTTGCAGGTCACGTGGGCCTGGGGTGTTAGACAGTGCTCCGATTCGGGTGTATTTTTTGGCTCTTGTCGGACTCAAAGTGATCCTGGGTCAATAAAGCACTAAAGAATGAACACACATGAAACTTTCCTACGGCCCCGTCTCAAAGTGAACTTCACTGCTTAGTTCGTAGTCACCGCTCTTTCACGTCACATCCTAGTCTTTATTATGCTTTCTATCTCCTATTTACTATCGTAATTTTCTGACTTTGGTTAACGTTATTCGTGTTCATAGGCTTCAATGGAGAATAAGGTCCTGTGCTGCGGTGCACTTCTATTACCACAACAGGTAGGCGCACTGCTTTTGCAGTTATTCAATTTAGTGCATGCAATGGTTATTGAGAAAGTTCAGAGTTCGTTCACTAAGCGTCTTTTAGGAGCTTCTGCACTCAACTATCAAGGCAGCTGCAAGCAGCTTGGTCTGGAACCGCTTTGGCTGCGACGACTTAAAACCAACCTTGTTTTCCCATATAAGCTAATCAAAACATCGGACTCAAGTGTCGCTAATTTTTTCAGCCGCTTGGCGATACACGTTATCCTCTACGCCAAAAGGTACACTCATTCTCACTACCCAAAACACATTGTTCCATACTTTCTACCTTCTTTCTCTATAGATATGCGCACGTATAGAATAAGCTACCGGAAGCCGTCAGAGCATCTGATGGTATCACGCAATTCTCCACGGTAATAAATAGACTATTAAGCCTCCCCAAAGTAGCAGAGATCCTGGGCATCTGCATCCCCGAGGACGAGCTCTGGGAGAACGGTCCCGATCATATATAGACATTCACACAAATTCTTCAACCAGCAAAAATAAAGCTCTCTTCATCCCGAAACTGTCTGCTCCTTATCGCGCTCTTTGCTTTCATTTCTCTTGCAATCGGACGGAAAACTCAGTGCCTTGCATGCCCTAGGCTAATTTGACCAGTCTCTGAATGCATCCATGGCTACCGAGTTGCAAACGGTCTAGAATCTGCAGTCAATGTTAAGTCTACTGCACCTTGACAGTCTGCTGGAATCGCTTAACCTTTATTAATGTAGTTTATTGCTGTCTACTTATGCTGCCCCTCAATAGCTTTCTTCCCACCTTAACTATACGCTTCAACCTCAAAGCGCCGACTAACTTAGTCATATCTGATCGACCTCCTGCTCTACGACCACCGTGAATTCAATGGCCAATACTCGGAACGCCGAACCCTCCATACCCCTTCACACGGGTGGCTGTGTCCTTCTCACACCTTATCTGTAAACTACTTCCTATCCAAATCATTTCCCTCTCCTAATCGCTCTCTTTGCTCTCAAGACACGAGCATCGTTGGCTTCGCCAAACCCCAGCAGTAAACCTTCTCCATCCGGATCCTATCATTTACTGCTGCATCCTCTGTCTTCAATATTTCCTAAATCGGACTGCCAACTCTCAGTGCCCTGCAATAACCTAGTCTCATCTCATCAGTCTGCTTCCTTTGACTTCTTCCAGACTACCGGGATGTCAACGTTCCAGGCTCTGTAGATTCAACACAATGCCTCCCTCACCACGACAGCCTATTGAACTTGTTCATCCGTTATTACTGTAGCCACATACACCTATAACCTGTCCACCTCTCCACCCACTCCAACTGTCTCCTCAAATGAAATAACCTCAATCATAATGCGTCGAATAATCCAGTCTCGTCAGATCGGTCTCCTGCTCTCCGACTCCAGTGACATTGCTGGACATCGTTCAGATGACTGAGTGCCGTCTGTGTTCAATCATTCTTCAATCGGACAGCCAACTCTCAGCGCCCTGCCCCAATTTAGCCTTATCTAATCAGCCAAATACTCTGGGACTAATAACAGGCTACCGGGGTGATAGTGGTCTAGGCTCGTTCGATTTAAAGCGCTGTCTCCCTCACCTCGACAGCCTGCTGGACTTGTCCGCACATTGTTAATTTAACCACTTCTAGCTCTGACCAGTCCAATGCTACTGACTCCACTTATCTTCCCAAATGAACTATACGACTCAAGCACAATGCGCCGACCAATCCAGTCTCATCTGATTGGTCTCCTTCTCTCCGACTTCTGTGACGTTGCCGGCCATTGCTCAAAGACTGAACGCTCTGTCACCATTACCTCGACAGCCACGTTAACTGTCGCATTTCTTATCAGTAAACGTTTTCTATCGACTGTGTCCTCTCTTTATCGCGCTGCCTTTATTACTTCTTCAACCGGAGCGCGAGCTCTCTGTGCCCTGCCCTATACTCTTTGAATGTTTACTGACTAGCGAACTGCAGTTTTAGGCTATGCACCATCAACACACAACTTCTCTCACATTGCAAGCCTGCCCGACTGCATACCCTATTTTCATGTAGCCTCTTGCATCGCAAACCTGTCTATCTCTGCTGACACTTTATTTATCTTCCCACCTTAACTGTACGACTTATTCGGTATGTGCCGACTAATCCAGTCTCGTCTGATTGCTCCCCTGCTCTTTGAGTTCCCTCAGATTGCTGTGAAATCACCGGCATTTATTAGGAAGGCCGAAAGCTCTGTCCCCATTACCTCGTGAGCCCCGTGGGCTTTTCCGCACTTCGTAAGCAAGCCTCTTTCTATCTGGACCGTCTTCTGTCATTATGGCGCTCTCTGCTTTCATTTATTCTTTAATCGGACTGCCAACTCTCAGTGCCCTGCAGTAAGCTGGTTTCATCTGACCGGTCTGCTTCTCTGACCTTTTCCAGAACAGCAACATTTAAACGATCTAGGCTCTGTAGACTCAGCTCTACGTGTCGCTTACGTTGACAGTCCGCTAGACTTGTTTACCCTTTACTAATATAGGCACTTCCATTAGTATCCTGTACACTCAATCCTTCTTCAATCGGACGGCCAGCGCTCAGTGCCCTGCCCTAATTTATCATCATCTTCTCAGTCAAATTCTCTGGAACTACTACCAGGCCTCCCGATGTGTCGACTACTCTAGTCTCGTCTGTTCGGTCTCCGGCTCTCTGAGTTCTCTCAGACCATAGGGATATTACCGGTGATTTTTCAGAACTGAACGATTCATACTGCTTCGCAAGAGAGCGTCGTTGGCTTCTCCACACTTTAGCAGTAAACCGTTTTCTTCCTGACCATCATCTCGCAGCGCTCTTTGTCTTCAATCGGGCTGCCATATCTCAGTGCTCTTCCTTAACGTAGCCTCATCTGACTAGTCTGCTTCTCTGTGAACTCTTCCATACCACCGGGAGGTTAGCGGTCTAGACTCTGCAGACCGAAAGCAGCTTTCATTCCCTCAAGAACCTAGTAAACTTGCTTATCCATTGTCGAAACAGCCTCTTCACTCTCTTTGATACCTTTTACTGCCGAACCTCTCTTTTTCCTTTCCATTTTACCTGCTTGGCTCAACCTCAATGCACCAAGTAATAAGTGTCGTCTGATCGGCCTACATCACTTCGTGAAGCTTGCCGGATGTAGTCACCCCTGATAATATAGCCTCTTTGATATTTAACCCGTCACTTTCAGCTTCCGCCCCCCACAGTTGTTCTCACCACAATTGTATGACCCAATCTCCGTTTGCCTACTAATCGATTCTTACCTGAATGTTCTTCTGCCTTCCTGCTACTCCCAGTGATCATTGCCATTTCCCACCAGTGTCTAGCAGCGACTTCGCTCTCTTCCAATTACTCTAGAACCCCATTGCCTTTATTTTCCTCTTATCCATGGCCTTTTTTGTTATTGCGCTCCATTTTCCTTCCCACGGCTTAAACTCATTGCGCCAAACCAAGTTATCCTCGTGCGTATGGCCTCCTCCGCTCCAACTTTGCTGCTGATTACTGGCGGTACTGGAACCATTGCTAAGTGTTTCTTGACTATTACTTCCATTATTATGCTCACCTACCTCTTCATATGTCTCTGCTCTTTACCTTATGTTCGCACTTGTCTATTAGTGGGACCGTACGTGGAATAACGACTCCCAATGCGCGACAGTTTTGACCCTCAGTGACTCTTTTCTCTAGGTTCTGACGGCTTTTGAACTATGGAATTATGAGCGTAATATCGTAATTACGCTTACGAATTACGCTTTGCACTGCTTAAACTCATTGCGCCGAACCAAGTTATCCTCGTGCGTATGGCCTCCTCCGCTCCGACCTTGCTGCTGATTACTGGCGGTACTGGAACCATTGCTAAGTGTTTCTTGACTATTACTTCCATTATTATGCTCACCTACCTCTTCATATGCCTCTGCTCTTTACCTTATGTTCGCAGTTGTCTATTAGTGGGACCGTACGTGGAATAACGACTCCCAATGCACGACAGTTTTGACCCTCAGTGACTCTTTTCTCTAGGTTCTGACGGCTTTTGAACTATGGAATTATGAGCGTAATATCGTAATTACGCTTACGAATTACGCTTTGCACTGTAGTCCGCATTCCTCCTCTCCTCGCCAATTCTTTGAATTTCCTTTTCCTCCTGGAACGTTGCTTTACCTATGTTGCTCCCGCATTCGGTCTCACCCTAGATATCCTTAGTTACACCTAAGCTGCCTCTCGCATTCGGACTGCTGTCCTGATCATCGGTTTACATGTTTCTCTCCAACAATCGGATTATTCGCTTAACTTTTGTCAACACGCTTTATTATATCGGTCTCTTGACCCTGCGCGTGCAGGATCCTCTTCCTACCTAGTACTTATAGTCTGCGTCACAACAGCGACGTGATGTAAAGAACTCGCTTGCAAATCATGTATACAAAACAAAATTACATAAGTTTCAATGTATCATAAGCATTGTTGCGCGCCACCAATCTGGACTATTGCTTCTTGATTCATTGATGTCTCTCGGTTTGGCTGCTTCTTGTCCATTGCCTGTTTTTTCCCGAGATTTCCACAGTGACATCCGCCAAAATAAGATTTATCCACTGGGACTGGTCGACCCATCCTCAATAGCCAGCTGGTATAAACACTTGATCCTTTCTCAGGGAGATGAAGAACCCACACATCGTTCCAAATGGAGCTCTTTCCGCCCTACTGGAGACGCTAACTTCATGGCGTCTAAACAAATCGGTTTAGCTCGCCTCATACTCACAGCAGAACAATTTACTCACCTGGAATAATACATTTAAATGGATTCCCTGTTCCACAACGGAAGGCAAACAATTCTGGCTTAATTACCTTCATTGCCTCAAACCTTCCGATTCTCCAGTCACCTGGCTCATTTCTGACGTCATTTCACGTACAGCGTTGCGCTCGTATAAGTGGCTTAGCCGATGGCCCTCCGTGGGGTTTTCACTTAGCTATGGAGACCATCACACTTACATTTGAAGAAATTCCGAATCCACTTTGCGGTGAATGGCAGTTTCGCCTCTTATGGACATATTCAGCCACAAGAAACAACTGCACTCACCCTCCCCATGACATGTCCATCTTGGATAGTTGGACACGGTTTGCAAGCCGGACAAGAATATAGTAGAAAAGCCGGCCTCTATTAACAATGTGTTTACTCACCTGCATCATTATCATTCGACTCTGCGACCCTTTTACATCATTGACCGGCTTCAACGACTACTGCCGGATCATTACTAAGCCATTCGGCCAACCGAGGAAGAATTTTGGCTGTCAACCGACTGCGAATAATATAGTGCAAAATCGGTCTATATGTTGCATAGATGACTAGCACTACTGTTCAACGGCAGCCACGGCAGTGTTCCAGGACTTTTCGCCTGGCAGGCCTTCTCCCTATAAAAAGCCACAGATGCCCGCTTAATAACACTGCAAGGTGGCGGATGTAACTCGCCACAAAATAAAGTCACAGCTAATCAGTTCACTTTGACGCAGTCTTCAGCATTCTACATCCAACCTGTGCAACTGATTTCACCATGAAGGATGCCTTGATGGAGCACAGATCATCCCGACTTCGTACTGGTCATTGACTGCGCCAGTACCTTGTTTGGGTTCCTGTGCTCATGGATCACTACATGGCGAAATAACCCTTAACTTGTATCTTGACGCAACAGTTATGATTGATTTTTGCGCGCCACAGTACCATTATGTTCCTTGGTCCGACTATTACCAGACAATATGCTCACTCGTATGGACCACATCTTTACGTCTATCCCTTTCATTAAAATGAAATGTTTTAACATTCCAAAGAAGCTATGCTTGTATGCATATTTGATCACGCCTTTGCAGGTGTGTCGCGTTTTACCGAGAATATACCATTTATTTACTTATTTATTTATCCCAGTATGTTTGTGGTCATTCCAACCTGCGAGCTTTCGGCGCTGCAAAAGTTGCGTGCAACTAAGGCCACATGATTCACCATTTTTAATATTCTCGCTTCGCCTTCCGCACAGGTGGACGGTTGAGCGTCCCATTTGAGAGTCTTCGGTTACTCGTAAAATAATGACTAAAATTGAGGAAAACTGTACTGTCAATTTAGCTACAACCTTGAGAACAAGAAATGCTATCCAAAAACTGTTACCCATTCGTGTATCCCTACACTGAACATCATGAAATCAACTATCGGACATTTGCTCGCCAGTGCTATTGTCACGAACGAGCGAAAATAGATTGGCGCGTGGCCGTATTAGACTAGTTGCTTTGACGGCACCTTTACCCTCTGCCTTTCAGAACGTTATTCATGCGCAAGTACTGCAGACGAACAAGGACTTAACGAGAACAGTTAACGGTAACTTTTCTTTCACCCCGTCCTATGTTACTGATTCTTCCTTATAGATCCTACGCGTTGCGTAATATATGTACCGTCTCAATCCCTGGAGTTCTCCCTTGTCTGTATGTTATAGGTAGCGACCCTGCCAGGAACAAGGAATAATGGTGAAGCCAAGTTACCCATCCGATGAAGCAATTCGGAGGCTGACCTCCAATCCGGGGGTAAGGATTGCTTTTGCGTTGGAATCCTTGTCGGACGCCATGCAGAAGATGACAATGAACCTGACACCAGCCCCCTCCATACCCTCGTTACCACTTCGGGAAAATTTTTTACCAGGCACGACATATCTCCGATGAGAAAAACAAGTGCAAATGTACATCAAGCACGCTCCAGCCCCACAACGCGGTACTGTTATTTTGGGCCTACTGGCAAGCGAGGCATTTGATAAAGTGGTAGATGGTAAAGTGTTGGAGGGAGATCATCATGGAAACGTTTGCCGCTCTCCGCCGTCTCTTAGATAGGCGCGCATGCCCGACGAATTGCGCAAAGCTTTTCATGCCCGGGATCAAGGACCGGGGAAAACGTAGAAACATACGCTCGCGAACTGCGGAGGATAGTGTTAACGGCCTATGCAGATGAAACGCAAGAACAACAGGACAAGCGCATTTTAAAGCAGATTCTTTAAGACATCCAAACTCCCTCAGTAAAAAGGGAGTTTCGTTTGCGACGCCCTACCTGTCTTCAGGCAGACCTAGAAATGTCAGATCAAATGGAACAAGTGGACGCGTCCATGGGCCCTACGCAATCATGTTGTGCGCTGAATGGATGCAGTCACGCTAGCTTAAAGCCATCAGGACGAAGGAATGGGAATCGCGTTCCGTCTCGATGAGGTTACACACGACCTCCAGTACCATCGAACTTCAGAAGGCCCCGCCCTCCTCCACCAAGAAGCGGAAATATCCCGCCAGGCCGTGGCAGCTGAAATCTTCAAGGTGAGTGCGACAGTGTGAATTCGGTTTTCATTCCCGCTGTCACATGCACAGCGTCCGCATCCTCATTAACGGTAGAGCTAATCATAGCAGGAGAGCCACTGGTAGGTCTAATTGACACAGAGGCATGCAGGAGCTTAGTCCGAGCTAATATAACCAAGTCGCTGACCGACTGTGTGTGGACGCCATGCCGCCATCGTCTGACCGCCGCTAATGGAGAACCCCTGTCTGTTCGGGAATCTATCACTGCTCAGGTGCACATCGCTAAAGAGAAGTTCCGCCACGAGTTTATTGTCGCTGATAACATTCCGTTGGCTGTGATCATAGGAATGGATTTATTGCGGCGTCTGAGATGTCACTTAGACTTAGACAATGACAAGTTGCTCACCGACCGTTGCGTTGTGTTACTCAGACAAGGCCCGGCGGACAGTCTTGAAACGTTTAGGATTTGTGAGAGCCCCTCTGTTTATCCGCTCACCCGAACCGCCAAAGGTCGGCCGAAAGTTGGAAAAGCTCAAAGAAGTGCTGTTAGCCCACTCTGATGCGTTCGCCTGGCAGACTGGAGACCTGAGCCGCACCGGCGTCGTGAAACACCTAATCGATACTGGGAATACGACACCGATTAAGACTTACCCAAGACTGAGCCCAGTGCACTGGCAAGGCAAGCTGCAAAAACGCATTGGCGAGATGTTGACAAAGGAGGTTATACGACCCTCTGCTTCACCATAAGCTTCCCCAGGCGTAATGGTAAAGAAGGAAGACTGTGGTTTTAGGCTGTGCGTTGAGAATAGGCGGCTAAACAAAGTCACATGGGAGGAAGCATATACACTGCCCAGAAATGATGACCTTTCCGACGAGCTCGGTGGGTCAGCTTATTTCAGCACGCTATCGTTGGTGGCTGGTTATGGGCAAGTAGAGGTTAAAGAGATTGACCAAGCGAAGACAGCCTTTTAGCCCCTTCAAGCCTTTATGAGTTTCAAACAATGCCTTTCGGCCTAGAGAACGCTCCTGCAACGTTTCAAATCCTTATGGAGAAAGTGCTTTACAATTTAACTCCTCGCAAGTGTCTCGTCTATCTGGACGATGTCATCGTACATGGGAGAACGAAGGATGAACATCCAAGCAATCTAGCCGAAGTGCTAACGTGTCTAATCAATGTAGGTTTGAAACTCCAACCAAAAAGATGTCGCTTACTACAAGAAGAAGGCACCTATCGCGGACATATCATCTCTAGGGCAAGTATCTGGACGGATGCAGGCAAGACAGATCAGGTAAAGGCGTGGCCAATCCCCACTAATGTCGAGGAGTTACGCAGTTTCGTATAGATGGCGCCGTAATACCGTCGATTCATCAAAGAGTTCTCGGAAGTCGCAACCCCATTAAACGCGCTGTTGCAGCATAACCGCAGTTTCCATTGGGCTGTCGAATGTCAAACGGGCTTCGATCGATTGCGTGAGTCTCTGTGTACCGCCGCGATGTAACTCTTCCTCGACTTGTCACTACGCGCTGGAGAGTTTATTTTGGACACGGATGCCAGCGATCAGGCCCTTGGAGCGGCTTTGTCACAAAAAGGACGGGATAGCATAGTGAGTGGTTTCATACAGTAGTAAAAGCTTTACGTCAAAAGAACGAAATTACTGTAAGACAAGGAAATAAAGGTTGGTGTTGGTGTTTTTACTAAAACAAAAGCGGCACTACCTTTTGGGAAGAAAATTCATAGTACGGACTGATCAACAAACACTTAGGTGGTTGCAGAACTTCAGGGACCCTGAGGGGCAGATTGCTCGATGGCAAGAGCAGCTACAGGGGTATGAGTTCGGATGTCACAATCAGCCCGGGAAACTACACGGCAATGCGGACGCGCTATCGAGGACTCCTTCTCGAAATCACGGAAACTGTCCTTCCTGCATTACGCAACACATAGCGCTAGTGAACCTACAAAAAGCCGAGTATGGTCGTTGGCAAAAAGCACAGGCTTCGGACCCAGACATATCACTTATCCACCACGAGCGGCGCTTGTGAAGGGACAAACCAGCTCCGAAAGAAATGGAAGTGAAAAGCCACGAAGCTCGGTGCTTATGAACGATGTGAGATAAGCCAGCCATCGAAGAGGGTGTGTTGGTCTTCGCTTTCGGCCCCACGTACCTGAGGAGGATCGTAGTTCCACAGGCGTTAGTTACCGAAGTGTTGTCTGAACTGCACCAACAACTGGGACGCGCTGGAATCAATAAACTGGAATCGGCGGCGCTCCGACGAGTTTGTTGGCCGCAGCAACAAAGAGACGTCATCAACCTCTGCCATACTTGCGAAAGATGCGCGACGTTCAAAAATCAGCCAATTGCTCAAAGGGCACCATTACCATCCATGAAAGCGGGTTACCCGAACGAAATAGTTGGAGCAGACCTCGTTTGTCCGCTGCCGGAAACGCCGGGAGGGAATCGCTACATCCGAGTCGTGGTAGGCTACTTCACCAACTGGTGTGAAGCCATGCCATTAGCGCAGGCTGATATTCTCCCTGTGGCAACAGCGATGACTAACCAATGGGTTTTCCAATGGGAAGCCCTGGGCAACTGTTTCTGATAGGGGGTCATGTTTCAAATCTCACTGACCCAGGAGATGTGCAGAGCACGGTATAGATAAGACGCGAATAACGGCTTATCCTCCACAAGGGAGCAGACAGGTTGAACGCACGAATCGGTCGTTGTAGTCACGCTAGAAGGCGTTCGTGGACCAGAACACCTATGAGTGAGATACGTTGTGGCCTAAATGTGTTTTGGCCTATCGCACTACGGTCCACCCTACTACCGGGCAAACGCCGTCGTTTATGTGGACGGGTAAAGAAGTTCGGTTTCCCTCGGATGTCCGATTACCGAGAGCATAACAAATGTACCCATCGGTTGCAGAATACGTCAGTAAGCTTCTTGCCTCTTTTCGACGCACACACGAAGCGGCACGCATTCACGTAGCGAACCCTCAACGGTGACAAGAGGAATATTACTACAAGAAGGTCTTCGGTGTCCCGTTGAAAGCAGGCGACTTCACATATTTGCCTCAGGCACCAGTATCAGGAATACCAGCGAAGCTACATTGTGGGTGGGCAGGCCCATATGTGGTAGACCGAATAATATCTGATCTGACTTGTGTGCCTAGGGCCCCAAAGAACGCGGTCAGGCGGCACATGGTCGTACACTTTAATCGGCTTAAACCTTTCCAAATAGAGCCTGAGCATTCGGACGAGGAGCACTACAATGGGCCACCGACAGAAGTAGCCACAGTAGTTGAAGTACCAGCTCAAAGGGGGCTTTGGCGTGGCAACGGGGACGTTAACTAAACAGAAGGGGTGCGGTGTAACGAACGAGCGAAACTAGTTTGACGCTTGGTCGAAGTTCCATCGTAGCTTTAACGGCACCTTTTCCCTCTGCCTTTCAGAAAGTTATTCCTGCACAATTACTAAAGAAGAACAAAAACCTAACGAGAACAGTTAACTAACTTTTCTTTCACCTTGTCCTATGTTACTGATTCTTATAGAGCCTACGAGTTGCGTAATAGACGCACCGTCTCAATCTCTGGAGTTCTAGCTTGTCTGTACGTTATACTATCGCGGTGAAAGGCTGTAGTTATGCCTCGCCTACCTCGAAAACATTATACTGGTGGCTGTCGGTCTAACACCTATCGCCTGATGAAACATACTTACGGTACCGTAATGCAGAACAATGCTACATTCGATATGCCTATGTGTTCTTTTGGGTAAAGTATATTCAGATGTTCACCAATCAGGTCCCGACAGGATGTGCGCCCCTCGATTTCCAGAAGCCTTAACAAATGGTTGCTACATCCACACAGTCATTAATGGACTCTGAACAATGAATAATGAACAATGATTTATAACGGGTAAAAAAGCAGGTGCTTGACATGTCTCGTAGGGTGTCTAGAATGAATAAAACACAGATCAAGGGCTAATAGAGTCGTCGGTTCGGGCGATTACATATTTAACTTCACTGTTGTATAAATGGAGTTTGAAATGAGAATGTACGCACACAAAGCAATAAGGGGAGTGGTCATTGATCACATAATAGGCGAGAAAAATAAAAAAATACGTAACACGTACAACGCTTACACGTGTACAACTAACTTGGGTCGACAGGATACAGAAATCCAGTTTCTCTAGTAGTAGCGTTTATCAAATTTCGTGCAAGGGGTTTGGAGTGACTCATTCTCGAGTAGGATTATGGCACTATCCACTGTCTGTTGTGCATTAGTGCCAGCATCTGGTGGTCATGGGCTATAGCACGTGGTGTAAATGTGACAGAGTATCGTCAAGGCGTTTTTTGAAAAGGGATAGGGTGGATGCATTAATTTATGTTCCGGGAGGGCGTTCCAAGACTGTGACATTCGAAGGGAGAAATAGTTTCGCTGACATTCCAGGCGGCTGTACTGCGTGACCAGTGTAAGCAGGTGACCTCTTAACGGGGTGTTTTGACTAAGTATTAGGAGGGAATGGCATGGGTGCTTGGGATTTCTCAGGATCAGGTGCACCATTATGAGATCGCCCCTTGGACGCCGATAACATCCACTGTATATTTTGAGGGTCTTCAGCTTGAGTGATTAGGGAGTTGAGCAAACCTCTGACGCTCTTCATTGACCTACTTTGTGCAGTATCGAGCGCTGTGTGATAGTGCTTGAGCCAGGGTGGTCACGTTTGAATAGCGTTGTCCGCGTGCGGCCGCACATACGCACTAAGCACTTTTAGAAAGACTGAAAGGTCAACATTCACGAAAGCTCTACGAAGAAGTCCGAAGTATTAATTTGCTTTCTTAGCTATCTTTTCAGCCTGCCTCAAACAAACGAGGTCATCTTGAACTATCACGCAGAGATCACACTCGTGAGAAGCCCGCTGTAGAATTTGTGATCCTAGGCAGTAGGTGTACATACTCTTGCGCTGTATGCTGAGAACTTTGCACTTGGTGGCGTTGAAATGCAGCATGTTCTCGATGGACAATGTGTACGCCTTGTACAGGTTCTCCTGTAACATTATGTGATCTTCCACCGCAGCTATAGTACGACATACCTTTAGATCATCAGCATCTAGCAAATAGTTAGAAGATAGCAAGATCATTTATGCAAACCGGGAACAGGCGGGGTCCAAGTACCGAGCCTTGAGGTACGCCGCACTGAACTTCGATGGATTCCGACAGGTTGCTTCGAACCCTCACCTTTAGGTGACGTTGAACGAGAAAGTCTCGTATCTAGCCAAGAACAGGATCGGCGATTCCATATTTCTGGAGTTTGTGGAGGAGAATGCGATGGTCTACACGATGGAATGCCATTGTGAAATCCAAGTAGGCCGCGTCGACTCCTACACTACCGTGCACAGATTCCGTCCAGCTTGCACGAACAATCGACAGATTAGTGGTACAGGAGCGATTTTGGCGAAATCCGTGTTGTTCCGGAACGAGAATTTTGTGGTTCACCCCATCAAAGCCTCAGCTAATATGGACTCCATACCCTTGGAGATCACAGGAAGTAGTGTTATCGGGCGATAATTTGCTGGTTCAGCACGACTGCCAGTTTTAAAGATTGGCGTGATGATTCCGTGCTTCCACATCGTGGGGACGTGCAACTCGTTCAGACATCGCTAAAAGCAAATTGCTGGTGGTCCAGCCAAACTCACGGCAGCAGCTTTCAACGCCTTCTTGCGAATGCCGCCCGCACCCGGGGAGTTGAACTAGGGCAGAGACATCAACCACTTCAGTACAGCTGCGGAGGTAAACGATATGTGAGCAAGCCATGATGGCGGCGTTATCTGCTTAGGCAGGATGTATGGTGACTGCACGTTTTGGAAGGTACGGCCAATATGTTGTCCAAGAACGTTGGCCGCCTGTTGTGCTGTTTGGGCTAACCCGCATGCTGTGTGCATAGTAGGAATACCGCGCTTTACAGGGCGCAAATTTTTTACGTGTCTGTATAGCAGTTTGGGATCAGAGCAAAACTTTTCCATTAGGCATTGTTGGTTTTTCAGTTAATCCTTCCGGACGAGTTGGACACAGTGGTTTCTTTGTATTGTGTAAACATCCTGGCTATGGTCGTTCGTGGAGGCTATGTAGGTGTGCCATGCCACGTCCCTTAATGCTATGCATTTACGTGTTCTGCTCCTTACGAAAGACTTCATCCTTATAGGCCGGCACAGTTTGGTTTCAGATGTCCTTGCCACAAGCTTGGTAAATATGTTGAGGAATTCTCCGCAGGCCACTTCAGGAGTTACTTCAGCTAAGAACGACCAGCTTGTTGCATCAATGAGGTTGGGCAGGTCGTCCTATGGTTACGACATGATATTCCTCGGCGTGCTCTTTAGGATAACCTGTATAGCACATGTAATTAAACATTAGCGTCTCTTGATCACTGCGGCACAAAGGAATACCGGTTAACACTCGCGCGACCCTCAGTCCTTCATTGATGAATATTCGGTCTAATATGGATGGCCTGTCAGTTCCCCTGAACCTGGTGGACGTAGTGACGTGGCCATAAAGCGGGAAGTCGGAAACCAGAGTTTGCAAATCTGCTTTGAATTGCTCTCCCGGTGTGTTCAGATTTTGTTCTGTTCTCCGAGCTGAACAGTTTCGTTGCAGACGTTTCATCACCAGTCGTGGTGACTTCCTCAGTGCGTTATAAGTAAACCTGGTTTTCTACAGTCAGTTCAATAAACCAACGCATCGATTTAGATCCGATATACAGACAGCTGCGAGAAAAGACTTTACGTGGATCATCTGGCAAATAAGTCGGAAAAGGCGGCGCCCACACTGGGAACAAGCAATGATCACGGGACCTGAATCGAACTGAGCAGGTTCAAATGTCACTCGCTCACCGGTAAGAATCGACAAAACAAATCAGTTTACTTATAACGCACTGAGGAAGTCACCACGACTGGTGATGAAACGTCTGCAACGAAACTGCTCAGCTCGGAGAACAGAACAAAATCTGAACAGATCACCCGAGCTACAAGTATTCCGATTTATTGCTCTCCTGGTGTGGTTTGGGATTCTAGAGCATGTAAGTTAAAGTCGCCGGTGACCAGAAGGTGACTGTGCTACCTGTTTATCACTTGCCTGAAAGGAGCCATCAAATTGCAGTCCACCTCAGGAGTAGACGTTGGTGGGCAGTAAACGACAACAAATAGGCCAAGATCGTCCCTCTCAGCCGGAAATTACACAGAATGGCATCAGGTACTTCGGTTTCCGAATCGTTTATAGGTTCGCATTATATGTTGTTAAAAAGTAGAGGGCTAGCTCAACAAACAAAAAAGCCACAAATGTCTGTTTAACAACACTGCGACGTGGCGGATGTGACTCGCCACTCAATAAAGTCACCGCCCCTGACACATTGGCAAGTTGACCGACACCACATTTACGAGTTCTGTTTATATATCGGCTCTCGCACGAACACGCCTACATATCTGATTAGTGACATACCACTATTCTTAAGTATATTTCACCCGTTTCCTCATACTTCACTCACTGACCTACATTGCTTACGGAACCTCATCGGACTAGTTCCTCATCAACATACCATATAAGTGATCTGATTACTATCTCTACCTCTCGCATTCTGTGTACATAGACTTCATACAATCTTTGGACCCTATGAGCCCACACTACTGTCTCCAACTGTACTACCCCCAATGTTGGTGCTGCTTATTCTGCTATCATGTACAATAATGCAATATGCTGATCATGCCCAAAAGGCGTGTCTCGCTTTGTCGAGAATAAAATATTTATTTATTTATTTATCTTTGCTGGCCCGATCCTTCTGGACAACGGACATGCCCACTAGCGCGAGTTCAGCATCCGTTATCTCGCAGTTCAACCACGTTTCTGTGATAGCGATGAGGTGCCAAGCTGCTGACGCGTGTCTAAATCTTAATTCAGCTAATTTGCTGAGTAGACCTTAGGAATTTGTGTACATGCGTGAGAGCTTCTCGGAGATCAAATGTGTGTTAGATTGGAGGAATGAAGCAAGTGAGTTTACGCCGACCAATTAAGGGTCGGCGACTAATCGTTTTTTGGATGGGTTGCATACTCTCGAGAAGTATTTGATATAAAAACAGGTATCAGATGCCCCGGATCCCGGTGTTTGCTCGTGCTCTGCTGTGTCAATCCGGATATCATGGATACTGTTGAAACCGTCCCCGAGTCGGGTCCTGCAGTTGGCATTTTCATCAAGATTTGCGCCTCCACTGAATTGTCATTAGAAAGTGTTGGTGTTCCTGCTGCTTTCAGACGAATTTCTGTTGGCAGCTTGCAACGGGTTTGTGCCGTTAGTCCTGACTGTAATACAAGTTTTAACAGCTTGGGACCCCACACCTTATAGTTTGGTGATATGGGGATCCTTGTGAACTAGGTGGCCACGACATTTTCGAGAGATAGAACCTCCCGTAGGTATTGCCATTGCTCGCGGTCGTGCATCCAAGCATCGTCAGAAGAGGAATCAGTAAGCTCAGGGACACCGTGAGCAATCGCTGTTTTCTTAGCTTGACGGTTTCTGTACCTCTTTTTGTTAGCAGGATCCACTAAATGTTCTTTCGACGGGGTTTAGGGTAGTATGCGCATTCCACTTGACTCGTTGCGGAGACGATTCGCAGACAGCAGAACGGCCTCAGCCTCGTCCGCCGAGGTTAGTGTTACCTAAACTAACCGGGGTTCGCCGTAGTGCAACGCGTTTGGGTGACGTGAGATGCTTTTTAATGTCGTGTGATTAGCATGGAGACCGGTCGACATACAGATGGAACCCAACTGCTTTCGCTCATCCGTCAATTTACCTTTAATTATATTGGATTTGGATTCGGGGATTTTTGTGCACACAAGCTTTAGGACGCCGTTGTTGCGCCTGGTGGCTGCTAGTTTTGGATTTGGAGGCATAGTATCCGGTGTCTTTGGTGAATTTGTGAACGGCACTGATGGGTGCCATCCGTGCTGCAGCAGTTTGGTTTTCTCTAGTCTGGGCACAAAGGTTACCGGTGCTCTCTCCAATGTTTGCTTGGCGGCAACCGATGCGTATGTTGCCGGGTGGTTCACTATTTATGGTTAACTGTAGCTTACAGTCTCGTGTGTAGAGAACAGACTACTGGATGCAGCACACCGTACAGAAGTTGAGGCAGGCGCGCTGCAGGTAAGGTTTTTACTCATAGGAGGGAGAGAGAATGGAGTTGATACTGCTGGAGGCTGAGTCGTTGTGGTTAGGTTGGGACGCCTGGCTCGCTTCTTCGGCCTGACTAAGAAACTCGGGGTGTTATTTTCACTCACAAGTGCAGATCCGTTTCCTCCCATGGGTGCAACGTTGGCGCTTACCAGCTGCTCGACCGCTTCGGTTAGTCTTTCACACCTCTTCAGTAACACAGCTTGACAGCTAACAAATGGGATAGAATTGCATACTTGACCGAACCAAAGCGCTTCTGTCGTGTCAGTTTTGTCGACCCCGTCGCAAGGCAGGTGGTGTGATAGGATTTCAAACACATGGTACACACTAAATCATTTTTTACCACTTTAGCACATGATTCGCATTTGCTCTTCATACGAGACATGTTCACAGTAGGGGCGCTGTTTTAAGGGGTAGCAAGAGGACAGAGATACTGACGCACCGTGTTTGACTTCGCTTCACTTCTCGTTGCATGGCTATCGGCGCTGGTTTGACGTCAGCGGGATCAGGTTTGTCGCGGCCAGATGAGTCACACCTTCCTTAGGGTAGATAGACGACGATTGTGCTATCGATCCTGCCGGTAAATGGATAGGCAGGGGTGCAGCGTTGGATTGAGGCAAAGCAAGATGACATGGAAAATGGCGACAGTGGCTGTTCCAAGGGCGAATCAAATTGACGACTATCGCTTTGTACAGCGACTTAAAGGAATGGTAGTAAGCTGATCGGGTGACTCTCAAAAAGTTCTTCAAAATAAGAGCATAAGAGTTCTTTTGCGACGAGAGGAAAAATAAATCCTCCGATAAGGTTCAAATAAGGTTGACTGCGAAGTTGCAAGAGCACAGTTTGCTGGTGAGCCGCGAATGATAGAGCCACTAGATGAACAGTGATAGGAGGAGCTCGCGGAGCCAAGTCGAATGCTAGCACGTAGGTCTCTGCGAGAATAAATCCAAAGATTTAGAGGCGAATAACGCAGGGGACACCTTTTTGAGACCGCTCGGGAGCGACAGTGCAAGGAGTGGTTCTGTGGACACTGTTCTTTCAGGTTCACATGATTTACGGGCGCAATCTTTGGAGTCACTGTTTGGTAAGCAAACTTTCCCAACGCGTAACATGTTTAAAGAAGGGCCTGCTGATTTAGCACTTGTGATATCAACGCCGCAGTTGCAAAGCATTAATACAGTCTGCCGCGGTATCACGGTTCATTAGTATTTACCAGCTAGAAAGATAAATCTGATGCTTCGGCGCCTTTGTGCATCGCACCCTGAATTGCCGTGCGATTCGCGCACATTGCTCGGTACACCACGTGGACGCCCGGTTATCGTTGTTAAGGGTGGCGGTTAGGTGCACGTTGGACTGATTACAGGAATACGTCGCGTGCAGCAAACAAGTGACGCCAATGTCATGTCGAATTTGCAGCTTTAGCTGCACATAGATGGACTCGCCCTGTTTCGCAGTTCGTGTAAACAATTGTGACCTATCTTGGCTAGACTTACGGATCCGCCTTCATCCGTTTTCATTGTCGGATATCATTTCGGCTTGTCGTAATCTACAAATGTACATGAGTTCCTACGACCAACCATTGCCGAGCTGAGAGATGGCATGTATTATGGAATCCGTATATCTCCAGAAGTTCCTTTGGTGACACTTAACTTGAAGTGTGTAAATGCAGGTACTCCTGCTCGGGCACACATCCGACAAGTAGAGCAGCATTCCGATCATTACGCATCCGAGAAATGTACCGTTCCTGGTTAGTAACCAATTTCATTAACAGTTCGATAGCTTCCTATAGGTGTGCATGTAGATGGCCACATGACTTTCTCACTGGACACGGGTACCATGCAAAGGAATGATGAAGATTTCTGTCTGCGTCTTCAAGAAGAACAGCACGCTGCTGATTCCCCCCTTGAGGCACTTCGCATTGACATAACTTGCTTTCCTCTCGATTACGTGCACATGATTTGCCTTGGGTTCATGAGGCGTTTGCTTAATTTGTGGCGCAAGGACCCCACATCCACCAAGATGCGCTTGTCCGCCAGGCAGATATCGGATGTGAACACCAGGATAGATCAATGTGCAAGACTGCCCGCAGACTTCCGCAGAAAGTACGGTAATTTCGTAGATGCAGATCAATGGAACGCCACAGAATATCGGCAGTTCCTGCTGTCCAGTGGCCCTGTTGTGATGCTTGGTATAGTGCAGCGTACGATGTATGAGAACTACGTAAACTTCGCCTTGGAGACGTATGTGTTGTGCTTCAAGAAGTGGCGCGAATATTATTTTCCCTTAGCACAGCCAACGATTCGTAAGACGGTTGTTCAGTTTGTTGACATCTACGATCGTCAAGAGTTAGTGTTCGACGTCCATTGCTTACTGCATTTGTGCGATGACATACATGAATTTGGACCACTTGACTGCTATTCCTGTTTCCCATTCGAGTCATCTTCCCAAGTTGCGCCGTCTTGTTCGCGGTTCACGTATGCCGGCGTCTCAGGTGTTTCGACGACTGGTTGAAAAGGCTGTGTGTGCGCAACTACCGTCGGACGGATACCTTGATAACACATACAGCACTCCAGCGGCACACCGCTCTTGTACCGTGAAGCGAGTTTCCGTCAGAGATTTTGTTGTGACGCGCATCCGGACAATACCGTAATTGTTGGCAAGAGACCGTCAGTTATTGTCGGCATTCGTAATACACTGGTGTGCGTGCAAAGTTATGCGACAGTGGAGGCTTACTTCCATGAATTTATTCCGTCTAATCATCCGCGGATATAAGATGTTCCCGATTTCATCTCAAGTAAAAGTGGATCTTCATCGATTCAGTTGTTTGTCATTTCCGGAAACCGAGTAGGTAAAAGTGTTCTATGCAATTGCTCATACTTGGGAAGGAACAGCGGCTCGTACCGTAAGTTTCATTGCATATTAGCTGAGGTCCTAATGTCTTATTTCAGACCTAAAGACTATTCTTTGGCGCGCATCTGAGTGTGTATGATGCACGCAATACACAGATGGTGAATTGTAGAGTGACGCGCTTCATTACTCTGTGGTACCGGTAAAGGACTGCTTGGCAATATACATTGGAGTTCCGCAATGTAGTCTTAAAAATTCCGTTGTAAGTGTCATTTCCGTAGGTAATTAAAGTCACTATATGCAAGTATGGTCTCTGACGACCACATGAATTTCGGTGGACATTAGTATGCATTTACAAGGGAGGAGATCTTCAGGATCTTGCAAACTACCGGCCGATCTGCCTTAGGTCGATAATTTGTAAAATCATAGAAATAATTTAACAGAGCTCTAGATCTTCACCTAGGAAATCTGCATATCATCTCATGCGCTCAACATGGCTTTCGGAAGGCACGTTCCTTTATCTCTAAGTTGCATGTTGCCAGAGAAAAAACGGGCGAGGTTGCTAGATGCCTGTAATCGTTTTCGTCCACTTCAGCTAGGCATTTGACAAAGCTACTCATGTACGTCTCCCACTAAAACCCTGGGAAATTGGCGTTTCTTGGAAGATTTTCTTCCGAGTTGCTGACTTCCTGAATGGTAGAAGCATGCAAAGGAAATTGAACAATACCTACTCCAATCCTGTTTTTATGATCAGCGGGGTCCCACATGGCTCTGTCCTTGGTCCTGAGCTCTACCAAATATGCATCACTCTTCTTTCATCCGAGCTCCAAACTGAGTACATCATATATGCTGATGATCTGAAACTAGGGCTAGAACTTTCAAAACGTTATGATGCTGACTGTCTACAGACAAGGTTGGACCGGTTGCACTGTTGGTCAATGGAATGTCGGTTACCAATTAACCATGATGTGCCCTCCAAATTGGTGCCCCAAACCCTTTGGCGTTTATCACCTTGGGGGCTCCCTACTCAGGAAGGCACTCTTGGAACAGAAACTGGTAGTTATTGTCCCGACAAACCTACGCACGACTCAGGACACCATATATAAAGTTTCCGATGCTAATATGGTGTTCTTCTCTATAAGGTGATCATTTGGGAGGAATTTCGCGCGTTGAAGTCGGAGATGTCCTCCATTCGCTTTCAGTCGTAACCTGACGCCAAGGTCAGTGCATGCTTTGAACCTTTTCCGTTGAAGACGGTGGAGGAGTTGCAATCACTAGATCGATGGGTAGAGAGTCGCATTGCCATGGCCCAGTTGGTATGATTCCGCTTATGTATGCTGTTACTTTAGATTAACTACTTCACCATGCTCGGCGGGTATACCGTTTCGACAGCAGTGCGCAACATCATGCAGGCTGCCTGCACGAACGATCTGGCTAACCAAATGAACTGGCGCGGCGTTCGCACAAAACACCGCTTCGGCGAGACTAGATTGCCCGGGAAATCATCGGTTAGTCCCCAATATATCACCTGATCTCCATGTTCTAGATGCAGTAGTACGGATAGGGATACATGGCTGCACAGAATAGGAGGTGAAAGGTCAGCTCGGTGGTTGGCTTCAGAGGTACCGAACGTGCCTCGACTCCCGCGGAGCAGGACATTTTTTCGTCGTAACTCCACGGGCTATAGTAAGTATGCAACGATGAATATACCCTGCGTCATATAATGTGCCTGACCATTGCCATTCGCGTTACTGAATAACCGTACTCCATGCAATCGCGTCGAGCCTTTTGAAAAAGGCCTAATTTCATGTTCCCTACGTATGGAATGAGATTCCGTGAGGTATCTGACAGTTATCCGGCACAGGCAAGATGGTTTCATTCCGTTGCCAACTACGGGCCTAATAATGTCAATTTGTTGGGGTCCCACTACTTCGGCTATGCGCGTTCGGTATTCTGTACATAGACACTGCAAAGGCGGAGCATCCAACTAAGTATGCCATTGTGTTCAGATGTTATAATAGTGATGTTTACATCACTTTATGTATATGTTCACCGTTTTCGTTTGCCTTATTTGCATCTGTGGACACAGTCCACAGATATCACAACATCGTATTTTCATATCGGTGCACTTTGGCTTTCCCAAGTTGCTTAATGACCTGCTATTTGTTGACTTTCAGGTCTAGAGCTCTAGAGGTGAAAGCCAAAATTCCTGAACCTACCTCAGGCATGAATATTGTTTGCACCCGATGCATCAGGATTTCATGATGTACTTTTACTTTACAATACACCTTGTTCATGTACTGGTGTAAGTTTCAAAATGGCTCTGCACATAACTCAGAACAGACCCATACACCGGGAATTTAGTGCTGGAAGTAGTCGCGACTAGTGGAAATTATTGCTGGGCTTCACTAAAGCTGTGCCCGAATTTAATTTTTGAGTGACCAAAAATCTTCCAAAAAGTGTCCAATCGGGACGGCCGGGGTACAAATATTGGTCACACAGGGACGTCCAAAGGTCACTCCAGCGGACACTTTATGGTCACTTGTGCGGACAGGGTTTTCGGACTATGAGAGCTTTTAATACTCTTCACTTAAACGATAGTATTTGCATATGCTCTGAAGGTCCCTCCTTGTTACTAGCAAAATGTCTTCTGGCCAGATCTATTGTAACAAGTGCCGGACATCGAGTCCCACGGTGCAATGCATAGACGCGCTGATGATATGCTTGCAAAGTACCAATGTGGACTGCACCGGTCATGGATACCTAAGAAGTCATGCGAAGGCGTTACGTAAGTGCTACCAAAGATGCTACCGCTATCGGGTGCAAGTTGCTTGAACTTCACACTGCTTATCCACGCATGTGATGCCATGAATAGAGGCGAGCTAATTGCTGTAACTTCCTTCTGCAAAAGCTGCATAAGTGTGCTGCGTATGCTCCGCCACAAAGAAAACCAATGTTTGTGAATTAAAGATCGGTCGCCATCATTATCAATACTTCAGCTAGGTATTTGGAGATATCTAGTAACGTGTGACTGCAGCTTCGCTTACTTATTAATGGACTTCAGACACAAAGTACACACGCCCCACGGTCCCCATGCTACTGCCGTCTCACGCTGCTTACGAACACCTTGTCATCACTAAGGAAATGCCATCCTAGAATGATAGGTTGCCGTTTCTATTACTGATCAGTTAAGTTTCGGAGTTCTAAGTACACATGCACCGCCGTTGTGCATGCTGCTATCTTGCCACATTGACTTCGCCCACACCGTCATCCCTGATCACGAAACAACCAAACTTCACATGTAACCCTATACAAGTAAGCAGTACGGTTTCCTAGTTGTGTACTGCATGCCTTTTCCATGATAATCTCTTTGTGCGATTGTTTCCCTATGCTGCATCTTCTATCGGATTGCAACGACAAACTACCTTTTCTGCCGTTATGTCAATGAAGGTTACAGACGTTCATATACAGGCTTTGAGAGTTTTATGTCACTTAACTATCTGTCGCTTTACCTTTCCGCATTATGATTTTTCACTTTGTTATGGAGAACGGATCCCAGATTCTATATAGGGTCAACTATCATTTTTTAATTTTCACGTGTTGCGGAGTTAAAGTGCTGCATTTGCTCACCCACAAAGACGGGAATATTTTTGAACAGTTCAGACGTCGATCCACCGCAATGGTACCTTCTCACCGACGCGGTCGATGCTTTCCAGCATTCGTTTCCTTATGCCAGTGTGATTAGCAACCCTATGTAAGTAGTAGCGCATTAATTAACGCGTATAAAGCTTGCAACTGCATTTCTATTACAGAACACAGTAATGCATTGCTTCGCATTGATTTCCCTCTAAATTGTAACTGCGTCTGTATGCACTAAGGCTGCTCCCTTGCATTCGTTTCTTAGTAGCACCACGCACATCAAGTCACAGCATTGCGTGCCTAATTGCCCAAATTACCATCTCCATTGTGACTTCACGCTCTGCAAATGTGTGGAGGTTTACGCTTACATTGCATGCACTTATTGTGCATTTATATGGTTTTCATTTTACCATGCCTTTTAAACAAGGTTTTGATTCACATATCCGAGTAATTGTGAAAATTTGTATCACTTCTTTTGAAAATATGCCTTAGTGTTGGTTCATAGTTTGCCCCAGATATCAATACCTATTACCTAGGATCATATGTATACTCTTCATGTTATAATTTCTAATTAATATTTATATACCGTTAAAGACTGATCCATACATAGAAAGCTCTAAGCCAGACACACTATACCGTGACAGTGTACGGCCTAAATAACCTTTGGCTTAAACACAGTCTGTAACCGCATTCGTTTTGGAATTTTTATATATTGTATGTTTTCCCCTATGCATGATGATTATACGCTTTATTCACGTGTTACATCCGCTTTATTTTGCAGTAGTATTCAATCATATATACGTGTTTAATTTCCGCTATGGTACGCAACAGTAGCATTATTATCCTTCCATCCTCATCAATTAGTAAACCTTTATGTACCAGTATGATACTTTTACACCTATATACATTACAAGCACATCTGGCATTATTTATACGTATAAAATAATATTGCATAAATATGACTAATTTAGACCTCTCACACATTTGCCTACCATATTCATACATCATCTAACCGGAGACCTATAAGATTCAGTAAGTACACAAGTTTTACAGACAGCACGTTATCCAGTCCGTTGTTTGTCTTTCACATGTCCGTGTTCCACGTTCACAAGGATATCTATGCATTGTTTACCAGTATATATTTATTCACATATTTTATAGCACTTACAGTTTTATAGTAAGACCTTGAATTTCCCAGCTGCTCACAAACACGTTTACAGTCTTGTTTGTCATATTTATGCCTTAGTTCACCGATCCATTCCGCTTCGCGTATGTGCGGAACCACATACCCGCATTCAAATGCCCACTGTCCGCGATCATAATGGTCCCGAGGAGCAAGCCTATTTGAAATGAGCCCTTTCGTTTATATTCAACACTGGTGAACAGGACATACATCTCGTTTCTGCTTATCGTCTTGGTAAGAAGCAAGACAATCCATTCAAGGTCCGTCCTCTAACATTTGTGAGTCAAAGTGAAGATGAATGTGGTCGGAAATCTGCTTGTTCTTACCTACTCCGGGATTCACGTCCTGTAATGAGGTGACAAACAAGAATTGGGGTGGTAGTTTTGTCACCGCCGGCGTTGGGCTCATATCGATGTAGTTAGCACAGTCAGTGCGACTGCCCTTACCGTATATTGCCAATATACTCTATTCATTCCAGTTAGCTGAGATGGTATCTTTCTTCCAAATCTAGTCGAACAGGGAGGTCAGTGCCTTGTTCAGGGCCTCACCACTATTCGGGCTGAAAGCATTAAAACGATTAAGGGCTATAATAACGTTTCCGATATCAGCTTTGACAGAGCTAGTCAACTAACGAGCCATAACTCAGGACGCAACACCTGAGTGGGAAGTGATACGAGATCAAAGGTTCAACTAAACTGCGCCCAAAAGTGCTCCGCCAAATAAGCCATACGGTGTTACTTATTGTGAACCATAACACCCGCGCTGTCTCTGGATGGTCTCACTGATATCTGCTTTCCTGGTCCCAGTAGTGCGGACCAGTTGGAAGAGCTTGCGATAACTGTCTGCTGCTCCCGCCTCCTCTACTGCTTGAGCCCGACCGGTCCACCACACTTCATTGTCTGCAGGCAGGTCCTGCTTTAGTTTGCATCTAGTAGTCCATCTGGTTACACTGTGCTCAGAGCCAGCCGATAGTTTTCCTTTTGGATTCTAACAGGTTCTATAACCTATCGGATATCCAGTGATCGGTGCGGTGACGACGTAGAGTACTACGAGCAGGGGCTCCTGTGTGATGTATGACCGCCGGGATCCTGTTCAGCCGGAGATCAGTCGCATTAGGACAAGACAGCAAAAGTTTGGTAAGCAGGGCATACTGGTAGGCTTGCCCGACCGAGGGCTGAGATAACTTCTTATTTGCAAATAGAGAGAGATGCTTGATAAGTCTCCCGGTAAATTACATCGAGAAACGACATCGTACCAAGACATGATCAGACTCGTCGCAAGTACTCCAGAATGACCGAAAATTGAGAATGGAACCACGCCACCTGTCAGTTATGGTAGTGATCTATTCTGGTTCGCTGTCGGTCAGCTATAGGTGGACGCCAAGTGGTATTTCGGCGCCTACTGTGTCATAAAGCGATGCTATTAAGAAAGAGCAGGTGCTCCGCGCACACTTGAAACAGACGCTCGCCGTTGTCAATCCGTTCTGAGTTAAGCCCATACCTACTACCCAGCTGAGATCCTGAAGAGCCCAGGCGACGTACTTGCACATTCATATCCCCTGAAACTACAACAATATCTGAAGTGATAACACTACGAAGCGGCGTGTGCAGTTCGTGGTAGCCGTGTCCTTGGCAGCATCATAACTGCATAAGCGGAAGCGACAAACAAACAACGAGTAATATTACTTCGTGAATCGACCTTAGACGTCGTCAAGTAGGCTGCTCACTAAAATCAAATTAGCCAAAGACGACTCAAGCTTGGAGCTTAGAAGGACGCCCACCTCACTTAACTACTGATTGCCGTAAAAGCGTCTCCGGATGCGTGCAGCCAATGAAGGACAAGCCGGACGCAGTCAGTTCAACAATCCCGTTAGGCTCGGTGATCGTAGTTTTGGATATGAAATACAAGTCAATATTCAGTGTGTACAACGCGCGTGCAAGGGCAGCCTATTGATCTATTCATTATAGAGTGAGGACGTTGAGCGGGGCAAGAGAAACGGGACAATGTGGTCTTATAAATAGTTGTTTGCGATTAGCGTCCAGTTGGTGGTGCGAGAAGCTAGAGGCAGATGGTTCAATGAGCAATGATTTAAAACGGGTAAAAAAGCAGGTGCTTGACATGTCCCGTAGGGTGTTTCGCGTGACAAAAAATGATAGCAAAGGGATAATGGAGCTGTCAGTTCGGGCGCTTACAGATGTAACTGCACTGTCGTATAAAGGGGCATTGTGTATGTACATAATGAAGCTGGAAATGCTAGAACAATGATCAATGATTTATCACGGGATAAAAGCAAGTGCTTGACACGTCCCGTAGGAAGGATGGAGTGAATATGATGAAATCAAAATATATCTGAGTTATCTACCGAACGTCTGCCTAGATGAATAATTCGTTAAAATAGGAAGGTTACTAATTGGTGAACGGGGGAAGTAAGAGAAATAAGTGGAAAAAGAAGAGTAGAAATAGCGTAATAGTAATCGACAGACTAATAAATAGACAGAGCCATACAAAAAACCATAAAATCCGGAGTATGAGTAGTTAAGTCAAAGCAGCACCATCATCATAGCACATAAATTGAAGGTGCGAAAAACAAATTTGACGCGGATGCAGTAAGAAGACAGCCAATGTTGTACATTTTATCATAATTAATCGTTGCGTTAAGCAGCTCAAAAAAAACAAGTAGAAAAAAGGCAACCAAAGATCACGACCGCCCGAAACGCAGTAGATCCGAACAAGAGGAGAGAGAAGAAGAGTTATTTACGAAGACACATATTAAGACAATTTCCAAACATATTTAAGGGTAAAAAAAGAAATAAAATCGATCCGTCGGCTCAAAATTACATTTGCGGTTCAGTGTTGAAGGATAAAAGTTGACCTTTGACCTAACAGGTCGATTGGCATAGTGGTACCGAGCTTGAGCTGTGGCAGTTGACCTCAGCATCGTTCGTTCTCACTGGTCAAAGACGCTAAATAGCATAGCTCAACTTCTTTTGCGAGCATAAATAGCTTGACACAACCTGATGCAAATCTATCCAACTGTCGCGAATGCACGGAGGCGCAGACTTCTGGATTGATGCTGGGGGATCTTGGAAATTATCCTGAAGGCACGCTTTAGATCAACTTGGTGCCCAGTGCCGACAATATAGGTCAAAACGGCGCTGCTGATGGCCCCAGTTCTGCCTTGACGCAACCAGCGTGGGCAGTGCTCCTTCACGCGTTTGGACAATTGTCTTGCCGTTCGACCAATATAAGTTATGCCACAGACGCACATGAACTGCTAAATAACCATAGAGGAGGTCAGCATTGGCAACCTGTCCTTATTACGTGAACAAACAAGTGGTTCAGTAGAAACTGTACACTTTAGCTTGGCTGCTGGGAATGTTGACTTGACTGTCGTTGAAAGACTATCGGTTAGTCGCTCGGTAGCGGCATCCCCTTTGAAAGGTAATCTTATAAACAACTCTTCGTCGCGGTTAAAACTGGTGTCGGATGGGTTTTTCTTCAAAATTCTTTGCAATAAACCTAGCACAGTAGCCATTCTCGCGCAGGGTGTTCTGTGGGCCAATTCTACCTGCGCTTGCAGTGGATCAATTTTCGCGTTTATCTCAAAGTGACGAAACGGAGAACTCGTGTACTGATCAATCCACGTATTCCTTCCGTAGACTTGCGCTGTATGGAGCCGTCTAACCTCCCAGTTAACATAACATCAAGCTACGGAGGCCGATTACATGTTTCTGCCTCGTAGGTAAATTGCAGTGTCGTGTGGGCTCGGTTAAGCTGATCAAAAACTTCATCCGAATTGATGCGTTTACACACCACTACAAATAAATCATCCATATAGCGATGATCGCAGACAAGTGTGTCTCCCCGCCTGCAATTTCGTTCGCTCCAATTTTGCCATGAATATATCTGCGAACAACACACCGAGGAGGTGATCCCATGTCTATGCCCTCCTTTTGCCGGTAAAATTTACCAGAATTGCACATTCCATGGGCACCGCATCAATAAGCTTTCAGCTCACGCACAAGTATACGAACTTTCAATTCCGAATTCGTTATGTGATCGCAAATGTACTCGATGGTTTCGATCAGCAGGACGTTAGTGAAAGGCGAGAGATCGTCAAAGGAGAGCAACACTTTCTCATTAATTTTGGTCTACTTGTTGCTCTAGACTTACTGAAAACTGTCACATAGGCTGTAAGTCACAAGCTGTTGTCTCATCGACTCAAGAATTTCTACAAGCCATTGGGCAACCGCGTGGTAGGGAGAGTTAACCATTGACAGAAAAGGACGAAGCGCGATGTCGGCCTTATGGATTTTTGGCAAGTCATAAAACCTCGGAACGTTTGTGCCGCAAGGTTTAAGGCTGTCATACAATGCATCGGTAATGTAACCCTTAGCCCGAAGCTGCTGGAGGCTCTTAGTGATCTGACTTTCAATCTGTTCCGTTTAGTCAATTACCCTCATGTCACAGGGAAACTTCGTCTCATCGTGAGTTTATCAATATAGTCTTTTCTGTCCAGTAACACAACTTTGGCACCCTCGTCCAGTTTACACAAAGTGACATCCTCGTTGCGTTTAAGCTCCTTCAACGCGTCTAGGTGTTTTCTTGGTACTACACCACGATTATGGATATGATGTTTACGATATTGGTAACAACAATTTATCAAGAAGCACTTAATGCGTTCGAGATTCATAGACTTTGTGATTAACCCTTTCGTTTGGTCATATAGATTTTCGCATTACAACTTGTTATGACGCTGGTTGTCTCAAGGTCTAGGAGCAGAAAATTTTAAACCGAGCAACAGAAGTTCGATTAAAGTTATGTCTTGTATCATGCTAGAGAAGTTGTGTGCATGCCTTTTGGGTTTGTTCGGGAACATAGCTTGCAATTGTATCTGTCTCACAGTTTTCTAACGCAGAACTGCTCCGCCGTACATGATGACTGCTAATAGACTGAACGCAATCCGAGAACGTATGTTTTTCCTCTGCAGATAAATCCTCGGTTGCTGTGTGCCCTTGTGTTGAATTCCTTCGAATTCGACTATCTTGGCCTGCACGGTATCACCTTGGTTAAGTGCATGTCGTCTAAAAGTCTTGCTGTTTGGGTAAACCTGTTTACTACCTAGCTGCTTTGAAAATCTGTCAGGACATTCCTCACGCTCAACGTACTCATCGAACAATTGAGCACAACTTTTGGATTCAGCAAGCTATTTGCAGAACTTCCGAAACAGACTGAGTTCCTTTACCACTGAGGGAGACTTGCATAGGTTAAGCATTTACAATTCGAAAACACGAGACTATTGGAATGTACAAAACCTTTTTAACATGATACTAGACACAACTTTAATCGAACTTCTGTTGCTCGGTTTAAAATTTTCTGCTCCTAGACCTTGAGACAACCAGCGTCATAACAAGTTGTAATGCGAAAATCTATATGACCAAACGAAAGGGTTAATTGCAAAGTCTACTATGAATCTCGAACGCATTAAGTGCTTCTTGATAAATTGTTGTTACCAATATCGTAAACATCATATCCATAATCGTGGTGTAGTACCAAGAAAACACCTAGACGCGTTGAAGGAGCTTAAACGCAACGAGGATGTCACTTTGTGTAAACTGGACGAGGGTGCCAAAGTTGTGTTACTGGACAGAAAAGACTATATTGATAAACTCACGATGAGACGAAGTTTTCCTGTGACATGAGGGTAGTTGACCAAACGGAACAGATTGAAAGGCAGACCACTATGAGCCTCCAGCAGCTTCGGTATAAGGAGTACATTACCGATGCCTTGTATGACAGCTTTAAACTTTGCGGCACAAACGTTCCGAGGCTTTATGACTTGCCAAAAATCCATAAGGCCGACATTGCGCTTCGTCCTTTTCTGTCAATGGTTAACTCTCCCTACCACGCGGTTGCCCAATGGCTCGTAGAAATTCTTGAGTCGGTGAGACAACAGCTTGTGACTTACAGCCTATGTGACAGTTTTCAGTTCGTCTAGAGCAGCAAGTAGACCAAAATTAATGAGAAGGTGTTGCTCTCCTGTGATGATGTCTCGTTTTTCACTAACGTCTCGCTGATCGAAACCATCGATTACATTTGTGAGCACATAACGAATTCGGAATAGAAAGTTCGTATACTTGTGCTTGAGCTGAAAGCTTATTGATGCGATGCACATGGAATGTGCAATTCTGGTAAATTTTACCGGCAAAAGGAGGGCGTAGCCATGGGATCCCCCCCTCGGTATGTTGTTCGCAGATATATTCATGGCAAAATTGGAGCGAACGAAATTGCAGGCGGTGACAGACCCTTGTCTGCTATCACCGCTATATGGATGATTTATTTGTAGTGGTGTGTAAAGGCATCAATTCGGATGAAGTTCCTGATCAGCTTAACCGAGCCCACACGGCAATGCAATTTATCTACGAGGCAGAAACATGTAATCGGCCTCCGTAGCTTGATGTTATGTTCACTGGGAGGTTAGACGGCTCCATACAGCGCAAGTCTACGGAAGGAATACGCGGATTGGTCAGTACACGAGTTTTCTGTTTCGTCGCTTTGAGATAAAAGCGAAAATTGATCCACTGCAAGCGCAGGTAGAATTGGCCCACAGAACACCTTGCGCGAGAATGGCTACTGTGCTAGGTTTATTGCAAAGAATTTTGAAGAGAAACCCAATCCGACACCAGTTTTAACCTCGACGAAGAGTTATTTATAAGATTACCTTTCAAAGGGAATGCCGCTACCGAGCGACTAACCGATAGTCTTTCAACGACAGTCAAGTCAACATTCCCATCAGCCAAGCTAAAGTGTACAGTTTCTACTGAACCACTTGTTTGTTCACGCAATAAGGACAGGTTGCCAATGCCGACCTCCTCCATGGTTATTTAGCAGTTCATGTGCGTCTGTGACATAACTTATATTGGTCGAACGGCAAGACAATTGTCCAAACGCGTGAAGGAGCACTGCCCACGCTGGTTGCGTCAAGGCAGAACTGGGCCGTCAGCAGTGCCGTTTTGACCTATATTGTCGGCACTGGGCACCAAGTTGATCTAAAGCGTGCCTTCAGGATAGTTTCCAAGGTCCCCCAGCATCAATCCAGAAGTCTGCACCTCCGTGCATTCGCGACAGTTGGATAGATTTGCATCCAGTTGTGTCAACCTATCTATGCTCGCAAAAGAAGTTGATCCATGCTATTTAGCTTCCTTGACCAGCGAGAACGAACGCTGCTGAGGTCGACTGCCACAGCTCAAGCTCGGTACCACTATGCCAATTGACCTGTTAGGTCAAAGGTCAACTTTTATCCTTCAACACTGAACCGCAAATTTGATTTTGAGCCGACGGGTCGATTTTATTTCTTTTTTTGCCCTTATATATGGTTGGAATTGTCTGAAAATTAATCATGGAAAACAAGTGTTCAAGGTGGTCCTTTCTCCTTTTCTCATGTTTACGTATTCTGAATGTGTATTTGCAATTTACCTACACACCCTGGAGATTTTCGAGTTATCTGCACACTTCTTCCTTAGATCCCCATTTAGGCAGTCGTGTGGATCCAGGGGCAGGTAAACATGAAGTCAATGATTTCGTGCTGTCGCCAGATGGATGATTGACCACTGCGTGCTCTTGCATTCTTGTCTTGCGCGCGCGAATAGAGCGCGATGGGGTAAGCGCTCAGCTGGCATACACAGGAGGTTATCGAGTGGTCATAACTGGCGCAGTAAAACCAGCTTGTTGAAGGGAGTAATCGTATGATACATGACGTCTGATTTCATCGTTGTAAATACGCTGTCGCCACCACACATGACGTATTCTCCTCAAGCACCCATTATTGAAGACCGAGAACCGACACGTCATCTATGCGAGCTGGCCATGATGCACTGCCATATAGAAATACCACCCGAAAGGTGGTATTGCAAACACGTCCTTTTACCAAGAGTGAGACATCCCGACGACAAGCAAGTGTTGCAGTTTGATAAATGCTGACAGGGTTTTGGCGATGCGGAGAGAAATTCTTTTGCTGGTATCGACAACGGTAGCTGCCCAGGTGTACAGGGGGTATTAGCCTAACGCCAGTTGTGACGAAATCAATAGCCTCGATTCTCGTTCGTTGCCTCACTGTGGAATTGGAATCTCGGATTAGGGAAGGGCAGGCAGGTTTCCGCCCAGGACGTGGCTGTATAGACCATATATTCACCTTGCAGCAGGTGCTAGAGCAGCGACACGCATACCGCAGACGGACAACAGCTGTGTTCCTCGATTTGAAGAGTTCGTTCGATTCTGTTCGAAATACTTGCGCGGAAAGGTGTTCCCACGAAAGATGTGAACATTCTTTGTGTTCTATACTCGAAAACTACAAGCCGCGTCAGGGTCTACGGTGGCCTATCGAATAGCTTTCCGACCACAAGTGGCGTTCGTCAGGGTTGTCCGATTTCCCCATTTTGTTCAATTTCGTCGTGGATTCTATCATGGAGTGTTCCCTTGCGGAATCTCACGATGTAGGCGTTGAAGTGCTGCCTGGTGAAAGAATAGTTGATCTTGATTATGCGGATGATATCGTCTTGCTTTTCGACGATGTTGCGACGGCACAATCAACCCTGAATAGCCTGTCCAGAGTGGTCCCATTATTCGGTGTGCACTTCGCACCTTCAAAGTGTTGCTGCAGGATCACCAGCCACTTGATGACCCCCTGACCTTTGCTAACCAGGAACTCGAGGCGGTTGATCAATCCACTTACCTTGGCAGCTGCATCAGCAACGATATGCGCATGGAAACTGACGTCAGCTCGCGCATTGCAAAGACCAGAGCTGCCTTCTTGAACCTGCGGCATCTTTGGCGACAGAAAGGAGTTTCCCTTCATCTGAAAGACACTGTATACAAGGCCGCAGTGAGAGCCGTTCTGCACTATGGTAGTGAGACCTGTCCCCTTCGGTCTGAAGATCTGAGGCGCCTTCAAGTCTTTGATCATCGTTGTCTGCGAAGCATTACCGGTGTCGTATGGCACCAGCGTGTCCGCAACGATGATGTGCGTAGGCGAGTACTAGGAAGTAATAATCATGCTAGCTCCCTAAAAGAACAGATAGCACTGAATAAGTTGCGTTGCCTCGGGAACGTGCTACGTATGCCTGGTCACCTCTTACTTAGGAGAGCCTTGTTCAGGCTGCCAAGTGTAGGGTGGCGCAAAGTGGACAGAAGTTGACCTGGCAGCGGGAAATGAAATCACTGACGACCAAACTGGGTGCCGTTGGTCTGTGTCGCCTTCCGGGCTGGAGTCCACGTGACTCGCCTTGTGCTTGGCTAAAGACTTTACAGGACATGGCTCGCAACCGACACCAGTGGCGCGTCTGCTGTTGTCTCTTAATCGGATTGTCTGTTTAAAGTGTGTTTGTGACGGTATGTTGTCTACACATGTTTGCTTAGGGCATTAAGGTTTTCAGGTAAGTCCCCCTTCTCTCCATGTTGTTATCCTTTATTTCATAAGTCATCGTGGTTGTATGGCAGCGAAGCATCAGTTCAAACGGTTGATGTATTACTGTTCTTGTTTTGATGCCCAGGAGTACAAAGCTGTCAAGGGGTCCAAGCTGCGTGTCTTCAAGAATGTCGCCACGATTGCCGATTTCGTTATTATTGTAGACGATAAGAATGCCCAAGTTGGTCGCTTAGCGAAGATTGGACTGCATGTAGCAAGCGGCCACTGAGTCAGTGCTCACCGCACTTACAATGACCTCCGTTTACTTCACTAGGATGGCGAAAACAATTTTGACTTAGACGGAATGGATTAGCACTATAAACGACCACATTTCGTCACCTGATACCAATTGAACGCCGGTCAACATTAAACCTTATATAGGCTAAGCGCCTTTATCGACTTTTATCCTCAACATTACGTCTGCTTGGGCGAGGTTTACAGAATGCCACACACACAATAAGGTTGTTGGATATCTCACTGAACCTAATATCTCTGCAATGTAAACTTTTATTTTAAAGTGGCCTTGAACTTTCACTCTGTGTCTCCGATTGTTGTTACGACCCTTTTCTTGTAGCAATAAGATTCACCACACAGAGGTGATCAGTTCGCAGTCGACCAACCGAATTATTGTTTATGACGATGGTCGTCTGTGACAGCGTTGCTTCCAGTGCATGGACCCTTTAGCCTTGTCGGCCGTTGGCCAAAGTGATGAGGCATCTGTCTTGCAATGCAGAAGTCACCGGTTCGAATCGGTGAACTCGAAGTATCCCCAGTCCGCGCGTGACTGGTGATGATCGCGTGGCAGCGAAACGTCGGTGTGGCGCACCAGCGTAACGTAGGTGTCTCTTTAACCCTAAAAGTTGGCCAACGCTTGGATTTTTCGTTATTTTCAATCCTTTCTCCTTCGACTGTGGTCACCTTATCATTCGCGGTCGGGTTGAAACGAAGCGTCAGCATAAGACATTGCGTTTCGTCGACAGTGAACCCTATCCTCAGCTGAAATCTTGCGCATGCAGTTGGCCACTCGGATATAGGTGATGTAAGGGCGACATCCCACCTTGCGCTCGCCAGCCACCATGTGAAACCTGTATTTGTTAGCCCACATGAATGATTCACACAAACTTCTCTCCTGGCCGTTCGAACGACTTATGTCACACACACGCTTCATTGCATTTAAGCCCGACTTGCATGGTTTACGGTATCCGATTCCAGATTCGCCTCTCACTGCGGCCCCCATAGGACGCCTGCGCACAGAGGCACTTTGGGTGGCATGCGCTGCACCACCTACACACCCCATATCCAGTGGAAACGCGAAGGAATAAGGTCGGGATGCAAGTCAAGTATCATCAACGGAGCCGGCCCAAGCTCCTTCAACATGCGCAGCAGCAGCATTTCCGTCTACAGAACATAAGAATCATGCGTAACAGACGTGCACAAGGTGGTGACTGGGACGTAGTCCGTTCCACACAGGATGGAACTGTTTCCTGGAGGCTGTTAGTAATGAACCACGCCATCGCAGCCAGGGGCACTGAACAATGTGCTAACCGTCGTATCATAGTTGGAATGATGGCGCAATGATCACAAGAGTGATGTTTGTCCGAACACCCACCGATTTGTGGGTAGCTTTTACTGGATTCCAGCATTGCATCTAAACGACCAATTGCCCACTAGCTAGAAAGTAGACTGTGATCATTTTGTGTACAGACTTTGCTTGAAGAATGAGAGGGTGTTACAAGCCGGCACTCCTATGCGAAGCTGGCGGCAATTTTCAATTTTCTGATGGAATCCATCGTGCCTAAACTTTCGATAATAATTAAACGGTCAATCCCTTTGTCCACGGTATCGTGTCAGTGTCAGACTAAACGTGAGGAACAGCAGATTTACACAGACTGCGAAATGTGTTATTTAAAGGTAATGAAGAACGACAGTCAATTCGGACCGCGTAAAAATCGAAGTGAAAAGAAAAAGTTGTGATAAAGTATTGCGTTCCCCAAATGAGGCGAGGGCGTGCTTGGCAATTGTGAACATGAGGCAAAATAATGGAATAAATCCAAATTCTTTCCTATGAAAACATGGAAGCGAATGAAAATACAGCAGTTAGAGAAAAAAATCAAGAGAGATGGACACGTCATCTGATCCGGTCAGTGTGCGGGAACATGCAGATGTGAGGAGAAAAGTTGGCAAGAAATAATACCACAAGAATGTGTCTGTGAGAAATAAGCAGTAAAAAGCAGTCGATCGAGGTATATATTGCACACGGTGAATGGGGGCAACTGGGGGGGGGGTGCAGCCCAGCGTTAGTAGTATTCTTCGTCGTCATCATTGTGGTTCATTTCAACAAGATGAAATGAGGATCCACCTGTTTTGTTATGTGTTTGCCATCTTGTGTTGATCGATGTCATCGAGTTTACTTGCCCTGTGGTCACAGAGGTGGGTGTGTTCCTTAGGTGGAGCACCGTTTTTCTTGGTTCCGGGGAAGGTGAGCATGGTTCTGCCTGGAGCCGGCTCCAGAGTCCACGCGAGGATGCCTTCGAAAGAGTGGACAAGAAGTTGCGGTGTTGCAACACTCTCTGCGTACCTTGATTGTCTGCGAAAAGGAGTCTATCTACAACTAAAACAAACGAGAAATGGGTGTTTAAACACGAACGCAGCTAGCAAAGTAAAAATACTTTTGCTATCTATCATTTCAAAGTACGAAGTGAGATGTAGTCGCGTTGGGTCTAGACATTCAGCGATAAGTGAGCTAAGCTTCCGTGAACAGGTCGTGATGAATCCTTGAAACTGAAACACGATGGCTACTTTCAACATCTTCGTAGTTCCTTAGGAGAGCATGTCAACACGCTTCCCATAGGATTCTGAAGCCGTGGATCTGAACTGTCAATCACTACTTTATTTCATTTGGTACTCTGACTTTTTCCCGGAAACTAGATCACTCCTACTGGTGGCTTATCAGAGGAGCAGGGGTGCAAGTCATCGGTATGCTGAGCAATATGAAAGAATTCTTATCACAAATTACCGTTGCGCTTTACACCCCACCACAGCAGCACTGTACTAAGAGACCCGGGTCGGGTGAATGCTAGCAAGACTCAGAGACGAAATGGAAATAAGTGATACGATCCGTACAGCTCGGTCTCATGAAAAAATGGTGAATAAAATGGCGACATGCAGTCAGAAAAGAGAGTGCAGGGTAAGTCTGCTGACATGATGATATCACAGCGACATGATTCTGGAACAGTGGGCGCTGTCGCTCGCAGGCAGCACGTGTACGAGTCTGATAGACTTGATAGTGTGCACATATACGCCACAGTTTATGACGGTGGAACCATCAGCCCTGCACTCGTTTGACACATAGAAATAAGCGGAAGGCATCAGCCCTCTGTAATTGAAGCTTTGCTGCCGTGCAGCCACAAACAGTTGTGTGAGAGCTGGGCTATTGCTGACGTGGCAAGAACCTAGTGCTCAGAGACCACATAACGAGCAAGCGAACAGCGAAGCCACAACCCCTTTGCGTGTACAAGAAAGTAACGGCACGCAACAAACCTTCACAACAATAAACAGGTGTTTTTCGTTCATAATATAACGGTGTGTCGAAAACAAAGTGTGTTGTGCTTACTTCTCAACTGTTCGTTAACTGTGTGCATGTTGTTGAGGGCGTCATTCAATGCGTACTTTGTGGAGTTGGATACGCTGTCCGTGGAGCTGGTGTGGGACTCAACACTGCTGGTCCACAACGGTGTGTTGTTGTTGTTGTTGGTGGTGGTGGTGGAGCGTTCTGAACTGTAAGGAGTGTACACAAAATTAAAGGCAAACTCCCTGAAGCACAAGGAAATGTCAGAGGCTCATTTTGAAGTTCAGCTACTAGATGCCATGCAAAAAAGTGCGATGCACAGAAACACAGAATCAACTACGCTTTACATTGGATCTGTTTGACTGTGCACAAGTAGTGGTTAACCGGCCAAACGTCATGAGTATTGTCTGAGATCGGGTGATGGTTTATGGAAAGATGTCCACTCCGTTCGCTACACCAAATGGGGTTCCCCAATGTCATCCTATAAATTCTTTCACCGTCAGGCAAAATATAACACGTAAACAGTTAATAAAGGATGGATTGAGTAGCCAGAAAATAAAGGTGCGAAAATGCCCATAAAGGGTGTACTTCGTTCACATGGCAGATGCATGTGCCACAGCTGGTCATGGCAAAGCCAAAGCCTTGACGAACTGTGTATGCACACACAACGAGGGGTTGTTGAGACGAAACGCCCTGGAAGAATTAAATACGCTGCTTTGTCAGTGTAGTCACAACGTCTAGTTTCGCTTTGCCGGACAGTTATACGGACAAAAAACGGGCTAGCTATGTGGTTCTTTGTTCGCTGTTCATGGCTAAACTAAATAAGGGTCCGCTGAGCGAGATGACTGAGCGGATGCCACCCCATAAACTCTATGCCGATGAAGTGATGTGCATAGTTGACTGATCCATAGACTAGATTGAACTATTACGGGAATTCAATAGGGCCGACAGGAACATTCAATTTAGCATGCGATCGGAGTCAAACGAAGATATGGCTTTTCTGGATGTTCAAATGTCACGTAGACCAGATGAATTGCCGCAGTGTATAATCCACAGGAAAGCGACATGAGCGGGTCAATATACGCACTCTTATAGCTTTGTGCCAGTTCGACAGAAATGGAATCTAGTCCAGCGTCTTGCCCGAAGAGCGATGAAGATATGCTCCGATGGCACAACTGAAGCAGCGCGCCCCATAATAAGAAGTGTTTCTTAATAACGGCTATCCCAAGGCCTTCATTGAAAGGAATATGCGAAATGGCTGTGCGATCGCCAAAGCACCCACAGTAGGAAAGAAGCCTGTCTACTTATCGTTGCCATAACATAATAGTTCCGAATGCCTTAGCAAAAGATTAAGGGTGGCCGTCAATGACACCCAGGTGGCCGCACAATTATGCATTATCTTCACTTAAACGCCAATGCTACACCTCCAACTGTAGATGTCACCTCTGATTGTGTGTATCAATTTACCTGTTCCTGTAGGACAAGTTACATAGGTCTAACCACGAGACGTTTGTTGGAACGCGTCCGCGAGCATTACCCAGCGTGGCAAAGCAGAGGATTGAACGAAATGCGCACCACCGCAATAGTCGCGCAACTGGTGTAAACGAATCATCCTTCCATTATCTCTAAAGCCTATCGCCCGATTTACCGTGTGAGGAGTGTCCATTCCAAGCTTATCAGATGCCGAGTCTTTGCATTGGCGGACGCGATTGCGATTCGCCTTAACAACCCCGTTATGTGTGCATAAACAATTCGTCAAGGCTTTGCATTACCACGGCCATCTGTCGCACAGGCAACTGCCGTGTGAATGAATCACATTATAGGCATTCTGACACTAATTTTCGAGCTACTTGATCCACCCTTTCTTAACTGTTTACATGTGTTGTATTTGACCTGGAGATGAATCACCGAAAACGAGCTCGTTTGCTACAGCATCTTGTTATGTGAAACAATAATTATTCACCGTTTGGAATCCTTTCCTCTTTAACTATGCAATGGAAACGACCATAGATGAATTTGTCATCTCAACTACCTGCTTTGAGTTACACAAGGTGACTAACAGACACACTTTGAGTAAGCGGACGATAGTGATCCTTGGGCTGGGCCCATCGTCCATGCTGAGTTACTGAAGTTTAGCGCCTCACGCATTGGCATGTGCTTCGTACCTTCAAAGTTCAAACTACTGTTCCAAGACTGGTCCGACCCGTCGCCGGTTCTGGTCATCAACGAACAACCATTGGAATTGGTCGATTGGTTCAGTTACTTGAGCAGTTGCATCATCGCTGGTGGACACAGCACTTGGAGGCTTCTTCGTGTATCAGCAAAGCTGGTGATGATTTCCAAAGGCTCAAAAATATGTGGAAATGGCGTGACATTAGCCTGTAAATCAAAGGGTACATAACGCTGCGATAGGATTCGTGGTACTGTCTGAATAAGAGAACTGGCCACTTCGTGCTGTGGAGGTTGGACGACTGGCCGTCTTTACTCACCGATGCTTGCGAGGTGATCAATGCTGAGCTACGCTAGTTTGTAATTGACAAAAAACGCTGTGGCGCTTCAGTGTAACGTCTATTGAACGAGAACCACGCGTTGGCTGCTTCATGTCTTGCCCATTCATTAACTTCTTCGGGGTGCATTATATGCCTAGTTTATCGAAACCGCAAGGTGACCAGTCGATCATGTGACAGGAAGGCATGAGGAAATCGATCGGGAGACCTGGTCAAGTTGGCAAGTGCGGTATATCTGGACGGAAGCATCAGGATAGGCCAAATCAGCAGTTGGAGACCTTGTGGGATATGGCGTAGTCAGGAATGTTTATGCATCTGATTTCTTGCATATAGCTATTAATTCCTTGTCCTAGGAAATCTCACTATTGTTAATTAGCGTTATTTCTGCGACGAGATTAACGGCAACTAGATCAACTGCACTTCCATGACTGGATCATATAGCTGTTTGACTGAATCGGACTAAGGAAAAATGAAGCCAACAGGTTATGGTATAACGCAGGCAGTGCGCTCATAGATTAGTGGTCAAGCAGTTTACGGTTCGCTTAGGTCGGATAAAAAATCGATCTAAAAAGGAGATGGGCATATTGGGCATTTCTATCTGTGTGGCTTCTGGAAGCACAATGATTAAATACATGAGAATATGTGGAACGCGATCAGCTCACCTGACTCGTTCGATCAGTTTGTCTGAATATTGGCGCAGTTTCAGAGACAGGTGTCGAATAGAATTGACCATCAGTGTGTAGTACATCTAGCAAATCGGAAAGATGGAAGTACACAAGAAGCCTCCTGGGTAACTTGCGTAATCTGACGATTCGGGTAAAAAAGAACGATAGCTCCTGATTTCCTAGTTTCGTAGAAAACAAGCATGTGGTGGCTAGACTACATTTCTTGCAGAATTGTACACACGTATACACTGAGCACCGTTTCCCTAAAGACGGCCTCCAATAAAAAAATCCCACTGTGTAAGTTGCACAGTTGTTACATAGTGGCAAAGTTTGGTAAGCTTAACCTCTACTACTAGACTAACGCTACTGACAAATTTATAAAGTAGACTCGAGTAGAAAACTGTGTGCATATTTAATCTAGAAAATGCATGCGTCGGAGGATTATAGATCGTTTCGTGAGACTCCGTGTTCAGGTCAAATAAGGATAAAGTACAACGTGAACCAGCATGGTTAGGGGTGCATTCCGAGAGACGAATTGCGTCACCCTATGCACATGTTGAAGCAGCAAGGGCAAGCGCGGCATATAGCCTGTGTAATGGAAGCTAGCTCGGACGATTTGTGTCTGACGGTGCCTTATCACCGAAGTCGGCGGACAACAACAAATAACCAGTACCCTCCTCTAGTAGGAGGAGAGCATGATGAAATCTATATCCCCGTCCGTCTGAGAGATCGCCGATAAAAGTCCGTACGAAGTGTACGTTGCGCACAACTCCAAAATGCACCCATCTTACAGATCACCACTTCATCACAAAGGCGCAGTTGGCTTTGTCGTGTTACGATTGTGACAGCGCTTGCTATCTATCTTCACGTATGCGCAGGTTGTATGTCTATGCAGTGCACGGAGTCGAATGTGGTGAAATGCGTGTGAACAATAAACATTGGATTGCTCTGGAGCGCTGGCTTGAGGTGAACAGGGCCACCGTCGTTGAGGATAGTCAAGTTCTGTTCCCATTAATCGGATACGAAAATCCGAGAAGAGCATCAGTGAGCTACACCATAGCTGACCCGGTGTGAGTCACATAGATCTCAGCATTAAGTTTTGCATTTCGGGAAGTAGATCAGTCAGCAGGCGGTAACCACCTGACAATGCATGTGGCGTATAGGTCACAGCACCCAGGACCGGTGAAAGTCGACGCGAGCTTGTGCTGTTAGAGTCAAGCAAGGCGTTCCGTTCTGAAGACCTCTCTTAAACATTGCTGGAAGACCGACTCGCCAGTGACCAGTCCAGCTAGTCAGTTAAACCTTATTAGTTGCAAGAAGAAGTGCCTTTTAGCTGTTGGTTGTCAGTCATTAGCTTCACTTTCGATGAAGGCCAATGAAATTTTGTGAAAGTAATCGAGGTATTAGTCTCTTCACTAATACTTCCGAACTGCTCACAGTCTTCAATGTGACGAGACTGTTTATTGATGGTTTGCGAGTCATCATGATCCGATGAGCCACACTGTCACTGCAGCTAACAAAACTAAATTGGTTACTGCCAAAGAATGTACCCGACTGGATAAATACTCCAGATATCTAGTCGACATGTGGCAAAAATGCTTTAATACATTGACCGGAAGACCGATTATGATCCATGCGTTTAGCTTGAGGACTGCTTCGGGATCGGTCATACCAATGGTTAAAAGCTTCAAGGAAAATGCGTTTTGTCCTTTGTTTTAATACTCCCACATCAGATTTGTTGATTTGTATTTGCCCCGTTTAATTTTAAGCTTTTTGTTTCGCTTTCTCTCATTATCATTATTATTATTATTGTTGTTGTTGTCATTACCACTGAAGCGTGTAGGCGAAGGAACTGAGTCCAGCGCACTTTTGTGCATGGATTGTATGCGCCAACTGCACAGATGAAAGATCACAAATAGGATCTGGATCATTTCACATTGTCTAGAAGCGATTTGAATAAAGGAAAAAAAGCAGTAGGCCGGAACACTATACCGATGCTATGCTGCCACGCAACAACCACCAGTTGTGCTTGAGCTAAGGGTACTGCGAGTAAGGTCCGATTACCTACTCAGGCTCGAATCGGTGACCTCAGAATTACAGGATTCGGCCACCGGCCGGAAAAATTGATTAGTGTTAGGTAATACAGGGAGATACTAGCAGAGATTGTAGTAAGTGACTCAGGGAATCGAACTTTGGCATCAAGGTTGCGGACTCCGTGGTTTTGGGGACAGGCGAGTAGGAGGACGTGCATGCGTCAACTGGCAATCATAAACTGGATTTTATTCGCCTAGTAAAAGACGTTTGTGTTCAGCAGTGGAAGAAACGACTTACCGCCTTCTCATCTGGATCACTGATACTGTTTTTGATTCCAGCGGATGCTTCTGCTTCGCTCAACATTTTGGGATAATCTGGGACCTTACGTGTGCGGGTATCACGGTATCCAAGGCCATCTTTAGGGGTAGACGCAGTCAATCTTTGGGAAGTAGGGGTGACGAATGCAGAACCAGGGGTGTCTGTAGCCAGAGGACCTGTTGTACTGTCCGGCAACTCACAGCGGCTTTCCGGATCCGTTATTGGAAGTTTCAAGACAGCATGTTTTTGATCGTCTTCTCTAAATAGCTATTTCCAAATAGGACATCAGTGAGCATTTCCATAGTTTAGATAACGACGGACATATCCACATGGTATATGGTAGAGAATTCCCGGAGTTTCATTTTATCAGAAGCAAAACAACTCTAATAACATGACCATTACTTGCGTACTCTTTTTTAAATATGGAATCAGAACTTCCATCGACTCCTGCATGTTAATATACTCCTTAAATTCATCTAGATATCCATGCGCCTTTCGAGTTTTCGCTATTAAATACAAATCAGTACAGGTTTGCGAGTGCTGTTGTCGTGTATTTTAACGAAAATCATCGCAGTGGCTTCAGATAGTCCTTCGCACACCCGGAAAAGCAGCAGAAAGCCGTTTCCTCCTACGGGGACTCGTCAGCGATGCAAATCCCCCGAGCTCTATCAGGAATTGAAATGATGACCAGTAGCTTATGCCATTAGTCCATGGGGCGGCGGCGAACCAAGCGCACAAGTTAACTCATCTTCTGCTATCATGCATGTTAAGGATGTTGCGGATGATAATACTGGCCCCGAGAGTCACAGTATCAAGTAAAAGCAGTCAGGTACGATATAGCATTTGGAAGCTGTCGAGGCGAATTTATTGTTGTGCCTATGATGTATTTGTGAAGCTTCAGGGCTCCCACGCTGCGATTGTTGTCGATCATAAGCGCCAATTATCATAGCTCGATTCTGCTCGGGTAAAGCGGATCCTTGTGACTGGCGACGCAATTTTCTGGGTGCCTGACTTCTGAAGTGAAATTAGTGATTAAGGAGGACCGCACAAAGAGGATCCCTGTGCTGCTACTCGCAGTTTATACTCTCCATAGTATTCTAGTTTTCAATCCCTTGTACAATGTGTTATTGACATTAACAAGAAATATAAACATGATACAATAGTGTGTGTCCAATCTATCGCCACGTCGTCTCAAACGAAACAGGGGTAAGGTAAAAGTTAAGTTTAGTGAGTTCCGAAACCTATCGATAGCTGTACTTTTACCGACTTAAGATTCGAGGTAAGTCTATTAACGCATCGATGGAGACGGCTTTGCCATTCCCACTAAAGAGGAGGGATTTTTAGCGTGCTATAAGCCCGAAAAACCGACAGATTTGCATAAATCAATTCACACGTTGACGTGTTCATCATTTTGACAATGACGTCCTCCATATCACATGAGTAGATTCCCCATACTGAGAAGCTACTCATCCTATTCCTTCAGAGTGGTTGCTGGCACCCGTTTACTTCATACCAAACCATCTTGATAACATATGCTTAGTTGATTAGCGAAATCCATCACGTAAGCTGCGATCGGAGCACATAGTTAGTCGTCCGAGCGGTGCCATGTGAGAGGACCATCAAAAACTCACTAGAGAAATGTGTCCGTTATCCAGCCAACGTTGATTTTAGGAAATCGGTGGCTTCAAATACAGGAAAAGTATCGTTTCGCTTGTGGCACAACCAAGTTTGGGCAACTTAAGTACTGTCTATCGGTCCTGGACAAACTGTAGACGGGAAGAAAAGCACCTGGCGATCGGAGAAGAGTCTGTCACCAAAAATGAACAAAGAAGTACCAAAAAACATGGAACTTACTTGGGCTTGGGCCAAATTGTCAATTCCTTCGGATAAAACTGCTATATCAGCCATCAACGCTCTGTACGTGCTGGAGTCGTAAGTCGGATGCCCGGCATTAGGTTCTATGAGGCAAATGAAATTTGTAAACTTTGAAAGAGCGATACATTTAATCAAAAAATCTCATGAACTATACTACGTAAAATCGAGAGAAGACACAGGACTAAATGCAACATTGTAGTCCACTCGTCTACACATCCGGCGTGTATACACGTTGGCTGATGGCAAACAAAAGAACGAGGTTCTAATCAGACTTCCAGATGTGCCTGAGTGCATATGAGAGTACTTACGGAATGGCCAGCTGGCCCTCCTTCATACTCTTCGATAGATACTAGATGATAAGGAGACAGAGCAAACAGAACAAAGCTAACCGAAGATCAAGGCTAGCGCCTAATTACCACGACAAGCATTGCCCTCAGGGTCCCAAGGCACAATGGACGGAGACAGACCGGAGACTGCGAGGTTATCGGTTTCCACCTCAACGGATTTGCTGCGGGTCGCAGAAATCGGTCTTTCAGGGACAAACGGTTTCTTCAGCAAAGTGAGCTCAGCAAACAAGAGAGCATGACGAGCAAGTCGGAACCTCGATATAAATAACTAAGTCATTCCCATAACTAACGACGCTGCTACACTCATAAGATACCTCCATTGAAGCAGTTAAACAAAACCACTCCAGCGAACCAATCAGCGAGTAGATGAAATATGCGTAGCTGTCTAACCAACTGCTCTGTTCGCCTGCGACACGCAAGCCGCTTGCATGCACAATCTCATCACATCCTTCTCTTTATCGGGATCAGCTGCATCGGTGTCGCAGACGACTCCGTACGCTCTTCCGCTCCGAGTGGTTTTTGCCATTTTTGTCGTTGTGACCTCTCCGTAAGGCGTCAAGTGTTTTGCTACAGGTTCACCTCGTTTCCCGTATCGCTTCAGCTGCACTCTATTCTTCTGATTATCTTTTCTCCGGTACTGACTTTATAAAATCTTTCTCCAATCTCAGTGATCACCACACTTTTCTTCCATCGTTCGCCGATATCCGGTATTAGTTGGATTCAGACTTCCTCATTTACTGATAGCTCTGGTACTGCCCGACTCCCGCGGTCGTAATACGGTTTCTGATCTGCTATCCATTTTTTAAGTCCCTTTGCAGTTGCTCATGCGATGGCGAGACAGGGTGCAAGAGTTTGGCAGACGCAGGCATTAGGGTTCGTGTCCTTTTGCTGTACAAAGGTTGCACTGCACTGAGACTGATATTCGGTAATGCTGTATAGCGAATCTCCAACAACATCAGATATTTTGGTGTAGATTCGTCGCAGTCAGACACAAGCAGAGAGGCAACCTAATAAATCCCCCTACTACTTACAAATAATCAGTAGTCACTTCAGCAGCTTAGATGCCACCTCGATTGATGGCGGTTTGCAAAGGAAGTCGTTGCTCTGGGGGCCAGTGCTGTCCTCTTCACATCCATAGCATGCAAGACGGTGGAGGATGAACCGCGCTATATCGCAGTTAGATATCATTCATGACGGTCCGCTGCCGTCGTCCATGGCTCAGTGACATAAGTCGCTGACTCGCAAGAGTAAGATCGTGGGTTCAAATCCGGCAGGATTCGGCGGGTGCACGCTACTGACGAGTTCCAGTAGGACTATAAGGCCGTCTAACGCCTTCCTGGATGTGTGGTAGCTGTCTGTCTGTGCCAAACAACGACGAAGCTACAGAAAAATCTAATAAAACTCCCTACTACTTACAAACGTCAGACATGGATAGTCATGAGTGGCTCTGGCTTTGGAAAACAGCCCCTTGGCTTGTTTGGCCGCCGTCTCTGCTTTTTCATTAGACTGACTGTGATACAGGCTGGTTCGGCGATGCGAAAATTCCCACTTGTTCGTGAAGGTCTGGGACGCAGCACTTGTAAATTGTGAACCATTGTCGGAGATCAATTCCTCTGGTAGTCCGTGTCTGGCGAACTGACATCTAAGCTCGTTGATGACTGCTTCCGTGGTGGTAGCGGTGAGTGAGTCGATCTCAAATTAGTCACTGTAATAGTCCATGGGGATTAAATAGTCTTTCCCGTTGTCACAGAACAAGTCCACCGCTACCTTCTGCAATGGTTGATCTGGAATCTCACGCAACATCATTGGTTCCCTGGCTTGGTGAGCCTCGTGAGACCGGAAGACTGAACAGCTTGTTACATGGTCTCGGATTTGACTTGTCATCCCGGGCCAGAACATCAGTTCGCGTGCTCTACTAATACTGTATTTGACACCCAAGGAAGCTCGATGAGCGTGTTCTAGCATTTCTTTGCGAAGCGGCGGTGAGATCAAAATGCGATTCCTTTAAACAGCAAACCGTCATAAATCGTGAATTCATCCCAAAAGTTGAAGAACGGCGTTAAGTTCTTCAGAAGTTTATCCTTTGTATCTGGCCATCCCTTCAAAATCTTGTCGCGCAACGCTACGCACGTCACGTCTGCCTCCGTATGACGCTTCATCTCTTTCAGGCGACCTGTTCTTACCGCCAGATATAGTAGCAGATTTACTGCCTCGAGATCTAGTTGGTGTTTGACCAGCGGAAGATGCGCTCTCGACAGAGCGTCCGCGATGAACATTTGCGTCCCCGGAGTGTACACAAGCTCGATGTCGTATTTTTGGAGCTGGATAAGCATACGTTGAAGACATCGAGGGACACTGTGTAACAGGCTATTGACACGAGCAGTCTATAGTCAGTATACCCTGTAGTCTTCCTTTCAATTGTGTAGTCGTTGAATCGCTCCATTGCGTAGACAACAGCGAGTATCTCCTTTTCGATCTGCATATAGCGCTGTTCCGCCACTGTGAGCGTCCGACTGCGGAAATCCAAGGGTTTACCATCCTGCATTAGAACGGCAACTATTCCGCTTTAGCTGCTGCACACTGCACCTCCAAAGGTAGAGCTGGATCATAGTAACCAAGTACTGGTGCACAGCTAATGAGACGCTTGATGGTTGTAAAGCGGCCCCCTGCTCTTTGCCCCAACTCCACTACACACCCTTGTGAGTCAGTCTCCGGATGGGCGTCATGATTTCAGCAAGTCTTGGAAAGAACCAGCTCAAATGATTCACCATGCCATCTAAACGACTAACAGCCTTGACGTCCTTAGGTTGCGGCATCTCCTGCACTGCCTTCATTTTTCCGCGATCGATCTTTATTCCCCCGGATATCAGAAAACGCTTGTAAAAAATCACTCCCGGTTTCCGGAGTTCAACGTTCCCACGTTTGAGCTTTATGTTCTTTAGCACACATCGTGGCAAAAGTGGTGTAGATTGGCGTCATGTTTCTATTCGGTTGAACCGTAAATCTGTACATCGTCTGCTATACACAGTAGACCGTATAGGTCGTCAACAGCTTGCAGTTACCGCTTCTAAGAAATTTCGCTCGATACCTTCAAACCAAACGGTAAACGTAACCAGCGAAAACGCTATAAGGGTGTGGCGAACATCATCAGGAAACTGGATTCCTCATCTAGGACCACGTGCCAGAATGCCGATAAGAGATCAACCGTGATGAAGTACTTCGCCTTAGCCAAACGTAGCAGGACATCAGCTGACGTTTGCAGTGTATAGTGTTATCTACATAAAGCTTGATTCAATGGCTTCGGATCTATGCACAGACACAAATCACCGTTCCTTTTTATAACAATCGCGACTTGGCTAACCCAGTCTGTCGGCTCGTCGACCTTAACGATTACGCCCAAATGCATCAAATTACTCAATTCGGCGGCGAACTTATCAAGTACTGCAAACGGAACTCTTTTAGCAGACAGCGCAATCGGTCCTATTGACGGATCTCTCCAAACCTGGGTTAAACACGGACGGATCCAGTTCACTAGCATCTGTCTCCGCTCCACATTCATGCATACGGTCACGGTTAAAATGAATGAAGCCAAGAGGTTGGATAGAATCAATGCCGAGAATCGGCGTGAGCTCTTCCTTCACGACCCTGAAATCCAATTGATATAAAGATCCATCTTTGGGATTGATCACTTCGATTGTATCCAAACATTTCGGCTGAAGATTGGAACCGTTCCACATGCGCAAGACTTTCTGATCAAGTTGTACATGAATTCCTGGGCACCACTTCGCTGGAATTATGCTTATGGTGGCACCTGACTCCAACTGCAAACGTACCATCTCGTCACCAACCAACAAACTTGCATAGACGCACTTCTTTGACCCTGTCCACGAAACGTTGCTGATTGAATGTTCAGAATCTGAGGGCATTGTGTCAAAATGGAGTACGTTAACCTTCGAATACTGATAACATCGAGCGAAATGATTCAGTCAAGCTAGCACAAATTCGGCCCCACGCAGGACATTGATCGCGATTCTTGGGGCGTCGCGCTGTGCAGAAGTTGCAAGTTCCGTGTGTCTTGATAACAGGCTTTGCAGTTTTGTCAGGTTAACTAGATACGGTACATAGCTCTGATTCAGTCGGCAATCACGTTTGCTGGATGTGGTGTGCAGCAGATGAACCAGTGTGGCATATATCAAGACATTGTCTGAGCGATAAGTGCCGTTGCCGCGACAGCCGCTTGGTGATGTTTCCACCACTGATCCCCAGCACGATTCTAACACGGATGAAACTGACAGCGGTATAATTGTAAAAATTACAGGAATGAGCCAGGATCTTCAGCTCAGTAACACAGTTCTGGATAGTTTCGTTTTGGCGCCGGTTTCGGGTAAAAAAGAGACATCGCTGATACGTCTCGTTAGTCTGACCTTTGCAGAAATCATCAGATTTTCGGACGACAGTTTCCAGATCAGCTGAGTCTTCATCCTTTTCGTACTGCATCGTTTTTAAGAAGCGGTGTGCTTCATCTGCCATCGTATGTCTAAACATAGCCAATCGATACGTCATCGGGTGTTCATTCAGCCGCACCAGTACACGGAAATCGACCCACTTGCTTTTCCAGATTCTCCAATTGTTGGTCAAATTATGTTCTTCCATGTTTAGTGGGGCAGGTGATTGTCCAGCTGGTTGTCCCGCCATCAGCAACTGAGCACCACTAGGTGATCTTGTCTTGGTTTTCACTGACACCATGTCACAGAACTCGTTCCTTCACGAACAAACGATTTATTCGGTAAAGCGAGCGCAGCAAACAAGACAGCATGACAAGCATGTAGGAACCTCGATATAAGTAATTAAGTCATTTGCATAACTAACGATGCTGCTACACTCATGAGATGCTTCCATTAAAGCAGTTAAACACACCCGCTGCAGTGAACCAATCAGCTTGTGGTTGTCCAACCAACTGCTCGGTTTGCTTGCGACATGCTAGCCACTTGCTTGCATAATCCTAATACATTGCGTAGCCCCTCTAAAGGGAGAACTCGAACCAGGATTCAATCGAAATCCGTTTGGCGAGAAAATGTAACGAAACGCTTCCGTTGGCGTGTACTATGCTATCGTTTTTCGTGGGATGTCGCTGGCTGGCAGCATCTTATCCCGTGGTTAGTTAGCTCAATAGAGGACCTTGTCGAAACGCGGGGTAGGAAGATTCTCACCGGCGCGTACATAGGGTTGTTTTGCAGGCAATCAGTTGGCTCTGGGGTATACGTTGGTCGGCCGAAGAGTTCGTGGCGTTCAGTTGTTGTGGTGGTGATCGACATTTTATTACCATTGGAGGTGAAATCATCAATGCAAGGAGCAACGGCATTCAGTTAGCAGGAACTGGTACAAGGCAAACTGAAAGACTAATAGGACCAGCCAATACTCCGTTTCTTACATAAGCATGTGGGGCTATAAAATTCGACTCGTTCTGATTAGTGATTCATTGTGTTCTGCAGTTGTGCTCGAGTCATTAACATTGGCTGCACAAATTTTATTGAGACGTAGATCAGGCCCGTAAACGAAAGCGATACAAATCTGCCTTGTAGTCCGAGGGCGCGGGTTCGAGCCTGCGTAAGTTACCGGGTGATTCACGCGGTATCCTTAGCACACGCACGATCGGTGCTGGTTGCGCGGCAGCGTAGCGTCGGTACTGCGTACCGGCGAACTGTTGATGCTTTGCTGTGAAGTGGTTGGGAATGTCGCACCAGGGTTAATGCAATAGACGTGGGTAAGCTGGCTGCGTCCATACTGACGGTTCTGTCCACTGTTTGGCTGGTGGATTGAATCTTTCGAACAGCAATTGTTAATCCTCCTGAGCTTCCTGTCACAGTGGTTAGTATATGGAATCGATATCGATATGCATGTTGATTGAGTTCGAGAAACTTCTCTCATGTCAGAGTTTCTTTTTTTAGACGAAGCTATGCCGTTCCTAACCCCGTGTGTTGAAACCAGAAGTTGCATAATGTTTCCCGAACGAGCTTTTGTGTTAATATATACTTGTTGACAGCTTCCTTCCCGTTTGTCCCACATAATGATATCCCCAAGTTCTGAAATTAATTATATATACGACATTATGTCGTTCCCGCGTTTCCTTTCCTTTGGTCCTCAGAGTGGCGTTCGGCTTGTGGGATAACATGATATAAGGTTGTAAGAAAAAGCTGACAATAACTTTAGATATTACTGATAAGTAGTAGTGAAGCTTGTGGTACAATTCAGCTGATTCATTGTCGTCAATCCCAATCAGCAGGCTTAGGCTACTCTGGAAAAGTAACAGAAAGATTTAGCTCGTGATACTATCCACTGCAATCTGCACAGTTCGTAACTGGCATGGCAGCGGAAGATGAACCGGGATATAACATAGTCAACTGTCAATCACACAGGTCCGCGGCTGTCACCCTTGACGAAGTTGCACTACCTGCCGGAATCCTTAAGTCATGAGGGCGGAACCCGGCTGCGGGCCGCTGGGAGGCGCATCCATGACGAGACCCAGAAGGTCGAAACGTCGGCACCTGGCGCTTTTCTAGACTAGCTTAAGCCTGCCGATTGGGAATGATAATGATGATTTGGCTGAGTTATATCAAAAAATCCTCACTACTACTCATCAGTAATATAAAAGCTGTGCACGTAGCTTCTTAGTCCTATGTCAATGGTATATTGCGGAAAAGAAGCCGAAGCTTGACATGTCCAGCCGGACGATCGGTTAGGCGTGAGCAAAATAAAGTAAAAAATGGCAATAAGAAATAGTGAACAACTGCAAATTGCGAAGTTACCGATTCCAGTGTTCCCATCCAAGATTATCGTCTGTGGTTTCCGTGTGAAAATGCAGGTGGGTTGGTTTGCTTTTGTTTTTCTGCTGTTTGTTTGGATCATTTGGAGTACGTGATATGGTATAGTGTGGCCAGTGCACCGTCGACACGTGCTTTGAATACGTCTAAAGTGGGAACTGAAAGAACAGCTTCTGAAAGGGTATTTCACGTGTAGCAAACACGCAGCGAGAAGAAGCTTCTTCGACACTCCAATCGACTGTATGGTTCTGCCAACTTGAGATGATGACCTCTCAGTTGGCTATTGTGACTCAGCTTCAATTAGTGATGGCAGGGGTGATTGGTGTTGTTTAATATTTGGTAAACCATGATTAGGTCGCCATGTAAACGGCGATAATGTCCGCTGTAAATCCCAAGCACACTGAGGCGCTGTTCGTATGACAAGTGGAGCAGCCCCTTGACATTTTTGGTCGCGCGACGTTGTGGAAGCTTCAAGACCGTGAGATCCCGCTTTAGCTATAGGTACCATGCTTGAAGTGCATATACAACATGTGGGCGTATAGAAGCGGGAAGTATTTGGTGGAAAAGCGACGTTTCGAATTGCCCGAAAGTTCTCCGTAAAAGCCCACGAATTGGATCCCCATCTTCGATGCCTTTTTGGACTGCTCCGTGCAACCGAGATCTTCTTGGACCAAAACACCGAGATCCTTTTCAAGAGAACGGTGTTGCATATCCTGGTCCCCCAGCTTATATGTGTGAACCATTCGGTGTCTTAAATGGAGCATTCGACATTTAGCCACATTGAAGGGCGATTTTTGACCGACCATTCATAAATCTTATCAAGGTCGATTTGAAGCTGGATACGGTCTTCTGGAGCTCTGTTCACTCGGTGAACTTTGATGTCATCGGCGTGGAGTAAACAGTTTGACGCAACTTGACTCACTAGATCGTTTATGAAGACCAAAAACAGACGGGCCCCAACACCGAACCCTGTGGCACTCCGCATTCGACGTGAATTGGATTTGACATGGATTTACGTACGCTCACCTCCAAAAGCCAAGGCGAGAGAAAATTGCAGATCTACCCGAGGAGAGGGTCAGCAATGCCACATCCTTGAAGTTTGGCGAGCAGGATATGATGGTCTAGTCGGTCGAATGTCTTGGAGAAATCAAGGTAAGCCACATCAACTCCTGCACCAGCGTCCACAGTTTCGATCCAGCTGTCACGTGTGGTTGTGTCACGAGTGGTTGTGTGCCACCAATCTGGCGGAAGCCGTGTTGCTGCTGAGCAATGTAACCAAAGCCGTCCAGATAAGACATGAGCGCGTCCGCAATGACAGCCTCCATAACTTTTGAAAGAACAGGCAGTAGAGTCACTGGTGGATAATTAGCTGAGTCGGAACGACTACCCCCTTTTAAATGGGAGTTATTATTCCGTTTTTCACAATGCAGAAATGTGCTGCTCATCTAGGCAGTGCTGGAACAGCCGCGTCAAAGGTTCAGCCAAAAGAGCAGCCGCCACAGCAAGCGTCTTTGGGCGTATGTCGTCAACTTATGGACAGCCGCATGGATAGCAGCTTTCTCATCACGATGCCTGCGGTAAAATTTATGAGTCAGTCCTGCTGTGGGTACCATAAATTCCAAAGATTCAGTAGACCACGGGATGCAATGAAACGTTGGTGCATATTGTTGTTGCAGAACGTTCGACGCTGCCTTAGCCGTCCGAGTTAGAGCATCTGTTGTTTGCAGAGGGGGAAATCCATTTTTCACTTTTTTAATGCTGTTCACGTGCTTGTACAGAAGCTTAGGATTTGAAATTAATCGCTCGGCTAAAGCATGCTGATAAGCTACTTTGTCCTCGCGCACTAATTGGGTACAACGGTTAAGGTGGAAAACATATGCCTTCCAGGTACTCGGACTCGGATTGGTTTTGTGGGCATACCACGCCACATTGCGCATCACCATGCGTTTGCGTGTCCTACTTCGTATAAACGACGCCATGTTTCTCGAACTCATGGTCTTGGTTTCCGATGCTCCACTAAACAGTGTGTTAAACTTACTGATGAAACGTTCCCAGGCAATATCGGGTGCATCCTCGGTTAGGGAACTCCAGTCGGTCGCTTCAACGAGTCGGGTTAAGGTGTCGTAACTGGTTATGGTTCGCGTTGTTTGAGTTCGGTCCTAGGGATATTCCGCATAGCAAGTGCACATGAAATGCAAAGTCACATGACCACAGTGTCCTAGAGGAGTATCGATAATCACTCTCTCGAGCATCACTCATTTTGAATGTGGTGCGACAAAGAAAACGTGCTGATTTTCCTTTCCAGCTGAACAGTCATTAAATGTTCGCGAAGAACAGGCTCACACTTGGCTGACAAATGTACAAATGCTGAAAAATTCCACCTATTTTTTGCCTCCTTTGTCATCTTGGATGTCTTCTCGGTGAACACACCGTGTCATGCTTTGCGTGGTGTGATATCAAGTATTCTAGCGAAATTTCACGCCACTGATTTTCTGCAACTACTTGCTCCATTTGGTCAAATGCCCTTCCTTCAACTCACCGGATCGTTACCTCATTGCGGTTGAGGAATGACTGAGCACGCGAGTTGCTAGATTTGTGTTCACATGCTTTTGGATTTAGCGTCAACCAGTCGAAAACTAGACTATCCCGTTGAAGACATCCTGCAGCGGAAACCACACAGTGCCTTTGTTGAAGGAGAATGCACCATGGATGGCGCAATCTTTGCTCACCATTTCGCAAATCCCGAAAATCACCAATTAGTTGTTAGGTCCATAGCCTCAGATCGGCATTCGTTTCAGGTAGTACCAATTAGAAATTCATGATAGATATGCTGGAAGACTTTAGATCCGAGTCGGACAAGCAAAGTAAGAATTTCATGAACAACCTTAACAGCCCACTTGGCGGGCATCCATGTAGTCGGTTGATTTGATTGTGATCGTACAAAAATGCAGTTACATTTCCAATTCTTCCACCTTAACACGCCTCTTCTGCATCCGCATTACTAAAATTTCTCGCCGCATTCCTGCTGTCAATATCGTTTTCTGTTGTCCGGATCTCAACGTTTGCAGTACCAATTGCTTCTTCGGTCATAAGATGATTATTCTCCTTCGTTTTTACCACTTCAGTTATGGAAGTAATTTTGTTGAATTTACACTTGGCATTAAACAACCATCCGTACTAAAAATGTCGGCCCTTGTCACATGTCACCCGAGGCGGACCGCCCCCCCCCTCCGCTCCTGTATACTACTCCTCCGCGTGCTTGTCCGAGCAAGCATTTGCATGCGAAGGGCATATTGCGCGCGCGTGCAAACAGGCGAAAAACGTGTGGCGCAGAGTCGGTACGTCACCATTTGGTATGGCCGAACGGCTAACTCGTGTGTAAAGCGGTGCACGTAGGCCAAGACACTGATGCGACGACCGCAGCGTACGAAGCTTCTTGGCATCAAGAAATAGCAATTGGCTATGTATCAAACTGCGCACTAGGGCTTTAATGCGGCTGATAAGGCGACAGTCTTGGTGCATGTTCCACGGAAAGCGCCGGTTGTTTTTGAAACAAGAGTGACACTCACAGAGAATAATCGAGTGAGAATGCGCTTCATACACCCATGAAGGGTGAACATACAGCTCTACTGGGTTGCCATCAGAAAATATTAGTGCTTAACAGGTCCAGTACTTGGTGAGGGCGTGAAACGTAATTACGCATGCACCCATGCCACGATGTACTGTTGATCTATTATCCTGTCCGCGCAATATGACGGTTAGCTGTCTTCTCTGGACGTGTTTATGCGTGCTCGCAGACGCAAACAGTGAATGTGATCATAAACGGCTAACGATGACCAAATATGCTGTTAAACAATGTTTCACATCTTTAATACCTCCGTCCATTGCCCACAAGCTATTACATATTTGGTAAAACCTTAATTTCGTTGCACACGAGAACGTTGGAGCAGCCAAAATGAACAATTTGAATGTCCACGACCGTCCCAGTTGGACAAACGTGGCGCCAAGGTGTTGAAAATGACGCTTCAGTGCAAACGCATGGCGGAAGAATCACTCGAGAAGTGTCACAAGCTTGATAACAAGTTCCCATCGGAGCACTTCGCTTGAAGGAGTATAAAATCACACCCCAGTCCACGCAGGCAGACTGAAATCACTGAGGCTTGTCAACTATGGCAGCAAACCTTTCTTTTGAGTCGTGAAGCTGTGATGCACGACAGCAATGAGGTTGGACCTTACCGTGGTGCGATGGTTTGCCTGCTTCAGAGATCTATGAGCTATGCTGGGTGGTGTTTTTGTGCCTTCAGACCGGCTCATAAAAGGTTGGTCAATGGTTAGATGTCAGACGAACTCAGCCTCCTGGTCCGGCAGGTTCGGGGTTAGATTGAGATAGCTCCTTATTCTTAAAACCGACACCTTTTAACCCAACACCAAACCCGCTGCCTTGCGGTCAGGTTTTTGAACCAAACGCTTTGGTTGAGAACCCTAATTGTTCTCTTCTATAGACCTGGGAAACCTGACAGTATCCAACCCACGCAATACAATGAATCTCACTTCAAACAGTACTTGATGCTCTGACCACCGCAGAGGATAATCGACGGTGCCCTATCTGCTGCATCGAGCAGGGTGCATAAGGGTTTGTGTGTTACTGCTCAAGCCTTCCCCACCTATTATTCCCGCTCTTACGCATTTTCACCCTTATCGTCCCGTTCTAGCTTCACTTTTATCCTCCCTGTTTTCAACCCCCCATTTCTTGGCTCACCCCCTCTTGTTTTGCTAGGCTTTTACCTTTTAGTTTCAACTCACCTGCGAACGCGGAGCGTCGATCCTGCCCTGTCAACATGCCCACATCCGAGCAAGCGGCCAAGCCAAGTTCATCGGCTTCTAATTGGAGCCCTAGATTATCTTTCAGATTGGCATGCCTCAATGTTCGCATGTTGCTGCAGATCGGTCAACAGTCAGCACTTGCCCGAACATTAGACACCCTCTCGATCGATATCTGCTGCTTATTAGCCACCCGCCTGCAAGACTCGAGATCTGTGCTCGCTCTGCGATCCCTTTCAGGTGACAGTAGCAGTACTTCCACATTGCGGTGACGATGCAGCTTCGAGCACCGGCCAAGCCGGTGTTGGTATTGCCCTGACTCCTCGGGCTGAAGGTACTCGAGTTGACTGGATTCCAATCAGTAGCCAGTTGTGTGGGGTCCGATTGGTTGGCTTGTTCAAAGCCTCGAGGTCGCGTGTGACTAACAGGTGTCTATTCGTTATCGCTGCCTATGTACCCACAAACCCTAGCGATGACTCTGTAAAAGACGACTTCTATCGCCAACTGAATGAGCTCCTTCGACACAGAAGAAGCTCGGACACTGTTGTGCTGGCTGGGGATATGAACGCTCAAGTTGGAAAATTATCCACTGACGAATTGCATCTGGGCGACCAGCACAGTGTAGGCTCCCGTAATGATAACGGTGAGCGGTTACTTCATTTGTGTGAGGATGCTCGCTTATTTCTTGCGAACACTAATTTCCGACACAGCACCCGCCGGAGGGTGACTTGGCGCCCACCAGCCTCGAACCACCTATGGACGCAAATCAATCACATTGCGATAACTTACCGATGGAAAGGCTGCGTCCAGAACTATCGCTCGAGTTGGAGCACATGTGTGGACACTGACCATGCACTTGTATGTGCTGACATGCGGATGCGCTTCGGCGGACGCCCAAGGCGACGTTGTGCGCGCATTGACACCAGCCAACTGGCGAAGCCAGCTGTTCTGAATGCCTATCAAAGTACGCTGTCATGCGGGTTGAGTAAGCGCTCACTGGTCTCATATACACCAGACCTTACTAGCAGCAGGCAAATCCTCATGTGGTACGTCAAATCGCCAACCTGGACATTGGGTCTCTTCAAAGTCTCTAGAACTTATCCATGCTCGCCAGCATATTCCGACTGGAAGCGAACACAATGAAACTCGCAAAGAGCTCCGGGCAAAACTCCGCGCTAGCCTGAAGAGAGACCGCGAATCCTGGTGGTCTCATCGTGCTTCAGAGATGGAAATGGCCGCTGCCCTTGGTAACCATCGTAAGTTATTCCATCTGATACGGGAAACGGGCAGCAGGAGACCTGGTGTTAATGAAACTATACGTGAGTAGAGTGGACAGACTATCCACAAGTAATCAAAACGCTTGGAGCGTTGAGCTGAGCAGTTAGTTAGGCAATTTGATGGGCCGAAATTGTTGGATTTCTCGCAGACAGCTGATTGGCCCGCTCCCTGGGCTGTCCCTTTGGATCCACCCTCTCGCTCAGAAATCGAACGTGACATCGCGCTGTTGAAGTTAGATAAAGCCACGTGACCAGATGACCTACCTCCAGCTCTCTTCATATTCGGGGGACCTACTCTAGTGGATGATTTACACGAGTTACTAGTGAAACTGTTGGAGCAGGAAACTTTCCCAACCGACTGGAGCCGCTCCGTCATAGTCCCAATTTCAAGGGAGGCTCACGATCGGAAAGCGGCAACCATAGAGGAATCCGTCTGATCTCCATCGCCTCCAAATTGCTTGCTTCTGTCATCCTTCACAGACTGACTGGCACTCGTGAAAGCCATATTCGTGAAGACCAAGCCGGATTTCCTCGAGGTCGTAGCTGCATTGACCACATCTTCACCTTGCGTCATTTGTTGGAGCACCGTCACATATATTGGCGGCCCACCGTTGTCATGTACCTAGATCTCAAAGCTGCATTCGATCCGGTGGATAGACGTGCACTTTGGGACTGTCTACTCAGGAAACGTGTGCCCGAGAAATATGTAAATATTATCCGAGCATTATGTGCGCGTAGCTCGGGCAGTGTGAGGACTTACGGCAAGTTGTCGTCGCCCTTTAATATCTCCAGCGGTGTGAGACAAGGATGCCCGCTGTCACTTTTCCTCTTCAGCTTCGCTATTGATGAAGTCATGGAAATCTCGTTTACAGGATACGACTTAGTAGGTGTGGATCTGCTTCCAATAGAACGAATTCTTGACTTTGAGTATGCTGATGATATTGCCTAATCTGTGACAGATCACAGGCATGCCAAGCGGCACTGGACAGATTAGCACTGGCTGTCCGTCACTTCGGGCTTCGTTTCGCACCCTTGAAGTGCAAAGCGTTCCTCGAAGATTGGTCTGGACAGCCTCCCGCACTGACCCTTGGTGGGGATCAGCTATAAGTCGTTCAAAAATTCAACTACCTGGGAAGTTGTATCAGCGCCCGTGGGATTGAAGATGAGATCACGAACCGTATAGCAAAAGCTCGGGGCGCTTTTGCTAACCTTTGCCGGCGCGACATCACTCTCGCCCTGAAGGGTAGAGTGTACAATGCAGCGGTACGTTCGATCCTACTGCACGGTTGTGAAACCTGGCCCTCACTTCGAAGCTGGCCTCGGTTGGAGCGTCTCGGCTCTCTGGTTGGGTTCCGAAAGACGATGAACGCGTTTGGCTGGATACGCTTGTTGATATGGCTAGGAACCGATATCAGTGGCGTTCGCGCTGTTTCTTTGTACTACCCCATCCCTCTTAGCCCCTCGCTCCATCCACGATCTCACGATTTAGCTTTATACAATTTTGCATATTAATTTTGTTTGATGCACAGTAGCCGGTTGGTAGCTTATGGGAACGATGCCCATGCGTTACCGGTAGCTCAGCTGGCTTGCAGGAGTCGCATTTTTCTCTCCTTTTTTCTTCTATGTATTCTGGCACAGTAGCTGAGGTGTTTCCCACCTCTAGCTAACCTTATAATGATGACGATGACCCAATGAGTATAAGCAGTAATAGGACGGAAGCGGCTGATGAAGGGAAAGGGACCACCACCATTTAGCTCGGATTCGCCAAAGCCTTTGACCGACTGAACCATTGTAATCTGCTTCACATGCTCGAAAGTTATGGAGTTGTGGATCGTATCTTTGGGTGGATCAGGAAGTTCCTGGAGAGTCGGCAACTGCAGTTTAGAGTTTGAGGTGCACTGTCCGATCCGATTTATGTCGAATGTAGAGTTCTACAATGGTCAATTCTAGGACCGCGTCTGTTTCTCGTGTTCATTGACAAGCTCATGCGTTTGATTGAGTTAATTTTCTAACCGTTCGCTGATGATGTGAAGATATGGCGGATGAGCGCGGACCCAGCAGGTCACGATGCACTTCAGTTATACATGGACAGAGCGTATCGGTGGTTACTCCAAAATCTGCTCCAGTATATTTCGTCTAAGTGTAAGGGCACCTACGTTCGTCACCATCCAAACAACAAATACAAGCTTGGAGACCATGTCCTGCAAACAGTCACTCGGGAGCGCGATCTTGAGGTAATAATTCACGCTGATATGGGCTGCTCAGAACAATCTGAGAAGGCGTGAAAGACTGGAAACCAACACGCTGGCACGCTGCGGAGGGTATTCGTGCGGTTTGATCTATCTGTTTGTTCGCAGCTGCTTAACATATGCGTGTGGCCACATGTGAAATACGCAATCCAGGCCTGGCAGCCCTACAAAAAGGCAAGATCTCGCAATGCTCGAGACTGCACAACAAAGAGCCGCCAAACACGTCAAAGGGACGTTTCATCTTCCATATCAACTTAGGCTGAAGACTCGGAGATTTCACAACGGTCGGTATCAGCGAGTAAGTGGCGGCCTAATAATAGCGTATCAGATTTTGAGGAACCCCAACTATATTTGCCGTCACCTACTGCAACTCAGTCACAACACGAATTTGAGGGGTCATCAGCTCAACTTGACCACGCAATAAAGTCGATTAGAATATCAGTGAAAGTTTTACTCCCTTCGTGTCTGCCAGATATAGAACGTCCTCCCAAAAGGCCTTGACATTTAACTAATAAACCTACATTCCGAGATATAGCCTGTGTACATCGACAGACAATAAAATGTGATGAAGATTGCACAAGCAACACTATCCTACACAATGGAGGTTGGCTCTTTTCTGCATACTCCTATGTGAACACTGTGCAGAGTGCACCAAAACGATTTCCCCTTTATCCCTATTTTCTACATTTTACGATGTGGTTCTCATTCTAGTCATCCTAGGAAGATTGTTAAGCCTCTGCTTTCTTACTCGTTCCATCACATTAGCGAAATAGTTTGGCTCTTGCACTCATCTTCTGGCATAGATCTTTAGGGTTTTCGGTTCGGGCGATCGCCACCTAGGTTCTTCCACCACGTATGCACAAAACGCGATTTCATTGTTTGCCGAAGTTTCTATTTTTGGTAGGTGCTTACTTACCACTTCCTCGCAAGTGGCTCAGTCCTCAAGTCAGTTTTCCTCACAGAACTCATCCCCATGAGTTCCATTACACTGCTCCTTTATCTGGCACGCAACTGTGCTCCAGACGCAGTGCGTATCCGGTAAGGTTACAGTGTCCTGCAGTTCATTGTAATCGCCTGCGTGTTCGCGTAGGGTAGATTTCAGGGTTCAACTCAGTTTCGGCATGTAAATGAAGAGGATAAGGCCCTGAGCTGATAACATACTGGTGACAGTCGGAAGTTGCAGGTTGCACACTTCAGTCAGTCTCGATGATAGATAGGAAGGAAGTTTGTCTTTAGGAGTGGCCATCTCTTTCGACCGATTTGATCGGTATGGTTGAAGAAGAGAGTGCGCTTCATTAGACAGGTGCAGAGGGGACAATTTTCATTATGTTATAATAAAGCAACGAACCTTGGGTCACCTGCTGTGTTGTGAGGGTTTGAGAGTCGGTCACATGGGTGCAAGCTGCTGCGCTATCTGGAGGGGGCGGGGCAGAATGGGGTTCAGAGGTTGCTGCAACACCCGCGGTATCGCGACCGTGGAAATTCGTGGATGAACTGTAAAGCAAACGCGCAATGATGGATTTATAACAAACCATAGGGGACAGATAATAGACGTTACTGAAGAGGTTGGCTTTGTCCACACACTCACCTCGGGAAGCTATGATCTGACGTCCGCGGTTGGATCACATACCAACTACCTTTTTGAACACCACCTGAGGTGGTAGAAGGGTGCACCCATGGTGGATTGCTCGTATTTTCTTGGGCAGAATTTTCGGTAGGGAAAAGCCACGGAAATGGCCTGCTACCCGCTTGTAACGGTGAGCTCGGTTGTGGGACGGACGCCGAGCCATTGCAAGTGGTAGTGACTGGATGATTCCCGCAAGCAGAAGCGAGCACATCACGAAAACCCTGGTAGCAAAAGATAAATGCACCATTAAACGTAATAATCACGTAACGCTAATTGCCGAATGCATCCCATTTAGCAAAGATTCCGGGTAACATTATAATCAATAAACACACGCTGCATCCATATTTGTCGAATCTGAGGAGGAGTGGAACTTCTGTAATGTGGCCATCGTGGGATATGCACTGTGAGCGTCAAAACATGGGCTCATTGATTAGCCCAACCAACCGCCCATCTCTGGTTTAAGGCATGGGAAAGCAAATGCATCAAAAGGCCAAAGCAGGTAATGCATCATGAAAAAATCCCGAGCGCAAGTCAGCAGAGCACGCGTAACCTAGTTATGGAAGCCGTCGTACAACGAAAGAGTTGCGCGAATTGATTCAGGAACAAAGAAACTCAAGATCGCACGAATGTCGAAGTGCCGAATCGACGAAGTTTTGGTTATATCCTGGGTTTACCTTGCTTCTATGTGGTATCTCCAGAACCACATAAAAAACAAGGCAAGAATTGAGGTTGAGATAAGAGTGAAGGCTACTAAAGTGCTTGGTAGCATAACGGTATCGGCTGTGTGCCGAATCAACCAACGGTCCTTGTTTGCAAAGCGAAATTTTGCTGACAAGAGGACTATCAGCTGTGGTAATGCTCGCTAATAAAAGTCTTTCTGTCAGGATTTTTGTAAAACGGGAAGTGCACAAAGCAAAAAAGTGGTAAGTGGTTGTATTGCGATGAATACATTCAGTAGAACAATGCGGTTCTTTTATGTTTGGATTGGATGATGTTGGCTTCAAGCCGAAGCTACATGTCAAGTAACAACTAAGATAGGCAGACACTAAAGACCTTAGCACACTTGTGCCAGGGCTTCCCCGTAAAGAGGACAGTAGTTCGCAGAAACAAAACGGAGTTTTCACAGTGTCTTTCCAACATTCAAATAACAAATCTCGAGAATGAAAGCGGTCTACAAGCAAACTAATTTAAGAGAACTTTCACTGAACAATTCAGCTAGCGAATGGATAAAACGTACGTCTAATGCCGAGTCCAGACTCGCCGTACTCTGACGTTGGAGACAATAGCAGTGTTGCCTCCCGACGAATTTCTGAGTACCATATAGTGGTGGTATCATATCGTTGCGCCAGATTGGAGCTATCGAGGCACGAGTAGTGCTCCACTTGTTCAGGCTACGTAGGACGTTCATGGGACGTTCAAGGTTTTGATGCCCCAACTTCTCACATGGAGGTCCCTGTTCCCTAGCTCCCACAGAACCGTCGCTTTGTTGGATCAGGTAGTTGACGGATGCATGTAGTGCCTGATAACAGTCATGTATATCAGCCAGCGGTTCAATCACCGACAAAGCAGTGCCAGTGGTTGATAAAAGAAGCGGAGACACTTTGTGATCGCGTAATTTATCCGCAAATGGTGGGGTGGTGGATTGTTGCGTGGGTGAAGAGGATTCGGAAGATAGAGTTGGAGATTGCGCAGGACGCGGTAACCTTACGGGGTACGCACTGGGTCTGGAGCGCGATCGCGTGCCGGATAAAAGAGCATCGGAATTGACTTTGTGGGTTGAGTCCTGGGCGAAAAATTGAGCTGCAAAACAAAGCGACATATACATATCTGTAGTAAGAACAAATACTAGAGAGTATTGATTTAAGGTGTGCCCCGGTTAATGGAGAAGTGTACTAAATCATCAGCAGAAGTGAAACGGGACTCGACGCCTGATAGTCGAGATTTAATATCCACATTTGCTAAGTGCTGTCATCGAAACAAATTTAAATCCAATCCTGAAGGGGATTCTTCATGGATGCAATTAATCAGGCAGTCAATGCACTTCTGAAAAGTATTAGACGACCACTTCTTCCTCTCGGGAGTTGCCAGCAACATGCATTCTAATTGTTTCCTGTGTGGCTGGAACTCGCAACCCGACTCTTACGAGTCCGTGAAGAGCATTGGGCCACAGGAGATGAGCAGAAGTCGACGTTCTAAAGTAGCCAGCGATGCAAGAATGAGATGCTCATGCTTTACTGTCACATGCGTAACCAACAGGTACGAATAGAGCATACTAAGTCTTCACCGCCGAAGATCAACAGTGATGTGATTCAAGGTAGTGCGTTAGGTCCCTTGCTCTTTCTAATGTATATCAAAGATATAACTGAAAAATAAATTTTGGGACACCACAAATCTTTGCGAATGACGTAAAAATACTATACAGCTTTGATATCCCGTGTTCGAGCGATACCCTAGTAACCGTGGACTGCTGGGCTTAGAATCGTGGTGCACCGATTGGCAAATGTCTTTCTCAGCGGACGAATGCAGTATTTTGACAAGCAAGCGCGAATTTTCGCGAAACGCACTTTACCTCGCCGGTAAACCCATTCTATGAAATAAGGCTATACGTGATCTAGGCATTCGTACGTTAGCATCTAAATTTTGGTGAGCAAGTTGTATTCATAACGGCCAGACTAAGAAGAAGTGCAAAGTTCGTCTTAAAATGATTCCCCACACATGAACCTAAACTGCACTCGTACCCTGTGCTAGAGTACTGCTCGGTTATATTTAAAAGCGGCAGGAAACGAGACCGAGTGTGCTAGAAAACGCGCAGCGATCATAAACAAAGGCGCTCTTTAACTCATCGTTCAAACTACGTTGAAGGTTAAAAGATACTACAACTGGAGCAACTGTGGCTAAGAAGCATGAAACTAGAACCAACATCCCCATTTGACTTGGTCTATAAGCATGTGTTCGCAACAAAAAAAGTAGATAGATACAGAATTAGGAACATCAAGAGCAAACTACAGGTGCTCAAAACGAGAACGAATGTTCGAAGAAAATTAAAACCTAAACAGATACAATTAGATACAGAAAGGCATGCAGGCGAATTACAACCAATTTTTAAAAGAGCAGTTTCAAACTGCCTAACCGTAAAATAGGTAAAAAAAGGTTGCAAATAAACTGCAATGAAAACTTGCTATTTGAGGTGCATATATATATAGATCGCGATATTTGTGGTTCCCTAGAATTGCTTCGATGTATAATTGGGCTAAACCAACTTACACTTAAACTAGGTCTTTTTAAGCTGGATAAATTTCATTCCACTTTATTTGGTTTGTTGTGCCTACCTGAATACTCTTCTATTAACTGGTCAGGTTGCTTACATTAATTGCGCTTATGTTCGGTAATTTTGTTGCGTTTGTAGCATTTTTAACTAACTTGTGGACATTTTTTCCTAATCGCGGATTCGTTGTTAACCAACTTACTTCATATGCTAATTTAGCGAAGAGTTATGCCACCGTATCTGTATGCATTATTGAATTTGTTTTACTTCATCTTGTCGTTCCAGGTGGTTGGCTGTTGCTTGATATCCCTGGTGTGGCTACGCTTGATGTGCATGTTGACAAGGTGCCTACCTGTCTATTACCCACTACCTCAACCATACTGGCTCCAGGAGACAGTTGGTCGTTGCTGGAGGGGACGGGGTGTACGATCCTTGTGGCCGTGCTAGGCTCAAAGAGTGGTTTCATGCACTCAGTGTGGAGCGGACTACGGTCCAGCCACCGCCTTGTGTGCGCTTGATTCCCAAATACAGTGTGCTTGTGTTTGCCTGTGAAGGAGTGTGGGCCGGCTCCGTTGATGAAACGTGGTTCCCATCCACATGCCTCCCGGTCTTATTCCTTCGGGTTTAAACTGGATATGGGGTGTATGTTTGGAGCTGTGGGTGGTGCAGCGCAAGCCACCCGTGGTCCCTTTGTAGGCGCAAGCGTCCTGTGGCTGGCCACAGTGACAGGCAAATCCGAAACCGGATGCCGCCAACCATATATATATATATATATATATATATATATATATATATATATATATATATATATATATATATATATATATATAGAACTCCCTTCACTCGACCCAGCTTCCTTCTTTGCTCGGGAACGCATACCTCACAGACACACCAAGAACTGTGGATTACAGAGGAATTGCAAAATGAGATGGAGGTAACCATTTTTGACTCCACTCTTCATATTCTCCTTCCTCAACCACGCCTACCTTAAAACCGTAACAAAAGTGTGACCTGAGAAGGAAATGCTGACTGAACCTATCTCCATCCATTTTTATTATCTAATCTGCTCTTACTCGTCTATTCACCCCTAGTTGCCCTCGTGTAAACATGTCAGGCAGCAAAATGCAGCTTCCAACATCTTCATCACTATTTCCAATATTGTTTTTTGCATTTTACCTCTTACTTGTTTACGCCAAGCGTACAGCCCACTCAAAACGCCCGAGCCAGTCGACAATTATCAACCACGTCACCTCAGACACAACAAATAAATCTCCCATTCTGTCTGTTTTGGTGCATATGTACAGCTACTAAACTGAACATGAATAAATGAACATGAATAAATAAATAAATGCTATTTGAATAGACCAGTAGGGAAAGTGATGACGCAAATGGAAGCAGAGTTTATCAGCTAACAAGTTGATAATATTGGGAAACTGGAGCAGGGTCTGCTTTTTATATGTTTCATCATTGTCGGGTTCAGACAGACTGCCCTTCCACTCTGTCGGGACTCGACAGCAGCACGTATCCAGCCACCTAATCGCTCGAGTTACCTTATATTGCCGCATGATTAGTGTCGACTTAGCGAGGGAGCTCAGGAGTTAACCCCTTCACTGCATGGCAGTAAAGTGCATGACGGTAAAGATGCAGCCGCATAGCTATTCATCTATCATAGCGGTCCACCGCCGTCACCCATTGCTAAGTGGATTAAATCAATTATATGTTACAGTAATCATGAATGCTTCTAAGTTTATATTTTCTGAAGCATGTGTCTAAATAATTACTAGGGAGTGCTCGTCCATTGTACTGGGCGCACAGACTCCTGACGGTCGTCTGGACGATAGAGAGTGGTATAAGATGGGGCCTACAAACAGGAGCGCACAGGCATCATGGGATCAAAGCTAGCAGGACTCGACTAGTGCGCATGACTGAAGAGTGCCAATAGGATGAAATGGTCCTATGTGTGGTGGCTGTCTGAATGAGTCTGTATGCGATGAGCACTCTCAAAGAGCTTAGAATGCACTGACAATATCGCCCATCTAAAGAGGAACCAGTTCCCATGCGAGTAGTGCTCAGTAGGCTGACGTAAATCGTTGCACACTCTAGCATGTATCGCAACTGCAAAGTGCAAGAATAAGTTAACTAACATGTCAGTTACTCAGACTAGGTACGAGCAGCCACCAGTGGTGATCGCTCGATTCGCATTTGTTGATCAAAATGAGACCGTTGTCTTTTCTAACTCCCAATCATTTGTAGAGTGTAGAATAATAGATTATTGAGGAAGAGAAGGTTGTACAACACTAAAGCGTAGTGTTTGCAAGGATTACAAAGGTGGATAGTGTTCTGTGGAGTCGCTCACCTGCATGGCATCGCGCCCCTCCAGTAAGGGATCGACCGAGTGACGTTAAAACCAGTGGAGAGTGACGTTAAAACCAGTTGAGATTTCGTAAAGAGACTGTTGGTATCACACCGTAATGCCCACTTAACTGGAATCAGTCGCAGAACACAAGTTCTGACGGTCACAAACCTGCCAGCATCCAAACATAACATTTTAGGGTTCACCATTACTGCACCTGGTCGGGCGAAAGCGCAGAAGAGCCAGTCGAACATTCGACGGGAGAATACAAAGGAACTGAACGAAGATCAATCGAATATCGGTGGTGGAGACTCCATGGCTCAGTTAGAAAACTAAGTCCAATATTGGATCTAATGACAAGGATCTATGGTCACTTCTACTCGGCTAATTTTTAACCGACTGCATTTCCCACATCGCGACAAACCGGAAGGATTTAGCGCGAGAAAATCTGCCCTAAAACGGCATTATATCGTTGGTCATTAAAAGCCAACGCTTGACGCTAACGTTCGACTACTCCCCATTTGCAGTGAAAAGACATCAGTGCTACATTTCTACATCACATAGCACTGCTGCAACAGATATTGTTACTTCTGGGCCACTCTCGAAGGGAAGTGGGTTGCAACATAAGAGTTCAAATTGTATGAAATTGAATGCAAAGATAATGTAGCACGTTGAAACACTGAATCCTGCAACATGATAAACAAGTGAAGGAGCCGCTAAACAGCAGCCCAATGTGTGTCCGATTGTTGAAGCACCGGTCCACTGGTACTGCTTGTGGCATAATGTGTCCCCCACCGGTGACCGAAAAGCGCGACAATGAGGAAAGGGTAGCGTAATCCTCGTCAGCCCAAATTGTGAGCTTATTGAGGGCTTGAAGAAACAAACTGACGGACGCTGTCTTCTTGTCCTTGAGGAACACACCACTGGTGTGCATCCATGGAGACGAATGCAGACATACATCAACGGATACACATATATGTATCGCGACCGGCAACATTTAAAACAATGGTGTGATAAGCTTATCCGAGTTCACAGGAACGATCTTTTCCAGGCTAGAAGTGGTCAGTACCAACACAATTGTCGAGTGGGCTACTCGATTTCACAAGCAAATGAGAAACCCTAATGCAATAATCAGTCGGGGAAATTACATGCACGCGGTGAAACAAGGTGTTCTGTGGGCATGGAGGCTGATGAATGTGTACATGAAATAAACGTTGCAATGCGACCGGTACATAGGAATTGCCACCTTCTCGAATGCCATTTCGATGGAGTGAACATTTGCCACATATCATAGGGTCGGCCGTTGACCGAAAGAGGTAGGCGCCTGTCATGCAAGTCGGTCGCTGATTCGAATGAGAGTAGATGCGGACGACTCGCGGTATACCCAGACAACACGCTACTTTGTGTGGTCGCGTGGCAGCAAGGCGTCGGTACGATATGCCGGCGTACTGATGATCTTTATCCTAGTATTAGGGACACGAAAAGAATTCAGAGTGAACGGTAGTGGGCGAAATGAGCAGGATTTGGGTTTCCCTCAACTATAAAGCAAAAATCAAGTAAAACTATGACCTAAGAGTCGAAGAGAGCAGGAAGGATTTTCAAATGGCAGCCTGAACAGTGTAAACAGGTTTATTAGCGTTGAGAACGCAAAACTAGATAGATAGTCACGTTATATGAAGACCAAGTGACAGCGCAACTAGAGTGAATGAGACGCACCAGATGCGACGGAGGCTTGTGATCCGTTAAAGCCGCTTGTGGTGCTGGGTAGCGCATTCATGTCTCGATGGGAAGATTGGACTGCCGTCCCGATGTTGTGGAAAATTTCCGATTGTCCGTGAAGCTCCAGAGGAACGTGATTAGCCTCGACCTGAAGGGTGAAAAGCCAGATTGTATAGAACAAGCGATGTGGAATAGGCATGTGCGGTGAGCAATTATACTATTTGGAAGGTAGCACGTTCGGATATGCTGTAGTAATTAAGAATGCCTGGAAGTTTATATCCTTTGAACTGTGTGCCTATATTATCTTAGGACATGCTCCTCTATCGTACGGAGCGAACAGACTCCCGACAGTCGTCGGGCGGTAAAGTGTCACCAGAAGGAACCTGCAAACGCAGGTGGTTAGGCGTCATTAACACGAGACGGCATCGTAGCTGGTGTGTTTAACACCTTGAGGAGAAACATGCATTGTGAACGGTCGTCTGTGGAACGAAAGAAGACTTTTATGTTTTTATTTCTTGCTTTCCAAAGGGCTTTTGGAACAACACTTTGTTACATTTACCCTGTAACGTATTATGTCCGCACATAAGGTTCAGTTCAGTTGAAAAACTATGGTCCCAGCATTGGAGTGCGGTGGGTCCAGTTGCCATGACTCACATCGCAAGAATAAGGGCAAGAACTTGAGGTTGAGTGCAAATAGAACACTGAAATCGAGAAAGAAGTGTGTTAAACTAATCGGAACGGAATGAAAACTTACAGCTAGGTGCAAGAAATCGAATGCAGGAACGCCACTGAATGCGCGACTACATCATGCCTGATAGAGTCTCCAACCACTGGTGTGGACCATCCCTGGACCCTTATTCACGAAGATGGCATACACAAGGCTGACCAAGTCTCTCGGTCATTTCATTCATGATTATACTCCACCTCATCGACTAGCCACCTCGCCGTTTCGCCAAACTTGGTGAAGCCAGGGCGTACAATACACTACTGGGGAGTAGGTCGACGGATGTACGGTTAAGATTAAACAAAAACTCGAGATACCAGAGGACTTCTTGCCAAAAAAAACCAGTGGACCTCACTGTAGCTCACCTAATGTTCCAGTAGATGAGAGCAATTCTCCGTATGCATAGGAAATTACATGGGAATCGATATATTTTCGAATGTCCTAAAGATGGTGTGAACCCTCGATGGTAGCAGTGGGAAAGGGTACGGGTTGTGTCGCACAATGAAGAAAATACGATCCAAAAAAGGAGGTGCGATGGGCTCACTAATTGGATAGAACAGATGGATATCAATGAGCCATCCAGCTAGCCAATTAAATACTATCCGCTCGCCCTCGATACTATGCTGTAAATATGGATTGTGCGGACGAGTCATCTACAATGTTACGTCAACGCAAGTTTACCGATCGGTCCGAAAGCATTCGTCACGGCCGAGATGGACCCATAGGACGTTGACTGCTAGGTTACATTGTGTCAATGGCAGATTCATGACATATGAGATACTGTCTCTATTTATGGGCTTCGGGTGCGAACATAATAAGGCTCCTCCGAATAGCATGCTTGATGGTCTGATGGCTAGCTTTCTGTTTCAACGTACTTCACCCCATTCTGGATCCAGCAAACAGGACAAAACCCTCATAAGTAATATGGTTAGAGAAAAGTGTCAAATGTCCGAGATGGGTGACCTTATCTTACTAGCATTCGCCTGTGCGTGTCATCGTTCCAGACACAATGATAAGAGACCTGAGTCACATGAGGAAATTTGGGTGGTAAAATCCAGAAATCGTGTATCCCCATTTCAAGTGACTATGGAAGCTCCAAATGGTTAATTATACCACGCAAACTAACCGGAGCTGAGCGGTTGCTACTCGTGATGGCTTCAGGCGATTTCGGGGAAGGCTGAGGCGATTTAAGATTAGAGTCCTTGTTTACCGTTCCAAATCCTCTGTACTCATGAGGAACACCCAAACTGTTCGTTACTGTTAAACCGTTGGCATCAAAGTGGGAGACATGTCGCGGCGTTAGTAGCTGAGGCGGGGATCCGATCATAACATAGTCTTCTCGCTGGTCACCTGTGGTCATCCACAGCAAGGACCGTGAAGAGTGATGACCCTGCGCTGGTGTGAGATCATCAATAGACTTTGGATCCGCCAGAAGTCGAGGTTGTGATAGTGATTCCACAGAGTGCAGCAGGTCTTCTCGACTCTGAATCACTACCGGTGGAACGCCCTGCGATGCAAGTGTGTCATCCACATCCAAAATATAGGTTCCAGTGCAACTCGGTGCCAAACTGATGATAGACGCACTGACGAGAAGAGAATCATCCAACTGGCCAAGGGAATGCGCTGTTCGATTCAAATCCAGATCATCTTGGTACCTCTCCGCGACAGGAAAGGTGGTCTTGGTACCGTGGGTTGAGGAACAAACGGAAATGCCAGTATCCTCTGTATCTGTGAGCACTATTCCATTTGAATTAACAGCAGAGTCCTGTAAGAAATAGGAACTGCTATGTAGTGAAAGTATCGATACGAATCACCCGTAAAAGCAACGATTTACACGTGCTATGGAAACTGTAGTCGGCTAGTTGAAAAAGTATGATCATGGTGTAAAGTGCAACATAGAAGTAACGAGCACCTCTTGGAAATGGATAAAATGCTCGAAGCAGTGACGAGTAGGACAGGCCGTAAAAACACATCGTGGACGCGAAATCAGTGCATCGGTTCAAAGAGCTCCCGGACTCACACATTGTAACTATTCAACTCAGATAATAACAGCACATATCCGTGAATCCCACGTTACTGCGAGCCAGGTATTTGCGCATTATCGTAGGCGAAATCCCGATAGTTAAGCAGATATCATTTCTACTTGCTCCAATAGTAGAGTGTTTAGTGGATTTTTACAACAGCAATGATGAGCTGCAGCAACTGCTGACATTAGCAATGCTTCTCAATGCTGTGCACTTCGGTCGGTTAAGTACCAATTCAACACAGAAACAAAACGGATCCAGTCGGCATGATTTTGATAACCTTGAAAGTAAACAGAAAAAAATAATAAGCGAACAAAGGTGGTTGGGAAAAATGATGAAAAGAAATGATGAAATTGAAAATTTATGGCCAAAAGGAAGGAGTCGAATGCTGTGGTGCCATTGGTCTCACGACCAAACCACGTCGGATAGGATCCCCAAATGCTGATGTGGCATATCGTGGGACCAGCATCTGTTGCAGCAGCATACATCAGACCGCACTATTATACGATTTCACCGACTGGTTAACTTCAATCAGTCAGACGTAACAACGGTAAGCAACGCACACTGCGATGCCTAATCGGCAGAAGTAAAAGAAATATGACCCAGACAGCGTAGGCGTTTGGATGCGTCATCTCGTTAAAACGCGATCGCACAGTAGCACGGTCCCCAAATAGCAAGGATGAGGGATTTGCTGTTTCCGTGTTACGTCAGTCACACACTACCCTTGCAACATAACACAGGATTTCGCTACACTTATCAGTGTCTAATGTACATAACGCCGGTTGTTGCCATCGGATACCAAAGTCCGTAACTTGCCTCGTCCAGTTGGTCGTGGACAGTTTTGTCGCACCAACGCATGCGAATTCCATATGGCGACCGGGGAGCACATGCACTGCCGAATGGAAGTACTTAGTATTAGGCGATGATAGAGCAACAGAACGAGTTGACACCTGGCCTTACCACTGGAATATGAGTAGACTCTTGTTGAATGACCCCTCAGATTATTTCTGTTGCCCAAGAGGACAACTTGGCCGGGAAAGAGTATAGACGCTCCGTGCCAAGCAGACAGATGATATAATCACGTGGTACGGGAAGATTGCTATTATGGAGATTAAAAAACGATGTTCTTATTTTAAGAAGAGTTCACAATCACGCGTCATCCAAGAAACGTTTCTGAATCAAAGAACGCAACATATCTGGTGGCGAACAAACCAGGTCATCCGCAACGAGAGGAAGAGGTACAGAAGAGAAGTAACAAATAAGGATCACGAAAAAATGAAATATTAAAAACCGAATATTTAGAGCCGTCAGAAACAATGGATGAAAATGAGGACAAGTTCACAAGCTCGTCTAATTCTAGTTGAAGTAATTTCGACTGCTGAAGATGCCTAGCCAAGGACAATACCTGTCACATGATTGCGTGCTACCAATGTGAGTGGAGGAGTATGTTTATCGATGCATGAATGCCTCACATATGCAGTACGCTCAGCACTGCTGGATACGGTTCGCATAGGAGGTAGGATTTTTACAAACAGAATTTCATAGTAAGTAATAACAATAATAGAAAAACGTGTGCAGCTGCTTAAATAGAAGAGGGTAACACAAGGAAGCACAAGCTATCGCATGGTGTGCAACAGCAGAGAGACATAAGTGTAATCTTACCGGGTGCGAATAAATATTTTGGGGCGCATTTTAAATGGTCCCCCAAATATTCACTGATATTGCCAGTAAAGAAAATGAGCCCAAACACTATACCAATCACCAGAAGCGCACGCAAATATACTATGACCTGTGCCTGAACAGCGGGAACAGGAGTCGGTTACTCTTTGTGAATGGCATCCGATTTCAGTGAAAAGCTTGCAATGTATGTCATAGTACTGTACAGTTAGTGGCCCGGCGTTACAGCTATCCGCTCTGTGAAGACAAGGATGTCTCCCGGATTTCCAATAATGGATTGTTGGAGTCCGGTTGTGAGGGAGAACAACAGTACAACTCCCTTAATAGGCTCTTGGAATAACTCCAGGAAAGGCAAGCTAAACTGAGAATTCAAGGGCGGCATGGATCACATCTGTTGTCGTGAGAACCGCACAATGAAAACGAATTGAAGTCCCTACTTAGCTATTTATTTATATACCTAACATCTTCCATTGTGTGGGCAGCAGATGTTCTTGCAAAGCGTGGCATGTTTGACATGCCTGCTCTAAGGCGTTTGAAGTGTCAACCACCTACAGGATTTCTCAACTACCTACGCTTAGAACAGGACGAGGAAGGTTGAAAACGGTAGCAGTCCAATAGTGACCAGGACATGTTTCCAAGCAGGCCCAGATCTAATGACAGCCAAGTCATTACCGTCTACATCACCGGTGGACAGAATTGGCGCAGTGAGCACTTCAATAACAACTACATAGCTGTTCGTCTGAGGTAGCAAGTCATTGGCTATTGTCACAACTAGACAGTCACTATCTGCGAAGTTCAAACAGTTGCGAAGCCAGGAACAACAACTAAGATATCTCAAATTTGGACCCATTTCCAATGATGCAGGCGGTTGTAGGTTATTATAAAGCAAACCCACAGCTGAATCTGGTACCGGTCGTCGCAGTACAGATACGCAGAGTTGTGCACGTGTCAAATGACACGATCGGTGTCACAAACAATACTCAAGTTAGTAGTCAAGGTGCTTCATTTAGCAGTTATGGGATAATTGGGTTTGAAACAAGGTCAGGAAAAATAGCTGTTGTTGCCAAGCAACCATTAAGGACTTACTAATGAAGAACAATAAGCAGGAGAGATGATTCTAGGGTGGTGCGGGAGTGCTCTAAAGAAAAGCTTGGATTAAAGGTGCCTACGCCACGCCAGCAACGAACCTTCACAAACAGCTGGCTATTATGCACAGATAAGGAGGGAATAGTGATACAACTACTTTGCACCTTACACAGCCCGCGTCATGATCAGCCTTACCATTTCACAGACACAGTGCAAATAAACGATCCGGCACACACGTTCCTAGTGCCGGTAGGCGGGTGACCCGTAAGGTTGCGATCCAAGCATGGATGGTGGGAAGGACCAACAACACCCATTAAATCGACTGTCCTATCAGAGCGAATAGTACAAACTAGAACATTGCAGGATGTTAAGTGAGACCAAGTACTTTGTCAGGTATCCAACACAATAACCGATCGATTGGAACTGTGCGCCTAACGGTGGTCGAATCACGAACACAGATACGCGGGTTACATACGATAAGGAGGGACATGAAGAATACCGATCGAACCGATAGAAGTGAAGAAGCACAGAAATGTTACTTTTAAAGGAAAATGTCCAGATTTAATCTATCAGGGTTTATCCGTCTACTACCGTATTCCAATGTTGAGCATCAAGAGCGCAGACTGGGAGCGATAAAATCGCGAGTCACAATGTATGACGAAGCAACTAGGCATCAAGGATTTCTCGTAATTTGTTCTGACCCACGCGTCAAATAGATTACGTTGTTCTGTACCAGTGTTGCTCCCAAGTACAATCCTGCTGCCCATATGGGACCATAATACCGAAACAAGTCACTGGCACCTGAATTCCAAATGGCAAGGTAGAGCGACAAGCCAATCAAACAGTTCTTTTCTAACGCTATCCACCAATGACCAGTTCCGAATTGCTAAACAATCCTGTCAATTTTTGATTCCTTGCTCGATGTGCAAGGCCGAAGGACAGGTTATTTCGTCTTACTGCTCAAAAGCCCAGATTCACATGATGAGATGTCTCACAAGGTAATGTTACGATTCCGCAGTCTACTCGGTAAATGCCACGTCAACAATCACAGGTGAGCACATAGTTGATGAGTATGAACACGTTCACGTGTTCAAGGAGCGTGCATCCACAGACTTGACCTCAAGAGACAACGCTCTGCTCTCAGGAATAAAGGACTATCTCCGCTGTTGATGTGATCAGAAATGACTAGACAGCATCCAGTGCTTTTCTGTGTATGGTGACTGCTTACACAAACCGGGTTTTTATGAAATCTAGATAATCCCCACAATTTTTAGAAGAAAACCCTCACTGTTTTCACCCTGCGAGTTTTATCGACTCAAACGCGTCTTTGTAATACAGAACGCGGACTAGTGCGCGTGCTGCACACCAAATAAAATGCGGTGGTTTGTGAATAGCGCGAGTAAGGGGTGCAAGAATGCTATATTCTAAATAACCGACAAAAAGGGGGACCCGGACTATGGTCTAAAGCTGTGGTTCGGATGTTACCCACAAAGTGGGTTCACTATGAATAATTACCCCTAAAAAGTTTTAGTTTTTAAAATCGAACTACCTGTAAAGTATTACAATTTTGCTTTTATTACGGAAATTAATGTTATTTTTAATTACATTTAACATTCAAATAAAACAGCTTTTTAGAACAATTTAAATGAACTCAATAGTCGATGTACGTTAATGAGACGGTTGATATTATTTAGTTGAAATAATTTCTCGTACAGTAGGAGTGGTTTTGGCTAATGCACATCGTAAGTTGTGTTCCAGATTCATTCGGTTCCTTGCTTGGGTGTGTGATCCCTCCTCAAACATGAACAAATGTCAGTGAGTTATCTTTGCTTCAAATACCCCTTTTAAGTCCGTTTTGGATGACACCTTGCTACCATCACTCTGAACACCAGTCGCCTGTTTTGTCCCTTTTAACCTGTAAACATTCAATCGCTCCTTTGCCTGGTCGGGTGATATGTGCTCCCACTTAGTGTTTACTCAAGTCTGCAAATCGACCCGGCGAACAACTGCCTGAATCAAAGAACAACGATCAAAGAGCGAGCCGATAGAGGCACCATCTAGGTGCACTGCTTGGGAGGCGTGTATTTGCATTCTAGGTATGAAAAAACTTGTTACCGAAAATTGTCTGATTCACTAACCACTAACTAATGATTAGTGACTGATGGCTAGTTCATTGGTAGTAGTTATATGTTTTGATACAGATAATTTTGTTATTAACTTTGCTTGGCGACTGATCGATGACCCAAGCATCGTACGTATATTTACCCCCGTAAAATTCGATTTTAACCCCTGGGGGTAATTACCCCTAGGTTGAGAACCACTGATCTAAAGCTATCGATATGCTCTGGCCATTTGGTTCAGAAAGAAAGTTTAGTCCCATGGTTTACATTTGGTCTGGCTGGCAAAGCTGCGGAGCACACATGGGATCCATCGGAAAATCCCGTCTGGGCTACTTGCTCTATTAATATGCGCAATCTTGTAATCTTGCGGCGCGGGTTCGAACCCGCGTAGGGGTGGGTGTCCTCGCGGTATACTCGTCCCGCCTGCGACTGGTCATACGGCAGCTAAGGACCGTTACGGCGTACAGCTGACACATTATTATCAGTAGTACTATTATTATTATTAATATGCTCAACACGGTAGTAAAGAGTGAATTGTGATAGAAAATTTGAATGCAGAGTCCCTGCGAGAACCTGATGTATGCCTATCACAAGCAGATACTATAGAGTTGGAATAACCAATATGTCTCCTGACAACATGAGACAACGAACATCTATATTTTGGTGGACACTTGTTCGATTGACAAGTGGCTGGTGGGGTGTAAACGAATGGCAGTACCAAACGAGAAACAGGTGCGCTCGTCCACTGTCAAGGCATCCCTTGTTCTACATCAATCGTGCCGATGTGACTAGAAGTAATTGGAAGCATGATGCACCAGACTCAACATGGAGGACAATGACAGTGAAGTAGTGTGGCCGCAAATTCCAGACTGACCGAATGCATGGGGTTCTGCAAACTGTCTGCAAACTGTTCCCCAGACTGGATCGTCGGATTATGGAGGCAGGAAAGTTGTGCCTCGTAAACGTATGGGTTTATTGAATGACTCAAGAGAGCTAGTGGTACACTTGAAAGGGGACGACATTTCTGTATTAATGGAGTAGAACGGATAGAAATGTTCGGAAAGCTTCCGCATCAAACAAATGGCATGCCTAAGTGTACTACTGCATCAAAAGCGGTGTCTGACTGGATTGCATTGTGGCACAATAGCTAGCTAATGTGCAGAATAATGTACAACGGTTGTTGCATCAACCCCATTCGGACGTGAACGATAGAGACTGAGTCAATTTACCAAGTCACATAATGGGATAGGTGAAAATATTTACTTACGGTGTTTAAATGCCTCGAGGTTGCTATATATTCTGGTCCAGTGCCTTGGTAGACGAGATCCCTGCGTGTCATTTGTGAGGATTCCGGGTCATAATCTGCGGAGATAGGATCTGTCGAAGAGCTAGCCTGAGGCATCTCTGGTACTTCCAGCAAATCTACGAGACTACCACGAGGTGTGAGGGAATCAGGTTCGGGTTCATGGTGTATAAAAAAGCTCTCGTCCGTCAAAGTGTGGTGCTTCGCGATGACGTAGGTGCCCGCATCACTCGGAGCAAGACTAGTCACAGATGCACCCACTATCAAGGAGTAGTTGAGGAGTTCTGACGTATCCGCCTGATCAGTAATACGAAGCGGTTTTTCCCGTGGCATAGGCGATGTGTGCGAGATCGTGGATGGAGATGCAAGACATACGGTGCTGTTAGGGACATTTTGATGAGATGTTAAGCTAGATGTGACAACGGAGGGTATCGCAGTGAGCTTCGAAGGAGATGAAAGTTCCCCTTCCTTGAGGTTTACTGCCGTTGTAATACCGTCTGCCACGGCGGTGATATCGCCGGGATGCCTTCCGTTGACCTCCTTCAACTGTGAAAGCAGAAACAGCAGTATGGACAAATTAAATTAAAGAAAATATCGCAGTACGAAACAAGCGGAGCGCCCACACTAGTTCCACCTGACTGCTTCAAGGGTAGCGACATGGCAAAACAACTAAATTTACCCGACAAATTGGCCGGGCAAAAATAATCTCAGCATTTATGCACAGAGAAACCAAACACAATCCACACGAGATTAGATATGTGGATGGAGAGGTGGCGGAGAATAGCTGAACGTTTGCCAATAACCGCGCGGTCAAACACATGCAACACACGCCTACCAACATCAGTACTGCTCACCAGTGAGAAATGTAATTGAAAGATCTCCGAGAGGAGTAATTGCTAAACGAGGGGAAGTGGATCAGGCAGTTCCCGTTTGTTTGGTAACCGGAATATGTATGCCAATGATTTCCCTCTTCTTGTTGAATGACTCTAACAGTGCACAAAATATATACACATTAATGTACTCTAACTGATGGACAGCGTGACAAAGCTAACTCATCAGCTGTCAGTTCGAATAACTTCGGCCAGTGATAAATGTACATCGAATACTGATGTGAATGACCCATTCGCAAAGCAATTCCACAAATGAGAAAAGGAATACCATATCAAAACTAACGTGCACTAAAAGTGAGGAAGGGTTGTTAACAGTGAAACTAGATATGAAAAGTCGAGGATAGCGAACACTAAGCTCACAGCGCCAGCCCGTAGCCTTAAGTATCAAAGCCTACCTTGTAATCCGAGGGCATGGATTCCAGCCTGCGTATGGTACCGGGTGACCCACGCAGTATCCTTAACCCATGGGCGATTGGTGGTGGCTGAGCAGCAGCGGAGCGTCGGCACTGCGCACCAGCGTACTACCAGTGCCTTTCTTTGCCCATCACCAAGATTACATATTGATTCAGACCAGCACCCAGGTAAGTCAAATACGACTAGCAAGGCGAGTGTTTAAGAAAATGGGATGTGAAATACGCACCAAGTACAACTGTAATCACCGAGTTCGTGTCCAGAGAAAAACCTCGTTTGGTAATTACACTGGGTGGAAGCCGAAAACACAGGCATCAGTGCAGGAACCTCCGGAAGGGAGGAGCGGTACAACAAATACACATATGGTGACTGTGGAGTACTGGTGACCAAACTATCGCGATTAGATCGCTGGCTGTAAGGAGAAAGATGGCAGGAGTAAGCCGGAGCTCTACTGTTGCGTAACCATCAGCGATTGCATACGAGTCGGGACAATGTAAAGTCACCCAGACTTAAAATGAGGTAAGCTAATGACTCGCTCTACGCCGTTATGATACGGAAATCACAACACACTGTCGATCGATTTGGAATGAAGTAGAGATGGTTGGACACAAACGAAAAAGATATAAAATTCAGAAACGGTAATTAGGAATCAGAGTATGTCTAAAAACTAACCGGATCTATTTACCACGAGAGATGAACTTTAACAATGTGTAAGAGAACCAGGATGAAAAACGGAGAGCTTTATTAGTCTTGCTGCCATCTTCGGAACGCGAAATATTTACTGAGGTGCGCCGACGAGAGCGAAGAACCAGTACAGCATCCATGAACATGCAAGTGGTAGTAGGGTGTAGTCACGTCAAAAAGGTGGTTAAAAAAGTGACTAACACAATAAAGAAAGAGCTTCTGAACGTTAGAAGTCAACGAGGCACTTCCCGACCGTTACTGACTGAGCCCCATCATCTTCCTCACAAAAACTTAGGAAGAACATGACTATCTTGCTCCAGTCCTTATTCCCATCGGCTATAGGCACAGCCAGAATGATGTACATCATGAGCATCAGGAGTAATCCTTAACCATGGAAGATAACGAGCATGTCGTGGTTGTAAACCGCTCGCCAAGAACCGAGCACGTTGTCAACAACATGCGAAACTGATAAAACTCAACGGCAGCTGACCATCTCACAGAAGTATCACATGTTGCGGCCGAATACCATGCACAAACATCTCAGCTGATTCCAAGGTTGTATGCAATCAACCTCAACCGGTCACGCGAAATTTTGCAATGATTTACTAATACTAGACTCATTCCTCACTGCGTAATCGGGTAGGCTACTTAGTCGAATTTAAACAGTGCATATTCCGACGAAGGGGTATCATCAGAAGATACCTTATGACCATGAGACCCCGTCGACAGTCATCATTTCTCTTCTCGGTTCTCTCCTTCACAGAGGATAAATGTGAAACAATTCCTTAAACGCCACCGTTAGGTGGAGGGGAAAACGGATCAGAATAAGCTACAATGCCTTGCGATGACTCGGAAGTTAAGTGTCAACACAGCTTGATGCATACGAAAATCGGATAGATTAGTGAGGCTGTTATTAGGCCAGCACGGAAAGGGCAACTGCACGCATCGATAGAGTTCTTGTGGCTTTCCAGTATCTGTTCTCACAGATAGTGAAACAGAAGTCTGTAACTCAAACGCAGAGTGTGCGACACTGTGAAGCTACAAGTATTGCCATATAGACCAGCGACATCGCTATTGCATTGTAGAGAGGTTAGTCAGTAGGAAGTGACTGGCCATTGATGATTGGAAATGTAGTCCAAATTTGATAAGAGCATTGGATAGGTAAGAGCGGAGCTTGTTAGTTCATGTTTGGAACTAGACAATCTGGTGAAACGCTGGATTGTGTTTGGAAATCGAGGGAACCTCCAGGGTCCGACCGTCTTTCACACGTTCGTAGGCAGTGGATCTCAGATGAACCGGCAATGGCATAATAAGAGGACACAGATTAAGCGGGCAAAGGACTGAGTCAGGTTAATGTACGTCGCTTGCCTCGACTCGATCGATTACTAGAAATCATGTGAGGCACAGCAAAAACTTGAGGATAACGTTAGTTTGGAACCTGTAGCTTTGATTCCACCTCTTAGTATCATTCACCAACTGGACTCTGTCCTCCACTTCATTTTTGCGATATCTTTCCACTCATTGTCGTATGGTGCTATGGCAGCTGGACCCACTGCATTTTGGGGCACGAATCCCAAGAGAATCAATCGAGGATGTGTAGTACACAGCAGACGAGACTACCTAGTGGTATCTGATGAAAGAAATGCTGCTATCATACCAAGCTGTGTGTCGCGCTTTCGCCACCCAGAATAGTTGGACCAATGGCGCTATTGCTACTTGCAATATTTGTTTTGTCAGACGATTTGAACGTTTCTCCGTTCGACTTTCTACAGTTGGTATTAGCACTTCTTTCATCGTTTGGTTTTATTGCCATTAATTTGTGTCAACATAGCTGCGCACTAGAATTATAATGATCAAAGTGTAGAGTAAAAAGCCATCATCAATGAAGCCACTGGACAAGAAAAAATGAGACGCATCGCTGCCGAGTGACCACGCAGTCTCGCGAGGGTTTAGTTTACCGCGAGGTCGCCGGCAACTACGCGGATTAGAGTCGGTGAACTTCGGATTACAAGAAAGATGTGTAATGCTCTCGATCACCAGGTATAAAAAGTAAGCAAAGTAATATATTTGGTTGTAGTCCGAGCACGGGTAACTGAACGCACCAATAAGAATGGAAAAGGTGAAGAACGACCTGTCGTCCTGCAAAGTGCGTGCGTGCGTGTGAGTGGACAAGCTACAAAACCGCTTTGCATTTATTTCGTGTGAGGCGAGGAAACACGCTTGTGTCATCGGCTTCGCATGGCGCTCGCTGGTTCGACTATTCAAACTGCGCTGCCAGTCCAGTTTGCTGGTGCGCATCGGTACAGGACCTGAAACAGATAACCCACTCTAAGCTTCGAGCGGTGAAATAGGATAACAGTCTACCCGAAGCGATAGTTGAGGCGAAATCGGTGTAGGAGTTTAATAAATTCCTAGATGCCCACTTTGCGGATCACAGTGCGCGGTAATAACTGGCGTTATCCCGCGTGCGTGATGAAGGAACACAGATCTCCGTCCCCAGGGTTTGATATTTTCAATACTCAGTATTCAATAATAGTATCAGTGCAGCAGTAATTCGGACAAATGACTCGCTGCAGTAAAACCATGATGATTTAGCGTGAAACCTAAAATTCAAGAGTTAAGGTGCCTATGTCTTACCAAGGACACACGACTAAAAACAGTTGGCTATCGATGAAACAACTTCCTCGAGGCGTCCGTTGTTCGGCGTCATAATCAGCCTTAGGGTGCAGTCAGCACGGTATCAAGTACACTGTATGCAGATAATCCGACTATGAAACAATAGCAAACACTATTAAACGTTAATCGAATGCACTTTGGGACGTACTCTGTTCGTTACAACGTTTCCGATGTTAGGGGGCTTTTGACGTGTGGCTGTACACCGCACGGGGAGGGACGAGTTGTGTTGAGATGGCTCTTCTGGCAGGGTAGGGTCGGGGTCAGCATTCGCACCAGGCGGTGAAACTGTCTTATGGGATGATGAAAAGGACAGGGATATAACGGATTCGAAAACATCGTCCGTAACGGCTTCAGCAAGCTCTGAACCTTGAAACATTCGATGGAACAGATACGCTTTAGGGTCCTCATACGCTTCTAACTCGGCCATTAGAGTGGAAGTCCAGTCGAGGCTTTTCGGTTTATCGAGTTTAAATTTTACCGAAAGACGATCGGCAAAAGTGCCAGTGGTAGATCTACTGGAGGCAATGGCCCGACCCTGTGTGGGCTTTCCAGGCTGTCGGAGACGAGTAGAAGTGACCGGTCGTTTGATGCTGTTACAGGGAACGGGAGCAGACATCTGGCGAGAAGAAGAAGCAGTGGAGTGATCGGTGTGAGTATTTGCAGTACGGACGCATTTTGCGCCGGAGCTGGCCGTACCCGACATGAAGCTCCGAGTGCCTGGAAGATAGGAGAGGAGCAGAGGGGTATGCACCCATATCATTCGCTAGATTGGAGAACTGTGTTTAAAATCACCGAAATGATGGGAAGTAGGCAACAAAATATGACCACGTAAATAATCGCCTGCTATTAGCTGATGGAAAATTTGTCGTCCGCTTGGGCGGATCACTGAATAGTACGCGAAACATGCAGTCAAAAGTGCACTTGAGGGAGCCATGAAATAGAAAGTATTAGCGCTTATAAAGACATTTAATCGGCTGATTCCGCAAAACAGACAATATGAAGAAAGAAGCATGCAAGAAATAATAAAGTATGGCGGTTGAACTGTTCGCTGAGCTTGGCAATTTTGTTGCAAACGTTTCGTCACCAATCGAGGTGACACCATCAGTGCGTAGTTGAGTGGCGGGCAGTAGCGTAGAGGAGTCTGGATGAGAGTGCTCCCCTACGCTATTGCATGTCACTCAACTACGCACTGATGATGTCACCTCGATCAGTGACGAAACATTTGTAGTAAAATTGTCAAACTCAGCGAACAGTTCAACCGCCATCTGAACAACCTGATCTACCAGTCTTCAATTGTATAGCCAATAATAAAGTAATTGACAGTTACAGTAAAACGCACCACATCACTTGATTCGTTGATAGTTAGATTTGCGGGGATTCACTGTGAAGGGGAGAGCATCTTGTAACCTCACATATTTCAAAAATTACAACCTAATCGTGCTACCGCTTATTCGTCAATGGTTGCATTTCCAACGTTGTATCGTGGCCGGTATCAACGTGTGAGGGAGAGGAATGACCACTGCGCGTTGTAGGTCTAATTACATTGATGACTTTTGGCTGCTAGTGTTAGCAGGACACAGTGTATGTGCACTGGGAATTCCAGTACAAAAATGCTTGCGGCCCAAAATTGGGCATGGGCATTGGGCCCTCTGTTACATACTGAACAGCCTGTTAAACTTGAACCTTAAGCATTAATTAGGTAGTGTTAAGCACGCTACACAACCGGCTATCTCTGCATGTTCTACTTGCCGAAACTTCAGGTGGCTAAGTGCAACACTAAGGTGGTTAGCCGATGACGTGGTAAACAGGCGCCAATCCACCGATCGATGGCGTAGTCGGGCTGACGTATGCTGTTCCCCCGGTTGGTCCACTGCATCGGTTGTACTAACAGCTGAGGACACGTTCCGATATATCTGAGTCTATCGTCGTTCTACTGTATATGACTACTAATCCTTCCATATGGCGATCGCAGTCTTCTAGCACGTGCTTACATTCTAATATTAGCCCGGTTGTATAGTACCCATGACTTTTTTCACGGTCGTCACTAAAACTCGGTAGTATGACGTGCCAAAGTTTGGAACGGAGTTCATCGCACTCCGGTTTTCGGATTGTAGTGAACTGAGTTAATCGATTGCAGTTATGATTCTAACAACAAGCTTGAAGGTCCAGGTGACTTCTAATTAGTGATGGTCGGCTGTCGTCATGGTAGTACGTAAGCTGAGATAATGCCAGGGTAGCCAAACCTAGAGAGGAGGATGGTTTGGGTCCTCAACCAAAATCTTGAGTTCAAAGTCCGTCCACAAGACAGCGGAGAATGGCAGCGATCCGGTTTTACAGAAATGGACGGCATCCCATTCGTAAACCCAACCTAGAGGATCAGAATACTTAGTTCATCTAGTCTCTAACCACTGACGAACTTGGTAGGAGCAGCTCTCAAAGAGCCATATGGCACAACTCAGTGTAACTCAATAGATCGAAGAGGCATGCAAACCGTCGCCTCACGTGAAGGTCCAGTCTCGCTGCGACGGCAATTATGAGGTGGGGCAGTGAAAGCCGCAAAAAACCTGTCTCGCTGATGCCGCCTTATATTTGCTCGATAGTAAGGTGCTTGTAACTGTTGCTCTTCCTGCTGTACGTCGTTGTGGTTTTGCGGCGGCAAAGCCTCAGTTCAAATGAATTGTCGTTGTGCCAAACGGTAGCAATGAAACATAACTGGTCTTAGATGAAATCCAATGAACCACAACGACAGAGTCGGTGACAGCCTACGGAACGCGAGTAAGGTACATGGCCTGCGGTGATTCACACGGACATCACCTATAGACAATTCCGTCAAGTTGTGCAGTCCATAGAGTGGTCACATGCAAACACATGAGAAGCTGAACATGGTTCCGGAAAACGAACATTTTATTATGCATTTCATAGTGTTCCTGTACGTTTTAAATGATAAAACATTTAATGTATTTAGAAATTTATTCGGATCATCGAGGCTGAATACCTAGTGCTTTGGCACCAACGGATACATTACGTTCAACACTATCGGCTCCAAGCCCATCGCAATGAGGCTGGACCTTACCGTGGTGCGATGGTTTGTGTGCCTCAGCGATCCAGTGAGCTATGCTGGGTGGTACTATTTGAACCTTCAGAGCCACTCATACCAAATTGGTCAATGGTTAGAGGCCAGACAAACTCAGCTTCCTGGTCCTCCAGGTTGGGGGTTGAAATGAGGGTGGCACCTTATTCCTTAAAACGGACTCCTTGTAGCCAAACGCCAAGCCCGCTGCATTGCGGTCAGGTTTTTGAACCAAAGGCTTTGGTTGAGAACCCTAATTGTTCTCCTCTACAGGCCTGGGCAACCTGACAGTATCCTGCCTACGCAATACCATGAATCTTACCTCAAACAAATTGCTGATGCTCTGGCCACCGCAGAGGATAATCAACGGTGCCCTATCAGCTGCATCGAGCAGTGTGGATAGGGGTTTGGATGTTACTGCTCAAGCCTTCCAGTCTTCTTATTCCACCCTTACGCTTTTTCACTCTTACCGTCCCCTTCCAACTTCACTTATATCCCCCCAGTTTCCAACCGCCCGATTCCTGGCCCTCCCCCAACATGCTTTGCTAGGCATTTATCTTCTAGTTTCAACTCACATGTCAACGCGGAGCGTCACTCCTCTCCTGTCGACAAGCCCATGTCCAACCAAGCAGCTCATTCCAGTTCATTGGCTTCCATTTGGAGCCCTCGATCCTCCTTCAGATTGGCATGCCTCAATGTACGCACACTACTACAAATCGGTCAACAGGCAGCACTTGCCCGGACATTAGACACCCTCTCGATCGATATCTGCTGCTTATCGGAGACCCGCCTGCAAGACTCGAGCTCTGTGCTCACTCTGAGATCCCCTCCAGGTGACGCAAACAGTAGTTTCTCAGTGCGCCTATCCGGTGACGATGCAGCTTTGAGCACTGGCCAAGCTGATGTTGGCATTGCCCTGAGTCCCCGGGCTGAAGCTGCTATGGTTGATTGGATTCCAATCAGTAGCCGGATGCGTGCGGTCCGATTGGCTGGCTCGTTTAAAGCTTCAAAATCGCGCGGGACTAATAGGTATCTATTCATCATCGATGCCTAGCGCCCACAAACTGTGGCGATGATTCGGTGAAGAACGACTTTTACCGCAAAATGACTCAGGTCGAAGGAGCTGAAGAAGCACGGACACTGTTGTGCTGGCGGGGGATATGAACGCTCAAGTTGAAAAGTTGTCCACTGATGAAATGCATCTGAGTGGTCAGCACGGTGTAGGCTCCTGTAATGATAACGGTGAGCGGTTACTTTATTTTTGTGAAGATACTCGCCTATTTCTTGCGAGCACTAATTTCCGACACAGCACCCGTTGGAGGGTGACTTGGCGCCCACCAGCCTCGAACCAATCTTGGACGCAGATCGATCACATTGCTATTAGTTACCGCTGGAGAGGCTGCATCCAGAATTGTCGCTCGATTTGGAGCACATGTGTGGACACCGACCATGCACTTGTATGTGCTGACATGCGGATGCGCTTCGGCGGACACCCACGACGACGCTGTGAGCGCATTGACACCAGCCATCTGGCGAAGCCAGCTGTTCTAAATGCGTATCGAAGTACGCTGACATGCGAGTTGAGTAATCGCTCACTGGAGACAATTGATGGTCACCGGTCACATGTTCACCAGACATTACTAGCAGCAGCCAAATCCTCATGTGGTATGTCTAAAAGCCCATATGGACATTGGGTCACTTCTCGGTCTCTGGAACTTATCGACGCTCGCCGGCATATCCCGGCTGGAAGCGAGCACAATGAAACTCGCAAAGAGCTCCGGGCAAAACTCCGCGCTAGCCTGAAGAGAGACCGTGAATCTTGGTGGTCTCATCGTGCGTCAGAGATGGAAGTGCCCGTTGCCCTTGGCAACCATCGTAAGTTATTCCGTCTGATACGGGAAACGGGCAACAGGAGACCTGGTGTTAGTGAAACTATACGCGACGAGAGTGGACAGCCTATCCACAATTTGTCAAAGCGTTTGGAGCGTTGGGCTGAGCATTTTGAAAAGCAATTTAATCGGCTAGAATTGTTCGATTCTTCGCCGGCCACTGATGGCCCTGCTCCGTGGGCTGTCCCTTTGGATCCACCCTCTCGCTCAGAAGTCGAACGTAAGATCGGACTGATGAAGTTGAACAAAGCCGCGGGACCAGATGATCCTCCTCCGGCCCTCTTCAAATTCAGAGGCTCTGCTCCTGTTGATGCTTTACATGAATTACTAGTGAAACTGTGGGAGCAGGAAACTGTCCCAACCGACTGGAGCCGCTCCCTTATTGTTCCCATCTTCAAAGGCGGCTCGCGCTCGGAATGCAGCAACCATAGAGGGATCAGTCTGATCTCCATCGCCTCCAAAATTCTTCACAGAGTAACTGGCGCTCGTGTAAGCCAGATTCGTGAGGAGCAAGCCGGGTTTCGTCTGGGTCGTGGCTGCATCGACCACATCTTCACCTTGCGTCAGTTGTTGGAGCACCGTCACACATATTGGCGGCCCACCCTAGTCGTGTTCCTCGACATCAAAGGTGCCTTCGATTCGGTTGAACGATGTGCTCTTTGGAATTGTTTACCCAGAAAAGGTGTGCCCGAGAAATATGTAAATATTATCCAAGCACTATATGCGCGTAGCACGGGCAGAGTGAGGGCTTACGGCAAGTTGTCGCCACCCTTCAATATCTCCAGCGGTGTGAGACAAGGATGACCGCTGTCACCTTTCCTCTTCAACTTCGCTATTGACGCAGCCATGGAGTTTGCCTTTACAGGACATGACTTGGAAGGTGTGGAGCTACTCCCAGGAGAACGACTTCTTGACTTGGAGTATGCAGACGACATTGCTCTCATCTGTGACAGCTCCCAGACGTGCCAAGCCGCGCTAAACAGATTAGCACTGGCTGTCAGCCGTTTCGGGCTTTGCTTTGCACCATCGAAGTGCAAAGCGTTCCGCCAAGATTGGCAGGGATCGTCTCCTGCGCTGACCGTTGGTGGGGATCAGCTAGAAGTCGTTCAGAAATTCAATTACCTGGGAAGTTGTATCAGCGCCCTTGGAATCGAAGACGAGATCACAAACCTGTATAGCAAAAGCTCGAAGTGCTTTTGCTAAGCTTCGTCACTTATGGCGGCGCGACATCACTCTCGCCCTGAAGGGTAGTGTACAATGCAGCGGTACGTTCGGCCTTACTGTACGGTTGCGAATCCTGGCCCCTAAGATCGGCGGACATGAAGAGGCTAGTTACGTTCGAACATCGGTGCCTTCGCAGTTTGGCTCATATCTGGTGGGAACACCGCGTAAGTAACGAGCGTGTTCGACGCCCTGTTTACGGCCCAGGAAAAAGATCTGAACCGTTCAGCACCGTCATTTCACGCACCAGGCTCCGATGGCTCGGCCACGTGTTACGCATGCCAGCCCACCGACTCCCTCGACGTGCGTTGTTTGTTCAAGGGGGATGTGGGTGGAAGAAGAGGAGAGGTGGCCAAGCGATGACTTGGTCCAGGGGAATAAAGTCCCTCACTTCGGAGCTAGCCTCGGTTGGAGTGTCACGGCTCCCTGGTTGGGGTCCAAAAGACGGTGAACACGTGTGGCTGGATACACTTGCTGACATAGCAAGGAGCCGACCTCAGTGGCGTTCGTGCTGTGAGTTTCTTTGTCCCTCCCCACCCCTTTTAGCCTCCCCCTCCATCTACGATCTCATTTCATAGAGTAAAACAATAAAAAAATTTCTTCTTGCCTAGTAGCTGGCTGATAGCTTACCGGAACGATGCCTATCCGTTGCTGGTAGCTCAGCTGGTATTCAACTGTTGTATCTATTTTTGCCTTGTGTATTGTATTATATGTATGTATGTATTTAATTTTTGTATTGCGGCACAATAGCAGAGGTGTTTTCCCACCTCTAGCTGATGTGTATAATGATGATGATGATGATCGGCGCCAAGCATGTAGGCACAAATGTAAATTGCACGCGACGACAGAATGACGTATCCGCCTTCAACGTATGTTGCACCAGACTATCCGAACTTATGGTACGCAACTGAAAACTCAGGTGTTGACCTCGACTGGCTCAAAAGAGACTCGCGCGTCACAGTGGACAGCCGAGGACAGAAAAACAGGGAGCAATGGACTGTATACCGCTGGTCGCATAGAGTAGTGTCAGTGCACTGAGATGCAGTCGCTCAGGAAGATTTCGAGCGGTAAAATGCAATGCATCCAACTGTCGTGGGTTGCATCGCTGTGGTAACACAGGCTCCTAGCAGTAGAGAAATGAGCAAGATTGTATAAAAAGACGAACTACAGTTCGATGGTAAAGGAGTGAGATAAATAATTGTAATCTCGAAGCCGAAAGCAAGCAAGTTAATCCAAAAGCGCCAGTGGTTTGATGGTAAAGGGAGTAAGAAATAATTAATGTAGGCGATCCAGTGGACGCTATCTAGAAAAGCATACACCAAGTCCCCTATTCAGCGAATTCAAGCTTTTCGTTGCGCCGTCAATTAGTGATGTAAGCAATTCAATTAACCACGTTCGCAGAGATATCCGGGTGTCAAGTGCGCAAACAACATGAACCAAATGGCGTAGACCAAAGTTCAACAGACTGTTGGGTGTGGTTACAAAGGAGCTGGTGCTGAACACCGAATTTCGGACATAACACTACTCAGAATTACAGGTGGATAAATCACTGCTGCGAAGGAACCATTAATCCCTTTAGCGATCAATCTGCAAGCCGTCAGCTCATAATGGTGCCGACAGACATCGGAAATGTGGGTTTGATGTACACGGACTCAGAGACCGCAAAGGGCTCAGCACCAAAATAGGAGGTTGATTCTATTCCACTTCTGCAAGCAATGGCTAAACGTGCTCGAATCGAGCGAATGGTCCATTTCGCCCCGTAGAGTAGTAAGTATTTCCTATTGTATTAATGGAAGAGAGTAATAGAACATCCTTAACTGGAGATTTATTTCAACGAAAAAGGAGCCAACGGTGTCCCACTGCCCATGATTGGCAACGTTGTGCTTCATCTCATGGCCTCGTAGGTTGGTGCCCCTGCACTCTTCACTTTGTATAACGGAAGAAACGAAATCACACTAACTGACCCATCGCATAGAAGCCCAAATAAGGAGCCACCACAAAGGAACGGTGGCATAAAAGAATGCCGTCTAGTCCTCTGGAGATGGCCAGCAATAAGATACGCCTTGAACCACCAGAGTTTGATGCTGTGACCGCCTAATGATGCTGTGAATAGCAACATTAAGTGGCAAGCATGGAGGAAATACCGATAATGTAGTGCGTGTCACGATTGACCGCTATGCACATCAATAAAGTGCAATGGACAAAGCTGATCCAGGAAACATGACTTCTTCCGCCAAATCACTAGTCATCTTCCGTACCATTGGTCACCATGCGAGAGTATGGAACTCAAAGAGTGATGTTGGTTGGATTACGAGGTAAACTGAATTGGAATATGTAAAGAGTTTATATTGAAGAATCCGTAAATGAAGAGATTCTGGCATAAGATTCTCCAGGATGCGTGGCTATTGCCAATACAAGAAGAAGTGCTTGAAATAAGAGCCTGATGATAATTGACAAAAGTTCCCCACTACTCCTTCCACCGCGAAATCCCAGGAGAGGGATGACTGTGGAAATCGTCTCTTAAAAGGCTTGCAACTGCAAAACCGGATGGCCTCATGGCCCGCTTTGTAACCCTCCTATAGATTCGTCTGAGTATCGTCTAACTTCTTGCTACCCATGAACTGGGAAGTACGCCTTTTTCAGCATTTTCGACCTTGTGCGTGGAGGTCACAGGTCGTCATCCTCACATGTCGCCAGAATGATACTCGCAGAGTGGAAACCTTGTGCGCATATGTTGCTACGTTAGGTTAAGAATAAGGTGGAGATCCCGCCTGATGTTGAAAGGCTTAAAACGAATGATGAAGTACTGGTCCCCAACATGGTGTTTCCGCATTGGAATTGGTACGTAATCGCGGGCAGCCGGTAGATTTCGGTTCGCCATCATGCATAGGGAAGAGGACTTCGTCATGGATTTGACCACTTCACCACAGAAATTGGCCTTTGTGGAGAAACACCAGACTCGCGGCGTACACAGACTATATTGCAGGTAACGTAATAACGGCAACGGAATCCGTGACACCACCATGCCTTATAAACTTTCATGATAAATAAAGAGCCGAATGAGGTGACGCCAAATGCATCATGTCCTAGGACTGTGTGGAGTTAACAATGAAAGGGTTGCCCTAATATAGACAGAGAATGTAGCCGAACGTTGTGTACCATCGCGGCACATGTCGGAGTTTGCAGTTATATGCTGGAACAGTTTTCTGCAATATGACCCGGTTTGTATCAGATTAAGAATAAAGAAAAATTCGGTGAATGAACATTGATGCGAAAAAAGACAGGCCATTTGTATGCAATGATTGGCTACGTACTTAAGTGATATGTAGACGTGTGGTAGTACGTGTGCTAGTCTGCCGCGTGATGCCGCGCAAAAAGCGTAAATTATGGCGAGTACAGATAGCGAGTTTTATATACGAACACACAGAAATCATGCAGTAAAACATAGATCAGAATCCCAGTATGTAGCGGCAAAAGCAGAGAAATGAACTGATTGTAGCCGTTTGACAAAAGACAACTAAACAAGTTCATTTTCAACCATTCAAGTGACAAAACAGAGGTACAAATTTTAGGAAATGTGTATAGGTTGTCAGTTTATTCATCGCCTCGCTCATTACAAGAGGCCAAAAAGACTCGCGTTGTCAAGCTAATAAGAAATCAACCAGGCTGAGCGGGAAAACGAACAGTGAACGCGAGGAATGTAGTACACACAAAAGAAATAACAATGGAAGAGTTTGGAAACACGGAGAAAAGACGAAATCATTTCGAATAATCTTCTCAGCATCATTCACAATAGCCGATATGCATAAACACAGTTAATATTCGGTGCTCCAAGGCATGCTTAAGGTTAAGAATGAATGATGGAAGTTCATCCTTATAGTCAGGGAAGCCTTATGTTGACAAATAATCACTTGTGAATGCATTAGGCTGACTTCATCCGGCTTATTGCGACAGCCTCAGCCAAACCAAAGGAAGCAGGGAAGGGCGTGACGCAACACAAGTTTGAAAGTTGAGTCCAAATCTATCCGGTGACCCGAGATAAGTTGTTGATCTATCGAGGAAGCCAGTTGCCTATCATGTTGTTGATAAGCATTTCGACCAAAATAGCCCAGGTACGTTAATACAAACGCTGTACTGATGATCCTTCGGTTTTTGTTGGTTGGAGCAGCAGTTCGTGCAGTTGATACTGCCTTAACGGCCCTAACGATCAAGCTCTGTGCTCATTCTACGATCCCGTGCATGCGGCCTAACCCAAGATAAAGAAGTTGTGAATGCCGGTCATACCTGCAAGGGCACTGTTCTGAGCCACCAGACTGAAACTACTCTGGTCGATTGCATCCGAATCAGCAGCCGAATGTGCGCTGTCAGGGCGAATGGTTCGTCCAAAGAATCGAGGTCCCGCGAGGACAATCTACACCTATTTGCCATCGCTGTCTATGCCCGCACAAACAGTAGCGCTGATTCGGTAAAAAACGAATTCTATCGTTAAGCGAAAGAGTTCCTTCGTCACACCAGTACGGTTACTGTAGTGCTGGCTGTTAGCTTGTAGGCTCAGGTTGGTAGATTGTCCAGTGATAAGCTGCATCTTGGAGGCTAACGCAGTGTAGGCTTCCGCAATGATAACAGTGAGCACTTGCTACATTTGTGCAAAAATGCGCTCCGATCGCTGGCGAAAACCAGCTTCGGACATAACAACCGTCGGACGGTGGCATGGCACCTACCATCCTCGGAGTAGCCAAGGATGCAAATCGACTACAGTACGACCACCTGCCATTGCAGAACTCAAGTGTAAAAAACTGTTCGATTTAGAGCACGAGCATAGACTTCCAACATGCAGTTTTATGTGCATGGGCGCATTACGGTAGACACCCGAAGCGACATTGAGTGCAGTAGACACCATCCAACTAGTAAAGCTGGTACAAACGATGGTCACCGAGCTGAGTGGGCGATCACTGAAACTAATCAAAGAGCACCGGGCGCATGCGTTAATAGCAATACATATGCCTACGTGTGGTTGCTAACACCGGGTCCCAACGCAATCTCTGGAACTTCTGGATGCTAACAGATGCTTTTCTGCTGGGAGCGAACACGGAACTCGCAAAAATCTCAGAGTAGAACTGCTTCCTGCGATGAAAAGAGACCGCGAAGCCCGGTGCACTTATGTGTGTGGGAAACAGAAACGGCCATTGTGCTTTATAGCCATAGGAAGTTATTCCGTCACACAAGTATCTATATTCCAGATGTAGAATAGGAGATGGGATCACGAATCGTATAGCCAACGCTAGGGGCGCTTTGCCAACCTCCGCCACCTGTGGCTCCGACGTGACCTCATCCTCGCCCTGAAGAGTAGTCTATAATGCACCCACCTGTTCGACCCTACTATACACTTGTGAAACCTGGCCTATTAAATCGACAGATGAAAGATGCTTTTCGACGTTGCCCGCTTCCATCACTGAAGTGCACGACGCGTTTCGTCCTTATTTGGACTCATCAGATGCTTATTATGTTCGATCACCGGTGCCTTTGCAGTTTATCACAGATCTGATGGCAACACGACGTGTAATACTTGTGTTCAACGCATTTTTTATGGTGCTGGAAGAGGGTGAACCAAGCGCTAGGCTCCGATGGCTGGGCCATGTGTTACGTGTGACAGCACACGGACTCCCGCGAGGTGTGTTGCTTGCGCAACCGAGATGAGGGGAAGCCAACCCATGAGTTGGTTAAGAGGAGTGAAGGCTCTCACTTCGAAATTGGTGCCTCCTGACTCTCGAGTCTGGGTCCGAAAGACAAGGAAACATTTGTTGACATGACCAGGAGCCGACCACAATGGTGTGAGATCCATTGTCCCTACCCGTCCCGCTTTGCCTCCAATATAACTAGGATCTCACAACAATCGCGAAGTATAAAACAAAGCAGAATATTATTGTTGTTTCGTGTTCATACTTTTTTACCACCGTAAAATTATGTTGTATTACGGCACAATAACTAGGGTGGTTCTCACCTTTAGCAAATTTGCAGAATAGTGATGACTATGAAGAGCCGTGATTGGAATACCAACTACTGCGTGATATGCTAATACAGAAATAGATGCTGTCTAAAACGTTTAACTAAACGTCGTGTAAAGTTACTCTGTAATTATCAGTGTATTCGCAAATGAGATCATAGTATGAGAAAATTTCTGTTTTGACACAACCGGAGGTTGGCGTGTTATGTTCTGACAGATGTGTCGAAGGTGCAAGGCATCACGTGCTGAAGCACCTGTAAAAATGAAAATGGATTGCTGTTGTATCATCTAGCGAGTTGAACGAAAGAACGGAGGCAACTGCTGCGTCATCATCTAACAATCAGTGATCAGTCACTCCAGACGTGCAATGTGATGGAACCAACGGGAACAATACTCTAAGGTGAAAGAGCTGTGACAAGGTTGACAGAGCAAACGTTTGGAAGGTACATATCGGCTTGTCATGCGCAAAAATGCGACAGCTGACCGCAAGAACAAAACAAGTCCACTGGATGATTAGAACAACTAGCATATGTGGCTAAGTCCTAACGTGGTACTCCGGTTTACGTATGTCTTCGAGCTATACGGATCGGTAACCTCAGGGTCAGCGTGCGGATCGGCGCCAAACGCGGTTATTGTCCATGGCTCCATCCAACCGCAGTCCTGATATCGCCGAAGAGGCCTATGCGCAGTACCATCAGCTGAGATACAGTCCTGGCTACCGGAGAAATGAACGTGCAGGGGGCTATCCAAAGTCCTTAGAAGCCCAAATATACGGCTGCTAATTTTTAATGAATTCCTACAGAAGGAGCGGGGTACAAATACCTCAGTTTGTGATCGAAAGTCCACTTCAGCTTAAGATCAGAAAGTTTTGCCAAAATGACCTGCGAAGTAATGCCTCATCATCAGGTGATAACTTTCGGTAGTTACAGACGACGCTGAAATATCTGCATGCAACTGTCGTTGTAACGGACTAAGTGCACCAGACAGCTCATCAGGCGTGAGTTAAAACGGATCAAAAGCGAAGATTAGTATGCTATGAAGATTCTGAAAATAGAGGAAGTAAATGAGATAAGAAACTAAGACTACCGGGTACAATCAATACGGACCACTGGTCACAGAAGACCACTCGTCAACATAGGATTCAAAATAAACACTGTTATTTTATCTGCAACCGGTAGAGCCGCGTGATTTGGATGGAGTCCCGCTATAAACGCTTCAGTAGCCCTAAAAACACAAAGACGATTGGACCATTTGGCAAGGTATGAACAATGCCCCCGTCAACCAGTAGCCTTAGGGAGCACAAGCGTGCCTTGTAATCCGAGGGCGCGGGTTCGATGCTGTGTAAGATCCGGATGATGCTCGCAGTGTCCTTAGACTACGCGCTACTTGTAGTAGTTGCGCGTGGCTACTAAGTCGATGTTACTGTCAAATGGATTTGCCAGATGAATGGCTAAAGAGGAAACTGGTAAAATGCGACAGGCAATGTACTAAAATAAAGATTTATCCAATTATCGAGATTGTTGCTTCCACACTGCATTGTGGTAGTAAGTATAAATTTGAAACTGTAAAAACATCGAAATATGATAAAACAATATATATATAT
>OX104067.1:81208959-81372870 GCA_944474145.2 Dicrocoelium dendriticum | reverse complement strand
ACTTCCTGACTTGGAGTACCCGGAAGATATTGCCCCTATCTGTGACAGCTCCTAAACATGCCAAGCAGCAATGGCGTTTGTGTTGTGAGTTCCTTTGTCCACCCCCCCTCCTGTTTAGCATCTCCCTCCAATCAAGATCTCACTCGTTAGGCATAATACAATTTTTTCGGCACGATAGCCGGTTGTTAGCTCTCCGGAACGATGTCCATCCGTTACTGAGGACTCAGTCGGCGTGCCACAGTTTTTTCCTTGTCATTTGTATTGTGGCACAATAGTTAAGGTGTTTTCCACCTGCAGCTAACGTGAATAATGAAGGAATAAATGAATGCATATGTGATTTATGAAGCTATACACGGGTTCTCATTATTGCATCCGAAAGAGAGATACGACAAACAGAAGCACACGAAAAAGGATAGATTGGCGAGTGCTGCGTTGTGAATGTGACAAATTACAGCTGCACGACCTGAGGGAAACGGATGGCATTGGCTGAGAAGCTTCCCATTTAGGCAAGATTTAAACAGCTGACTTAGGAATAAGTGGAATACTGGTTCAGTTCCTGGGGAAATGCAAACCCCCGTGAGTGTCTTCTTGTGGCCAGCCAAGAGTAACCCTAATGTACCTATCGCTTTCGATAGCACTAAATGATAAAACTACGACGAATGGTAATATCCCTACTCACCTGAGTTTTGCAGTTGTAGAGTGAGCAACGGTTACTCAACCCCCGACCGTTAGAGACGATCTGCAGCCCCCATAATGCACTAAGTGAATTGTGCTAATATTAATTAGACGGTTTTATACTAGGGGTGGGTTTCAAGAGAAATGGTTGTTGGCGAATCTCAGTTGTCAATAGTGGTGCGACAGGGCGAATAATTTTTCTGGCCGCTATTCATTGGCCGATGTGTTATAGGTGGCCCTGGAAAACCATGGAGTACGTGGACTTTCGTGCAAAGACGAGGTCCTGACCAACTGTGTAACAGCTGTATATGATTGGATACAGAACTCACTTTAACATCTGACTGACGTCGAAGCTGTTCTTTCTGTAATTCACGTTCCTTTTTCTGCCGTTCTCTCTCATCAAACGCTCGGCGTATTCTATCTGGAACACATTGGCTCAAATCGCCAGAAGTTGATGAACGTCCCATTCCAGGCCCTTGATTGGCTCCAAAATCGATTAAAAATACTTCAGATCGACGTGGAACGACTGATTCGCACGGATCCGTTTGTTCAGTATCCGCAGTGGGACGAGAAGCTAGGGAGAAAAAGGACGAAAATGCTTACTGAGTGTAAAATAATGTAATCCCCGAAAGATAGGGTCACTTGGAGCAGAAGAGTAAACTGAAGCAGTACGAGGTTCTTGGCGACGCATGGAGAGAGGACAAAGAATGCTAGGCTAACGAGTGTAACTGGAGCGTAATATAGTCACGGGGATAATAATAATAATAATAATAATAATAATAATGTGTCAGCTGAACGCCGTAACGGCGCTTCGCTGCCGCGCGACCACCACCAGTCGCGCGCGGGGTGAGTATACCGCGAGGACGCCCACCCCTACGCGGATTCGAACCGGTGACCTTATGGTTGCAAAGCAAACGTGCAGACCACTCGGCCACCGGCCGACACGGGGATTATAAGGAGAAACGTGTAGCTATCAATTACTGCAATTCGTAGAATAACAGATATACATTAATAGATTAGATTATGATAACCATGCTTCTCTCGCCCCGTTTTGTTAATTATCACTCTTCTGGTAAATGAGGAACATCGAAATGTGTTCACCTCGATGGTAAGCGAATCAAGAGACGCTCAGTGCAGCCAAATCATTTACAACTATAACCATGATCATATCAAGCCTACTCGTAGCTGAAGCAACGTAGTTTCAATGGACTGTGTGTAGAAGTAGCATAAAAGTACGGCCGATATTGCACGAGCTCCAGTAATCGAGATGAGGTACATGCTGAGATTGATGAATTAAGGCACCAAACCATATCGTGTTTTTGAAAGTCTGTAAACTGAGTGCATACTCAGCACGAGTTCTCACCAACAATGGATGTACATGACACAGTAAGAAGACAGTGGGTTGGAAATCGTTGTGGAAATGTGTGATCAGTGGTTTCAACCAAGCCAAGACTGCGAGTATCGCTTGGTGATGCGCGAACACGGATCGGATAGGAAAACGTCAAACACCAGCCACTGGAGAAGGGAAAAACGAGAGTCAGTAATTGGAACAGGTGAACATGCGTGCAGTGCACAACAATGTATATCGCGACCGGGCAACAAAAATATCATCGGGAAAACTGGACTTGGATGGAATTTCGCCGCACATCCTACTGAATGCGCAGCAGACAACAAAACCTCAAAGTGACAACTTGGGACAAACGCAGTCACACTACGTGCATCGAAAATGTGGCGTCTGCTTCAAGACATTGCGGGAATATGAGGCATGATGCAGTCAGGAGTGTCGTTGCTACCGTCGAATTACTTACGCGAGTTACTTCGGCTTTAGATTTGATGGCCATCAAGAAAGGCCGACTCCTGAGGTGAGACAGAAAGATCTATGAGGAGACAACCGTTAAGACACTTGCTTGCGAGCCGGAGACGACCGGCTGTCTGCCACTGCACGCTATTTTCAATGTGGAGGCACACTGTCAAGGAACAGTAGTCCTCTGAACACTTGAAGACCAAGCGAGATCTTTGCGTTCTTCATGGATCGATGAAAGCAACCCGTGTGCAAAAAAGCGGCTTGACATCAAAGCAGTTTGCCGCAATGACTAGGAAAAGTATACTAAAATTAGGAAAAGCACAAAAGTGGGATGATTGACTTGATCGGTGGTGTCTAAAACTGAACCTGAAAGATACTGGAGAAGCAGCACCTTCCCGTCCGGAGGAGACAAGCAAGAGTATCAATGACACAAGGCGTTGAAGCCATCCGGAGTTTCAACCGTAAGCGAGTCGGGGAACAAACCGTGTCTCCATTCTACCAGACAGATTTGTTGTGGAAGAGATACGGCGTTAACAAGACACGTAATCCAAGTGGAATCAGTCGGGCAACCGTTAAGCACCAGAAAGTACTAAGGATGATCATCTAGTTGCTTTCGGACTCATACGTACATAGGCTTCTCGAAACTTCGACACACTCATTCATTTTTGTAACCATAATCGCTCGTGACGTTCTATGGCACTAGCTTACATATTGGGGAGGGAATTGCTGTCCTGAAGCTAAGCTCGTCCGTTGCATGTAATTGATGCGTACGTTAGTAGCTTGTGATAAGTACCTAGTTACAGCCATTCATCAGATCAAGTAGGCTCCCACCGCACATGTGTCATCGTGGTATCACTAACACCATGGTCATAAACAACGGCGGTGCCAAGTGTTGTCCACTCTAATGTTATATAACTATGCAGCGAATCAGGGGCTGCCTACAAGTATGCAGTTAAGTGTTTTTCTAAAGTCCACCACGACAAGTGGGGTGCGTCAGGACTGTCATTTCTTTTCTTTGTCCTTCATATTCATTAAGGAAAAGACCACGAGTTAATTTGTGTTCCCTGCAGCTTATCAAGTAATTAATCGGCTGTACGATCAACGTCAGGATAAAGGTAAAAAGAAGATACAGTGATTTTGAGATCATTTTGAAGTACACGTTGTGTGGATGGATTGCGACATGCAATCTCAATGTTGACCACGATTCCCATTGAAGTGAACGTTGGCCATTCGATCACGAGGACCGTATCTGTAGCGTTGCCCATCGTGACCCGGTGGCTTAGGGATAGCGGACAAGACTAACATCCCAATGGTCCCGGGTTCGATGCCTGCTATCTCTATCTGATGGCAAGATACAGTGCTACAGGGGTCAAACTTGGCAGCTGCACACTCACAACTGAATGGCTTGCTAAAGAGAGTCGCACGATTCAGTAGATGCCTCGCGCCTTTTAAAGTGCTTATATCTGGTTGAACCAAAGAGTGGGCGGTACCGAAGTGCGCTATTTGGTGGTAGGTGACAACGATTCTGATGGTGCACGGTTAAGACATACTGCCATAACATATGATGACCGGCTCCCGACTTGTGACATTTAGTGGTAGTACACGCGGTTGAGTGAATTTTACCAGACCAGATTGATGGCATGGCAAGAGGACAACAAATCATTAGAAAACTGATGACCGTCGTTCTGGATGAAATCTATGAGAGTGACCACATCAGAGGTTAGAGAAACTTTCAAAGTGACGAAAATCCAACGCAACACACTTGTGCAGAGGGCTTGTCAACTGTCGATTAAATGCCAACCTATCTACCAAATGATTAGCTCTTTTTACTATATAATCTGCATTTTCCATATTTTTCTTCCTGTTCACTCCTGTCTTACCCAACTGCTGTTGCATATCGCAAAGGTCGTGGTGGTCCGGTTAATTGCACATGGCTGTCTCTAGCATGATTGTTTAACAAAGTAGCCAGTTCTGTGGTATTCGGATTGCAGTCGTGATGAGTCGATTTCCCTACGGCATTCTGCCTCTGGTGGTTTAACAGTAGGCGCGCAGCCCAACTCCTGTGATGTCAGGTGTGTGTGAAGCGTCGATGACTCACGGACAAAGTGGTTAATCAATGACCTTCCATGAGGACGAAAACAGTCTGCCGGCTATGTTGTGACGGATTTTAGCTGGGATTGCTGAACACAATAAGTGGACGAAAAACAAAGCACAATGGGTATGAAGGTTTGTCCAACCAAACGAAAAACGGGAATGGGAAAGGGAGCATTGGTGATTCGGATGAACTACGCACAAACACACGGTGACCAGTGTTCAGGGGTGCATTACATTTTTCGCAAAAAAATTAGGTGCAAACAGGTGCTGCATCAAGCAGGCACCGTAACGAAAAGAACACAAAACTAAGGACACAGAGGCAAATGAATAAACCAATACCGTTTGTAATTTAAGCGAAGTTGAAGCGCGCCAGTTTTATCGATCGGGACACGCCACGCAAACGAAATGGAGCGAATGACTGGTTACACGGTTTCTGGCTGAGATGACGTATACAGACGACGTCACACACGTCTCTAACGGATGAGAAACCCAAGGCCCCGAAGATAAGGCTCATGACGGACAGAGTGCAACCTGACTGTCGTTTCGAATGGTCAATATGTTGACCATTTAATCCACATTAATCCCCTAATCATGAGAAAAGCCACGCTACACGGAGTAAACGAAGTTGAGTGTGATACAGGGAAAGACCCGGACAACCGTCAGTGAGGACGACTCAACACAGATAGGATGCCAGTTCGCAGCTGTGACTATCTGCAGCGAGAAGCGTTAAGCTAGAAGTGGGAATCCCCTCAGCTAATGGCTCAAGATTAGACGTAAATATGACCAAGGTAATGCAAGGGCAATTACCAACTGGGCAACCAAGGCACAATGCAACTACACAGTCAGTAATTCCGGCGGGGCCTTCAAGTTGGCCGTTGTTTTCCTCATTGAGACATCACTTTTATTCTAGTTACTGTGGAATTATACAAATCAGAAAAAACTGCCATTTTGATTACCAAGACTATTTGGTTTACCTATTTCGGCAAATGGTCTGAAATCTCTACGGAATACTGCTCTATAGATGCGTATTGTTCAATATGCCCCCAGTCAGAAATCGCTTCAAACAAATCATAAGAAAATACTACGGACAATTGAGAAAACATCGTGGCTGGCAGGTCGGTCTAGGACGTCGTTCAGTCGACAAGACACAAATACCACTGAACGATCGAGTAATTTGCGATCAATGCTCAGAAAAATAGCGGATCTTACTGTAGTTATACAGCAAGGTGAATATTTGAATGCAGCTATTTGATGCTACAGGAAAGCTGGTTAAATGTTGATGTGCAAGACGATGTTATATGACTTCCTGGTTATCCTCTTATTAGATCCGACCGCACCCCGGCCCGTAGCCTCAAGAATCACAAAATTGCATTGTAAGCCGAGGGCGCGGGCTCGAGCATGCATAGTGACCGTATGACCCTCGCAGTATTCTTAGACCTAGTGCGACTGCTGGTGGTTGCGCGACAGCGAAGCGTCAGTCCTGAGTACCGGCGTACTGCTGATGCCGACCGCACAAGAATGCCTCAAGATTATAGAGTGTATGTCATCACTTACGATCAACAAAGCTGGTATAACACGTCAGCTATAATTTTCAACTAAATATATAAATAAAATGTGTATTCCTCGACAGTATGAGAAGCTGTTCCCTAGAAGGAACAGATCCAAAATCGGTACATCCTTTTCATGCTACTGAATAAATAACTTAAAAATAAACATGAGCACATATTTCAAGAGTATGCAACACAAGGTAATCCGAATTTTTGTGCTGTGTTTATTCGGCCCGTCGATAAACTATCGTTCTTCACAAATATTTGAAAGATGTTCGTGTCAGAAAGAAAAATAAAATGAAAGGTGCAGACATCCAAAAAATGTATATGCAAGTATGCACTTAGCCCGGATACGTGTGCTGTTCGTGATTTATTCCGGCACCATTGATAAGGTCTCAGAAGGCACTATCCAGGAGTCTTGATGTTCCAGAAACATTAGTCGCGTTTTGACGGTCCCAACGAGACCGGAGCTTCAAGCGAGGCGACGGTTTGCGTACCTCCTTGACCCATTGAGCTGTACTCGGTGGTTACTACGGGCCCCTTGAAAGCTACTCCTACCAGATTGGTCAATGGTTAGAGGTCGAACAAACTCAGTTTACTGGTCCACCAGGTTGGGGGTTTGAAAAGGGATGGCATCCAGTTAAGTGAAACCTAATCACTGCGACCTCCCGCTGCCTTATGGACAGACTTTCAAGCCTAAGGCTTTGATTGAGGACCCTAATTGTCTTCCTATCTAGGCCTGGGCATCCTGGCGGCAACTCAGCTCACACACAACCACCACAATTTCGTCGAAGTTCAATCACATCCGGCATCGGCCGTCGCACCGCATACAGCAGGAAAAAATGCTACTGCTAGTGCCTCCCTTCTCTCTTTTAAACTTGTTTCTTTTACTCCGACACCAACCCCGATTATTAAAGTTGCTTTTATAATTCCCAGCTTAATTGACAGCAGCCGCAGTCCCACTGAAGTCGAACCATCTGTAGCCATGTTCCCGAAATACCTTTCGGATGCGTACCGGTAATAGTAAATTATAAGGCTAAGCTGTTCCGTTTCCCTGGCGACGTTCAACGTTTGCACCCAAGACAAGTAGGTCAACAGGCTGCACTCACACGCACGTTGGACAAACTGGGTAATGATGTGTCGTGTGTCCGAAATTAGGATCAATGACCGTAATGGGGTTGCTGAATAAACTGTACCCGGCTTGTCCTCTAGTTATTGGTTGCAGACATCCGGATACGCCGATGCAGCACCCACGGGTCAACCTGGTGTAGGTATCATACTAAGCTGACCCTAGGAGTGAACCACAGATTTACCGCAAGGTTGTTCGAGGTAAAAATGTGAGCCATAGAGTACCCAACCAGAAACCCCTGACCTCATGCTGGAACTGTGGTGCATGGCATTTTGTGCGATTCTTTACTTAAAAGAAGCATCTCTGTCAGAAGTGCAAACGATTGGGGCACAAAGAATCACACTGTCGCGAAGCGTACATTTCCAGGCCTGTGTCTACCCCAAACTTGTACACGAACGCTAAACCCCAAAAGACATCGTTTCAAGGAGCAAAGACAAAAGTAGTTCTCGCGACCTGTCGCACAGAATTTGCGGGCAAACGAAAGTACCTCACCGTCAAAATTAACGATGTTCCTATATCCTTGCAAATAGATACGGCATCGGACATTACCATCATTTCTCGATCATCATGGAGGAGACTTGGCAAACCTCCACTGAGGCGCACCAATCTGACTGCCCAAAATGCATCCGGCGAACCACTAAGGTTAGATGGTGAGTTCACATGCGACATTAAATTCAAAGATCTGAGCCTCCGTGGAACCATCTACTTAGTTTCTTGTGTCAACATTAATCTTCTTGGCATTGATTGGATTGATAGATGGAATTTGCTCAATGTACCACTGAATAATGTGTGTTCTGAAACGAACGTCATGGTGCATCATAAAGCCATACCACCTATTCTAAGTCAAACCATTGCTGAACAGTTTTAGGCGAAGTGTGCTTGTGTTTTTCAACCTGAACTTGGACATTGTAGCAAGATGCAGGCAAAGCTTACTCTGTTACTTGGTGCTACACCAGTGTTTCGACCAAGGAGCCCGGTCCCGTATGCATCACAAGTACTTGCTGAACATGAGCTTGACCGATTGCAGCAAATTGGTGTGGTTCAGCCAATAAATTTCTCACCATGGGCTGCCCCAATCGTCGTGATTAAGAAGTCGAACGGTTCTATTCGCCTGTGTGCAGATGTTTCAACCGGTCTGAATGATGCATTGCAACCCCATCAGTATTCACTTCCACTTCCTGACGACCTGTTCGCGAAGCTGAATGGTGGTAAATATTTTGCGACCTTGGATCTGGCGGATGCTTATTTACAACTAGAAGTTGAACCTGAAATCAGAAAGTTCCTCACGGTCAACACTCATCGTGGTCTGTACCAATACAATCGTCTGCCATTTGGAGTTAAAACCGCACCCGAAATTTTTCAGCAAGCCATGGATGCCATGTTGACTGGGGTAAGTGGAGCTTCAGCCTATCTGGATGACATCATCATAATGGGCACCACACATGACGAATTATTTAAACGACTGGATGACGTGATGATGCGAATCAAAGATTAAAGATTCCGTCTACGCGCAGACAAATGCTAATTTTTCTTGAAATCCATTAAGTTCCTGGGATTCGTGAATAATAAACGAGGCCGACATCCAGACCCCAGCTGCATGTCGGATACCCAACCGTTCAGTTTAGTGAAACTACTGGGATCAGGACACTGTAGTGTGATCGATTTGCATCATCAGGTTGGTAATAATCGATGAGAAGAAGAGTGATGCAGAATGTAAACAGAATGCGAAAAGGAGGTTTAGGAGAAAAAGTTTAAATGAATAGGAATGAAATATTAACAACAACAAGAGAGTGAATACAAAAGCAAAGATGACTCGGCGAACGCATCATGTCCGACAGGATTCATAAACACCGAGCTGACCGGATCCGATTATCTCGTTCACAAAAAGGAAGGAAATAACAACTTCCGACCAAATTCTTCATGCCTTTGCACTACATGGTACTGACCAACTCAAGGTTTCGCGTGACTAGAGTCGATGACGGCACATGATGCACGCCATAGTAGGCGAATTGGATGGGTTGACCGGGAGGCGGACTTCTGCAGACGACATGGAAAGGCAGTTGAATTCTTGTTGAAGTAGGACACAGTCGTCGGGGGTACTTATCACTCTCTACATCTTCAGTTCATCCGCAAACAAAGCACACGGCGGCCACTTTTTTTCGTCACCCAGGCAAGGCCTTCAAATTGGCCGTTGCTGTTGCCTCTTGGGACATCGTTTATTTTACACTATCTCATCATCATCGTCATACACGTTAGCTAGAGGTGAGAAACACCCCAGCTACTGTGCCGCAATACATAAAAGAAAAAGGCAAACAAATGCAACAGGTGCAAGCCAGCTGAGCTGCCGGTAACGGATGGGAATCGTTCCGGTAAGCCATTAGCCAGCTACTAAGCAGCAAAAAAAGTTACTATGCAAATTATAAAAAGTTAAATAGTGAGATCGTTGTTGGAGGGGGACGTTAATGGTAACATGAGAAACATTGCGCTGGTTGGAAAGTTGGTCTCCGACGATACCATTTGCAGAAGATGCACGTGCCCCTCATCCTCTCCAGCAATGTGCGTACATTGCTAGGAAAAATCACTGAACTCACAGCTCTTATACAACGAAAAGAATATACAAACACAGGTATTATTAGGTTACAAGAGAGATGGTTGTACCCTGGTATTGAAGATAAAGTCATTAGCATCAGTGGATACTGTGCGATTAGGTCCGATCGCCCAGGCAAACCAAGAAATCTTGGTGGTGGCGTCATCACATACCTTAACCAACTCTGATACAACTCAGTCAATCAAATATTCACTTACACTATAAGTTCTGTTAGCTATCATTTACTTGAATGCAAGCCTAAATTTCACAGTGGCTTTCAATACGTCGTTATCGGAAACTTCTACATTGCCCCTGATACATCGATATCCGAACTGAAGCAACTTTCTTTGGTATTCCTGCCGAAACTAGAATGCTCTATCTGCATTGTCGCCGGTGACTTTAATAAACGTGCTAAAACGTTTTTCAAGTCACTTGATTTGGCAAGTTCAGTAACTTTCTTGACAAGACAAGACGCACAACTTGATGTTGGTTATACAAACAAAAATCGCTTGTTTTCAATTTAAAAGCGTTCACCACTAAGCAACTCGGACCATTATATGCCAACGATTTGCCCTACCATCTACAGTAAAACAAACTATGCCGCATTGACGAAACGACAATTCAATTCTATCAGACGACGCAATTACTCGGTGGAAAATATCGCACGACTTCAAGACACTTTTTCTCCAACCATTTTTCCGTTTTTGCAGATGACGATCTATCACTTCAATGCGATCATCTCACGAGTTTCATAAACTTCTGCTTCCACCCATGCTGTCCTATCGAGACGATCATTCTGTGAACGGATAGCTTTTCTTCACCCCTGCTGAAACAACTTCGAAGAAAAAGGAACGTGCTTACAAGCTCAAAACGACCACTCGAGTCAAAAGCCTGACTTTAGCAATTCAAGCTGAAATCGGAAGACTAAATAGTTTATAGATCGAAACCATACTGGGAAACCGTAACTGCCGGGATCTCTGGAGACTGTTGAAGCAAATCTGTGGTAAAAGTACCATCGGAGGTACCTAAATCGTGGATGTTGACAAACTCAATTTTGAGTTTAGTTCATCTCCGTCTAGCGCGTTTCCATTACCCTCCTTCACTAGCTCATACCACCCAGCCATGTTATCTGATCAAGCTGATATCACCAGAGAACTAAAGATGCTAAATACAAATAAAGCTAATGATCCTGATGGCTTATTACCCTTGGTTCTGAAGTAGTGCGCCGATTCCCTTACATTACCCCGGACTGATATTGTTAACAGGTGTCTCACAACCAATACCATCCCCGACATCTGGAGGTCAGTCGGAATAAGGCCAATTCCTAATAAGGTACCTCCAAAGTATAGACCAATTACCTGTACTTCCGTGCTCTTAAAAGTCCTCGAGAGGCTACTAGTTCCACAGATTTCCACAGCCACTCGTGCTGATGATGTCTACCAGTTTACGTTTAAACCCCAGCGCTCCAAGCTTGTTGCTGTCTCTTACCTTGTGCATTCAATAGCCTCTGTGTAAGAAAAAATGTTCAGGTCCATACGACCTTTTTCTTGACTATTCATATGCGTTTGGGAGTCTTGATCAATCAATACTGTTTACCTCACTTTATTTGAACGGAGTCCACGCTGATATTTGTAACTTGTTGTGTGATTATATCACTGATCGTATGCACTTTACCCAGTTTAACGGCGAAACCTCTATGCTCCGCGCTGACTGTGATATTTTGCAGAACGCGATCCTCTCCCCTCTTTTGTTCTCTTTATATTTCGATAGTCTCCCCATGCCATCAACATTCATTGGATGTAAACATGTTGATGACATTGTTTTGGGGTGCAGATTTCCCACCACTGAGACGTTTACGCTTCAATGTGGTTTAGAAGAACTTGTGAATTGGTCTTCGATCAGGACCCTTAAACTCAATGCTTTAAAATGCACTGATGTAACATTTTATTTTCCGCTTTGATAAATTGCGAGTACTTTTAGATGCCCCTCCTCTATCAAGTTTGGAGGACAAAACCATTCCTATTTCATCCACTGTCAAATATCTCGCTGTCTATTTTTCACAAAACCTCTTTTGGTCCATGCACCTTTTAGAGACCTTTCTCAAGGTAAGAGGCTTATCTTAATATGTTTTCCGACTTGAGAAGCTCTCCGTACCTCGAAGCGCAATTTTGAGATTTGTAACTGCATGTATACTATCCCACTGGTTGTACTGTTCCCCAGTAATCTTCCGTGGATTACTGCAGAATGATTATGTTTTGATCGTGCAATCGAGTAAACAAATTTCCAAATGTGGTGGCTTGCCGAGAGATCCCATGGTTGCTTTTATCGCTCGCAATTATTTTGACGCTTACATGAGTTTTTCATCTCAGGTACAAAGTGAGCGCTCTTATCCGCTACATGGTGCTTTCTCACAAACGTTAACTGTCTCTTACACACGCTGAACATTTAGGATTTTATTTTCTCGCACTTTTTCGTATGGTAACACAATCTTATCTTATTTTCCACACTTTTTCTATGATGGGCACAAGTGTTTTGCGCATGTTTACTTGAGTGACATCCACATACCTTTGACTATTTATTTTTTCATTCTGTGTTTATGTATTTTTAACTGGTCCCATTTCTTTTAGTATATCCGCAGTGGTAGTGTAAACGCTGATAATGCACCTATTTAGGGGTATAAAGACTATTTTGATTTTGACTTTGAAAAGAAGCTGAGGTAGATCGTTGATTTAAACCAGGAACAATGTGGTCCCTAGCATCTTGCCTTGGCGTACGCCACTGGTTGAAGGAATCTAGTTGGTCAAGTAGCTATCGACTTGTACCCTCTACTTTCGTCCAATGAGAAACCCGCGGATCCACTGGTGCTGTGAGCCGCCAACACCACATATTCTCAGCATGAGAAGCAGGACCTCATGACTTAGCTTGTTGTACGTCTTGCTAAAATCGACGCAGATCACATCCACTGACTTCCTTCGATTCATTGCTTGCAACCATTTGCCTTGCCACAAGCTGGTTGGTGACGCATGAAGGACCTGGCATGAACCCGTGCTGTGTTGGTATCTAGAGATCTTTTGCAAGCTCTTCTTCACAATCCTATCTACAACCCAGGCCAAAATAGGTCTTTAATTGTCTACTTTGCTGGGGTTTCCACCTTTCGGAATCCTCCTTATCACCGAGCTTTTCTAATAAATTAGCAACGAACCTTTGGACAGCGACTTGTTGAACAGGTCCGTCGCAACAGGCGAGATGATGGCCGATAAGGACTTAAGAGTCAGTGGCTTGAGCTTATCAGGCCCAGCAGGCTTGGTGCCGTTAAGCTTGGCGAGTAGTTGACCCACCTTTTCTACACCACCATTCAGACTGTTGAGTTCGATAAGGGCGGTACACGTCGAATTCAGTACAGACACATGGTTATTTGCAAACACGGAAATGAAGTGCGCCACCAAGGCGAACGCACGCTCAGTGCTGGAGGTTAAGGGCTGTCCAGCTGCGTCATCTATCACTGGTAAGTCACCTGCTGGCTTCAAGCGTCACTTCACATGCGCAAAGATTCGCTTTGCGGCAGTCTTTGAGGCGGTTGCAAGCTGTCCTTCGAGAAACTGACGCTTTCTTCCCTGCTTTTTATATAATTCTTAATCACTGACAGCCGTATATGAAAAGCAGGGAAGTAAGCGTCGGTATCTCGAAGGACAGCTTGCAACCGCCGCAAAGACTGCCCCAAATCATTGACAGCCGTGCCCCATGTTGAGGCTGATGTTGCATTCATGATGCTTCTTCACTGCAGTTGGGCTAAACCAACTTACACTTGGTCTTTTTAATGTGGATAAAATTCATTACACTTTATTTGGTTTGTTCTACCTACTTGATAAATTTCTCCTAACTTGCACACGTCGCTCATGCTAATTGTGGTAAACTTGCGTAATTTTATCGCGTGGGTATATTTTAAATAACTTTCGGACATTTTGTACTTATTGAGGATTCACTTATAACCAATTTCTTCCATATGCTCATTTAGCGAGTATTTATGTCGTCATATGCGTTTACTTTATTCGATATCAGCATTTCGAATGATTGGCTGTTGTTTGACATCCCAGGTGTGGCTGCGCTTGATGTGCATGTTGACAAGGTGTCTACCTGTCTGTTACCCACTACCTCATCCATCTGGCTCCAGGAGACAGTTGGTCGTTGCTGCAGTGGACGGTGTGCACGGTCCTTGTGGTCGTGCTAGGCTCGAAGAGTGGTTCCATGTACTCAGTGTGGAGCGGACTACGGTCCAGCAACCGCCTTGTGTGCACTTGATTCTCCAAATACAGCGTGCTTGTTTTTGCCTGTGAAGGAGTGTGGGCCGGCTCCGTTGATGAAACGCGGATCCCATCCGCATGCCTCCCAGTCTTATTTCTTCGGGTTTACACTGGATATGGGGTGTGTGGATGGAGCTGTGGGTGGTGCAGCACATGGTCCCTCTGTAAGCGCAGGCGTCCTGTGGTTGGGCACAGTGACAGGCAAAGCCGAAAGCGGATGCCACCAACGATCATTGACATCCAGAATGAACGAATTCGTCCCATAGTGTGCTCCTCGGCTAAGTCATTTTACTATATGCCTTGTCGAACCAGTATAGTCTGACCGGTTCAACTTTCTGACACTTCAGAGACATAAATTGGTAAAATAAAGAGGTTGCTCCGTTCCGTATAGATAACCACTAAGGTTCAACAAGCGCGAATTACGTCAGAGACCAATCCACTTTGCTGACATCCTGAGTCAGGCTATTGAAATCTGTCTTCCAGTGGTTATGAGCTGGCTGCACTGCTTGGGATATCTGCACCCGTAGCTCCATGTTGGCAGTATGAGCTGTATGGTCGCTTTCTGCCAGAGGCTCCAGGATGCTAGTCTCACACATATGTTGTTCACAGTTTGTTAACATCAAGTCTAAGCACGATGGAGTTGAGCGCGGTGTTATGCGCGTCGGTTGGCAGATGTGTTGTGCTACTCTAGTTTCAACTGCCATTTCAGCAAATATTGCTTCGACATCACGATATCCAGCGATAAGTTTCACTTCAGGCCAGCGTATTCGAGGACAGTTGAAATCAACTCAGTATAAAATGGGGGCGACACATGTGGTCCCGGTGATGCGTCCGCCAATTCAAACAACGGCTCAGGGGACTGAGATAAAATGCACTCCGCGCCTGAGGTGGATCGAGCACCACAACTGCTCACAGAGGCCGTCTTCGATTCGATGAGCGCTAAGTCTCCCACAGAGAGAAGACCGGATGTAGAGCAATACTTCACCGCGGGCATTCGATAGCCCATCACAACGGAAACACGAGTGGCAACTAAACTCAACTTCCTGTATGAGTGCCTCGTCGGTAAACCACCACTCCGCGAGTCCCATTACATCAGGTCGCTCGCAAACCGAAGCGGCACAGCCCATCGCACTTGTTTATAAGACTGCAGGCGTTGGTAAAGGCCACAAGCAGGCCGCGGAAGGAATTACTAGGCGAGCCTGAAGTGTGAGCGACCGATTTATCCGAATTCGCGATCGCGTTGTAATTACCCGAAAATTTGCAATACGTATGTTTGTTTCACCTTCGTCAGTTCACCGCTTTGTTTCGATGATAGCACACTTGACACGCTCTCCGTCAAGTGGTTCCATATCCGGACCAATATGCACCCTTTCGCTCCTCAACCTACTTAGCCGAGACAGGATTGCTTTCCGACCGGCTTCATCGGCAAAAGATACCCGCATAGTCCCATCTTTCTCAGCAGTTTTTGCCGAAGCGGATGATTTGCCTCACTTTCACTCTGTCCTCACTCACATCAATAAATCTATTAATCGTGCTCTGTAAAAACGCAACCTCGTGATCATAGCGTGCGACAGGACTTAGATCGGTGGACTCAGGTGCGTGAAAAACCGTCAGGTTTGATCGCCTCTTATCATTTAAAACGGTACACACCATGCTCCGATGGCTGGGCCACGTGTTATGCACGCCAGCCCACAGATTCCTGCGGCGTGTGTCGTTTGCGCGCCGGAGGTATGGACAGACGAGGAGGGGAGGCCAAGTTATGACCAGGTCGAGAGGAATGAAGGCCTTTACTTCAAAGGTGATGTCGGTTGGTGTTTACCGACAGCCTGACTGGGCTCCGAAGGACGATGAACAGGTTTGGTTGGATACACTAGCCGACATGGCAAAGAGTCGATCTAAATGGCGTTTATGTTGTGTCTCTTTGTCTCTCCCCTTCCCTTTAACATCTCCCTCCAACAACGACCAAAAATGTCATTTTAGCATTATGTTACTTCGTTATGGCTTTTAATTCTACATTGCCTAATGTCTTAGCTTTTTGGATTACGGCACATCAGCTGAGGTGCGTTTCTCATCATCGGCTAACGTGTATTGTTGTTGCTGATGATGATGATGCTGCTGATGATTTAAAGCGGATTTTACAGGAAGAAGGTTGTCTCGAGCTGTGCTTGATCTGGCTTGTTTTTGGCCAGTAGCAAGAAACTTCGCTTCGTTTTGAAGCTTCTGTCATCCAGTTTTCCATGGCTCTTTAACCAATGGGTATTCATCTGGGTCACCATAGCTACCAGAGCGTAAAGTCAGTGGACCGATATCCTCAGATGGTGTCGTGCTTCTGGAAAACTTAGGATGGTGAAGTAACTAATTGTCAGAGGAAAGATCATAGGAGAAAGGCTGGATTGAACATTAAATGGAATCCAGGCCACTTTACGGGACAGTATGTCTAGAACTGTTCGCAGATAGACATTTTTGACGCGATATGTATCAGCAGACGCTGGTTTCTCTGGCTCCTTTAACCGTTGCACAAAATTTAGATGTAATCATGTTGTATGGGACGCAAAAACGCTAGGAATCGGCAGGTAATTCAATACACGAAAAAGGAACTCTTGTACAACACTCAAAGCACCTAAGGGCATTTGCCGTGTGTCTTACAATTTGCGAACAGGAGCCACAAGATGTTTTCTTCGGCATTTTGGAAAAATGTCCTAAAAGGGACTTAAAATTATAACGTAGCTCTTGCAAGACGGGACTCCGAAATCCATGGAAACATATCACACAAAATGTGACCCAGAGATTGCGGAATCAGAAGTGAAACTGTATGAAGCCGAAATATCCACGAAATAACTTCAGCGTGCCGACAAATCCACTAAGTGAGTGTCCTGACAACGCAGCCACAGGATAACCAACCGGGCTTTTTGCACAGTACCTTCTGATTTGCTTACTTTCTCACTAATCCTGGGCGATGAATTCCGGTGGCTTCAGCAAGAACCCCGTATCTGATATCCACACTAATAATGGGTTTAAACTCTTCTCTGATGGATGGTGACCGATAATCATAAGTGCATGTTGATACGGCTGACACCTGGGGCAATCTCTCGATTCGTATTTTTGTAACTCACTTTCAGTAGCCGACCCGTAGCCTAAAGGTAATAAGCTTGTCTTGTAATTTGACGGCGCGGGTTCGAGCCGTGAACAATTAACGATGAATTTACACGGGTTAAGAAACGTTGCTTTACAAGTCCCGTTGAATAGTTGGTGGGGATATCGCAATAACAATAATGATAATAATGGTAGTGAAACAGTTTAGTACTTCAAATATATAAATAAGGACTTATTGTTTGCTCATCCGTAGTCCTGCAATCCGCTTAGATTCAAAGCACCCGCAGTTAACATCAAATAATTCCATGACAAACTCCAGGTGTAGGATTGAGACGTAGTGCTAAGTGATAAAGTGTAAGTGGATGAGTGCGTCATCCAACCATCTTTTAAATACTATTAGTGTCGGTGCAGAGACGACCGGTTCTGGAAGAGTATTCCACGGGTGACAGACACGAATGGAAAAGAAATTTCTGCGGCACTCCAGACGGCTGTACTGCACAGCGAGTTTCAATGAGTGGCCCCTCAGGATTTTATTGGTGCTGAGTTGCAGTAAAGGGCGGCACATATGATGTGGATCTCGCAGAATCAAGTATGCCATAATCAGGTCGTCTCGTAGTCTGCGATAGCTTCCACTGAACAATCCTAGTCGTTGCAGCCTCTCCCGGTATGAAAGATTGTGCATTCCAATAACGTTCTTAGATGCCCGACATTGTGGCTGCTCCAGTGCATTAAGGTTGTGTTTCAGCCATGGATGCCAGGCTTAAATTGCGTATTCGACATGGGGCGAACATATGCACTGAGCATTTGTTGAAATATTGAGCTGTTTATTTGTCCAAACGCCCGTCGCAACAGCTCGACACCTTGGTTCCCAGTCTTCGAGGCCTTTTCGGATTGGCTTGAACCTAGACACCCAAGTCACGTTCGACTGTTGATTGTTGCAGTATATTCGTTCCGAGCCGGTATGAGTAGCTGCTCTGATATCGGATGGAAAGCACTTTGCATTTACTGACGTTGAAATGCAGTAGGTTTTGGGTTGAGCATTGATACACCGTATCTAGATCACTCTGAATCACATGTTGGTCGGCGTTCGCCTGGATCCTGCGCCAAATCTTGATATCGTCGGCAAACATTAGGCAGTTTGAAGGGATTCCCTGTGCAAGGTCATTAATAAACACCAAAAACAAACGTGGACCTAGCACTGAGCCTTGCGGCACACCACACTCGACTTGTATGGGGTCCGATAGAGAGCTCCGAACTCTGATCACTAATTGCCGTTGAAGTAGAAAGTTGGCGATCCAGCTTAGAACAGGGTCGCCGATCTCGTAATGCTGGAGGTTGGGGAGTAGTATCCGATGGTCCAGACGATTGAAAGCTTTCTAAAAGTCCAGGTAGATTACATCAACGCCTTCTCCAGCGTCAGCTGACTCGGTCCAACAACTGCGCGTTCTATTAGTAAATTCATTGGGCATGACATCTGTTGGCGGAAAAGGTGCTGCTCAGGCGTGATGATTTTACAGTTTTCCAGATAGCATACCAGTCCATCGGCATCTATGCATTCCATGACCTTGAAGAGTATAGGAAGAAGGGATACTGGGCGGTAGTTGGAGGGATCAGTTCTGCTTCCACTTTTGTGAATCGGGGTTATTATTTCAAGCTTCCACATTGCGGGAATTTTATTCTGGTCTAAGCAGCGCTGGAAAAACTGAGCTAAAAGTCCTGCCAGTTGGCATGTTGTTGCTTGCAGTGCCTCTGAACTATTGGTGTCGACGCCCGGCGAGCTGTGTTTGCGTAGAGACGTCAGCCTTTGCCATACAGCCTCCACGATAAAGGTGATATGGGTTAGTGCTGGCAAGGAGACGACAAAGGTTGGATGATCGCTTGGTGGCAAGACCCACTGAAACGTGGAGACATATTGCATCCCCAGCGCGTTGCTGCTTCTACAGCTGTTCTTGTTGGGCCATTAGCCGTTCTGAGTAGAGGAAATCCTTGCCTCATCTTTCGTAGGCTACTGATGTGCTTGCACAGTAGTTTGTGGTTAGCACTTAATGCTTTTGCGATATGCTGATAGGCGGCTTTGTCTTCTCTTAGCAGTTGAGTGCAGTGCTTAGGTTGGACTACGAAGTTGTCCCTAGTTTCTGGTGCTGGAGCTTCTCTGTACACTCACCATGCTGCGTTGCGTACTGTCATCCATTTTCGAGTTCTGCTCCTTACGAAAGAAACTGATTTACACTTATTGCAAACTTCATCTCTGAGCTCTGCAATCAGCTGACTGAATTTTTTGACGAACTCGAGGCAGGCGACTTCCGGGGGTTCTTCTTTGAGGAACGACCAAGTTGTGGCGCTGACGATCTGGGCTAGTCGATCGTAGCTTGTGATGGTTCGCACAGTCTCATTGTTCTCATTCTGATAATCTGCATAGCAGTCGAATTTGAAACTGAAGACTGCGTGATCACTGCGACCCAACGGGCAGTCTAAAGCTGACACATCAATCATATGCTCCTCGTTGGTAAGTACACGATCCAGCACAGATGGCCTGTTACCAGTTCTAACAGAGTGGGCAAAGGGGTGATTGTAAAGAGGAACAGTAGTTACGAGATCTTGTAGATCGGCTTTGAATTGTTCTCCGATCGTGGCAGAAGTATCTATACAATATACGTTGAAATAACCTATGATAAATACGTGAGTGTACTTTCGCTTTAAACAGCATCTTAAAGCAGCCGCTAGGTGGTAGTCGGTTTCGGGCGTAAAGTTAGAGGCGGTGCACCAAGACAATAAGGCAAGCGTCCCTGCCTTTTAACTGTAAGCGACACCAAAAGGAGTCGGGGAACTGCGAATCTGAATCCGCCACGGCTTCGCGATTTAAAGTCGTGGACAACACGATGAAGCTACACCGAAAGAGACTGAGCAGACTATGGACGCTGAAACGTCGTTTCTGCATCTGGTCTGAAAAGGTAACCACTCGCCTTTTCTCCTCCACCATCGTACGAAAACTAAAGTACATGGGTGAGGAACCTCTCGGCTAAATATCAAGCATCATGTCTTACGGGTGCTGCATCCCCGGAGGATCTATCACTTTAAACAATGAAGGTATCCCTACACAGCTGTCCACGAGAGGTCTTGGAATTAGGTATTCGTCTACCTTCAATTTCTCCGAACAGGCCCAATGCCAAGTAGCACGTGCCAAACAGTCTATGTTCAAAATAACAAACAAAATCCACACAACTCGTGTTAGAGTTGAGATTTGCAAGCCATTTACTTGCCCCATCCTCGAATACTGCAGTATAATAGTAGAACGTTACTACGTGAAACGCATATCCCAATACTCCAACTTTGCATGTCACCCATGCAAGAGCATGGATTCTCCTGTACAAATTGATCTGTGCCGCTATTATAGACACAGCTTCTCTCGTCAAGAGAAATATACGCATTATTATTATTATTACGATTATTTTACGATATGATGTGAAAACTTGAAAAAGGATTATTGTGTTGACAAGCCATGCAGTTTTTTAACGTTTTTGGTCCAATTTTAATGGGTCTTTACAGATTCAACTTTTTACTAGCTCTAAAATACAGTGTACCGTATTCAGAAAAACAATGTCCTCAGCAATAAAATGTGGTCTGGTACAACTTTTCCATTGGGGAATAATCACCCTTGGAGAGTGCATCAATTCGAAGATCAGTGGACTCATAACAACGATCCGTCCTATGGAGTAAGGCGTTGCTTACAATCCAAACAGGAATTAACCTACGTATATTGGCAACATGATAAACAAGGTGTTGAAAGCGTATGAAGCCGTTTAGGACAGTGGATCACATTGACACACGAGTTGCCGGACAACATGTAAGTCTGATCACAGGGTGTAGCACAGTTGCTAGCATATCGAATTGGAACAACAAGAATGGGCCGCCCGACTTGTGTCGCACAATGCGGTACTGTCTTCATGGTGCGTAACAGACAACGATAGATCAGGGCCCGTGAACTACGGACAGTGTCGCACCCCAAAAGAAGTACGGAAAAGGCAAAAGGGGGTGCAGCAAACGGTAAGGAAAAAAGACAGTGTTGTATGTTTCACAATGTAAATGTGCGAGATGCGAAAAATCGACAGATAAATAAATAAATAGTTTTTCGAACGAAAGACAGTGAGCTTTCAAGTAGGCCAATAAGCCGAAAAACTAGTCCAATGCAGTTGCTCAGTGCAGAAATCACAACGGTTTGGAACAAGCGAAGGAAAACTGATTGAACTCACCGAGTCTAACAGATATATTCCACTAAGGCATGTTGTGAAAGCCAACTCAAACAGACTGATGGAGTTGTGTTGCAAAAGACGGTACGAGTGCAACTGGCGGTTGCAAAGACAAGATGTGCCAAGCTAACTTAGGTCAGCATCTCACAATACATGGCTAATATGATATTTAGCGTTAGTTTAGTTTTGTATTCTGTAAGGTTTAGTACTTCGCTTCTTATATCATCTTTTGGATTGCGGCAAAGTCAGCTGAAGCGTGTTTCTTAACTTCAGCTAAAGTGTAAGCATAATGAGGAGGATGAATTTAGGTCAGAATCGGGAGTGGAACGAAGCGATTGCGCTCAGTGTTGGAGCTTTATCCCTCGTGTTGTTACATCCAGAGCGATAACTGCCAGGGTTGTAATTCAACATTGCTGGACGGTTCGAAGGGCAAAAATATCGTCCAATGTGCATACAGTTAGAGTGAATCGGGACCTGACTAAAACGCTTACGCAGTTGGCTACGTCGTCTACTTGGAAACACCACGCATTCGGCGCTCATTCCGAATGGCAGCAAAGCTAGTTCAGGAAAGTGCACAAATGGCGGATGAAGTGGCATGCATCGGCCCTAGTCATTGGTGACAATTGGCTCTCAACCTTGTCAGATTTAAGACAATAAAGCAAACCCGCCTGAGCCCACTACAAAAATAGCGCAAAAGCTGAAACAAGAGACAACAGTATAGTACTCCTGTACGGTTGAGGAAACAAAACTTGCGATGTATGCGGAGCGTTGCTTCAGACAGTGCATCAGCTGCAGTCATCGCTCAGTCAATGTGGTAAGTGGAGCAGAGACAAGTTTGAACAAGAAAAATTCACTCGATGCGCTTCACATAGTAGTTAAAAATATTCTATCGAAACTGGTGGCAAGCTCATTCCAAATCCCGGTGGAAGAAGATATGCACACAGTGCACGGTAAACGGCGCAAAACACTGCAATCAGTCGTGCCACGAAAAACTCGCCCCACGTGGACCTCAGTCGAGAAGTCTTCACCAGAATTGTGCCAACGACATTGTAGCCTCGTAATGCAGCGGCCAGACTTATGATAATCAGTTCACAACATTCCACGGGTGAACAACTAAAGCGATCAGAAGGGCTGCTTACAAATGGTAACCAAATCCCATCAAAGGTGGGTTGGAGGTCAGGTGATTCCAAAAAGCTTTCTGGTAAATACAAAGGCACTATGAATGGCATGAAATGTGGAAATGGGTAACACGATGGCAGAACTCACCAAATGTTTTCTGCTCATGTGCCACAGAATAGCCGCTGCCAACTGAAACGCCAGGAGCAGCTAGCTGTTCGAAATCATCACCCCACCAACTTGGTTTTCCGTACAGCTCTGAAAAAAGCAAGAGAATAGCGCGTGCCACAAGAAGTCACAGGAATCGGTCAAAGCGCAGTTGATCAGTCACCCAAGCAGATCATATGCACATCAGATCCCAATTGAATTCCGACACATCCGCATGGCCATGCAGCAATTATATAACAAGCCCAAACATCACGACAAATGCTTAGACCAACAGGGCAGCAAAACCAGTAAGTGCATGGGTATCCAACGGTATAACCATGGAGACCGATCGCACGTTGACATTGAGAACGGTGGAAAACAAGACAAAAATTCCGGTTGCCATATTCATTTGTTTACATATTTGTTCAAAACCAAACCAACAGCAATGGAGTTGGTAGAGCACCGTAAGATGAAAACAATACTATAGGAAGGAAAAGGGTAGTGACGAGGTAACCAGAGTAGTGGAGTCCCAAAACGTATCTGCCATCGTGTGCGACGTATGGCCATATTAGAGAGCGTTTCCAAACATACGGTGCCCACATCCCAGTTGGGAAGTCCAGAGCACCCAAAGCTGGAGAACTTTTGGGTTATCGGCTTAAGAACACTATGCTTTCGCTTCCGGTAAATCGATGCGCACAAAGAAAACAGCGAAATGACTGTTAAGCAAGTAGGCGAAACAGGTTCCCAAGCCCCCGAAGTCTGCGCACTGGGGCTATGCCGCCTACTGGTAGACAGTAGTTCATTCGCTCATTCTACACATTGAGTAGGAGTAAGAAACAAACAAGCCATTGTGCCAATACAAGTCAATAAGGTAGCAGTGTTACGTGGTAACGTGTTACGCATGCCAGCCCACCGACTCCCGCGACTGGCGTTGTTTGCGCGCCGGGGGTGTGGATGGAAGAAGAGGAGAGGTGGCCAAGCGATGACTTGATCGAGAGGAATGAAGGCCCTTACTTCGAAGCTGGCTTCAGTTGGAGCGTCTCGGCTCCCTGGTTGGGGTTCGAAGTACGATGAACACGTTTGGCTAAATACACTTGTTGATATGGCTAGGAGCCGACTTCAATGGCGTTCGTGCTGTGAGTTTCTTTGTCCCACCCCATCCCTCTTAGCCTCCTCCTCCAACCACGATTACACCATTTAGCAGTTTATAATTTCGCATAGTAAACCTTTTTCTGCAGCATAGTAGCCGGCAGGTAGCTTACCGGAACGACGCCCATCCGTTACCGGTAGCTCAGCTGGCTTGCACCTGTTTCATTTTATTCCCCCTTTTCTTTTAGGTATTGCGACAGAGTAGCTGAGGTATTTTCCACCTCTAACTAAAGCGTATAGTGTGTAGTATGTGTAAATAAGAAAAAAGTAAAACAAATAATATGAATATTTCGCTTATTGCATATTATGAATTGACTAGGAAATCGTGGTTGGATGGGGAGGGTAAGCGGAATTCGGAAGGACAGGGAAACGCAACATAAACGCCACTGAAGTTGGTTTTGCACTACGTCAACCAGTGTACCAACCAAATGCATTCATCATCTGTCGGACCCTAACCCGAGAGTCGGGAGGCACCAACCAAGGCCCACTTCGGAGGGCTTTCATTCATCGTGACCAAGTCTGTGTTTGGCTTCATATCTACATCTTTCATATAGACTCCAGACTCGAAAATAACGCACGCCGCTGGATTCGGTGTGTTAGTATGCACAATATACCTGGTGCACAAAATAATGGTGCTGAGCAGTTCATTCAATCCTACAGAGCCAAGAACGATGCTGAACACGCTCAGTGCTAACGCAGTGTTCTCATGAGATCTCAGCTAAGCTGAGAAGGCACCTGTGACAGAGCACAACAAGCCTTCTTACGTCTGTGATCTGATGGGACAGGTTTCACAACTGTATAGGATGGATGAACAGACAGCTGCCTTGAGGCTACCTTTAGGAGTGAGAGCGATGTCATGCCGGGGCCACAGGTGGCGGATAATAACAAAAGCACTACGAGTCTAGCTATATGATTCGAGACAACATCTACGCTCGAGTATATGTGAGTTGGAGAAAATCGATTCTTCACATTTGTTGGAAATTGTTTCATGCAAAGGGTTTTCCTTGGATATCTTTTGGGTAAACTGAAGTAGGATCTGATTGTCCCCAGTGGTGTAGGCTTTACTTGAAACGCTGAATTTCATCCGCCAATGATCCTGATTGATCCTAAAAATCCTGTTCGATGCAGGCTGAGGGTGCTGCGAGCACTACGATCCATTTCTCGTACTTCAGTTGAACTAATCGATGCTTCAATAGTTTATCCGCCAATGATATACCACAAGCCGAGCAAGTGAGCAACTTCAGATACCACCATAGTGTGCTGGAAGTGACTAGAATCTACATCCATCTACCCATCGTACTTCGCACTGACGTCCTACGCCACAGTTAAAATTAATGCCACAGCTTCGCGGAGTTCGAGCTCAAAGAACGAGCAAGCGCCGAAGTTAGGGGCTCCAACAGGACCAGTATGATGACACCTATGCGAGCGCGCAAAATATCGTAATCAGAATTGGTGTGCGTCATTTAGATCTGATGGTGATATGATCCCTTTGAGTCCAGAGCAATCTGTCATTCCGAGCGCGACAGGTGACTTCATGCCAACGCTTGTAAGGAAAAACTGTTTTGCTGGCATATACATTTTGGGCTGATGCAAACGGTCATCATTGTCAATGTAACAAGCATCGATGCAATTGAACGCTTCTGCTGTTTTTCCACTATCGAGAACCTGCACTTTCTGCCTGATTTCATAATTTTTGTATCGTAATTTTCATTCCGCCAGTATGATAGGGTCAATTCATCACGCAGCGGTGGCTAGGAAATAGTTGTAAGTGAATGGTAAATCAAAATGAAGGTATCCTGTGTTGTATCCCCAGAGTTTCGAATTAGCAGCATCTTGGATTGCGCCACGCGAGACAAAAGACAACGCACTGGACGAGAAATATATTTGCGAAACACTGCACGGGCCGACGTGGGTATGAAAACACACTGATTACAGTTCAAATCACGGCTGAGTGCTAATTTGAATTTATCGATCTCAAAGAATCACGGGAGGTGTGAGTGGTATGAAACAAGCGGTAGTAACAAATGTACTGCAACACAGAAAAACTCTAGTCTGCAGTCATGAACGGCCACACAAGCATACCTGTGTTTTTCTTGCACCTCCAACACCTCTTCTTGAAAATGAGTTACCTGGAGGTCACATAGCTCTTCGGACAAGGGGACTCACCTGGGTCCACATGCATCCAACACTAAGGTGGTTCGGGCTCAGAGCAAGTGTGCAGTGTCGTTCGTTCTACTACGTTGTCAGCAAAAGAGTATTCGGGACATCCATCCCCTATAGTGCAAGACATGACATGATCCGTGGACTTATTGAGCAAGTATAACTTCTGCATTCCTTCCACTTTGGACAGATTAATGTCCGCACGTCTGGCTAGGTAAATGGTTTCCAGGCGTTGCATTTCCTTGAGTCTTTGTTCACAGGCGATTTCTCTGTCTGGCTGTAACAATACACCTGGTGTATTTCGAGCCATGAGTTTGGTTAATTTGACCGACGTCTTGTCGATTGTTGTCCTTATCGATTGAAAACGATCGTGATAGCAGACGCCGTTTGTGGTTGTAGGGACATGAGAACATGATCGCTTTTCCTTGTCAAGCGTCTTCTCTTCCCTGCAAATATTGATGCATCGTGGCATTTGGTACTTTTCATTTTCAAGCATGCCTGCACCCTTGGAGTACGCACGCGCCTGAAGTTACTTGCTTTTTGAGAGTGAGGTTTTGTAGGCGCAATCTCGCAATGGTTGCCTCTCACCACCGTTCCCAAATGCTGTCGGGGGCTTCCGGTCCGGCACATCACAGCTCAAATGTTGGCTACGAATAACTGTATGACAGGATTGGGATTCTGTTCTGGAATCTGAAACGTCAATCATTTTTGTCTCATTGTTCGAATTGAGCAGCCAATGGCATTCAGATTCATTTTCATGTGATGTCAACCTGGGTTCCAGTTTCCAATCCACCTGGATGTGCAGTTTTTCAGCTAACAACTCAATTAACTGCCGTTGAGAGTTTTCTAAATGTAATTGCTGCTGCTGGAGGAGGGACAGCATCTGTTCGAATGAAATAGTCATGATTTTCAACATCTCTGTCCCCAGGGGTTCGACTTAGCAGCTTCTTAGATTGCGTCACGCGAGTCAAAAGACAACGCACTGGACGAGAAATATATTTGCGAAACACTGCACGGGCCGACGTGGGTGTGAAAACACACTGATTCATGTTCAAATCACGGCTGAGTGCTAATTTGAATTTATCGATCTCAAAGAGTTACGGGACATGTGAGTGGTATGAAACAAGCGGTAGTAACAAATGTTCTGCAACACAGAAAAACTCTAGTCTGCAGTCATGAACGGCTACACAAGCATACCTGTTTTTCTTGTACCTCCAACACCCTGAAACCGGGTGAATGGTTTAACTGGGAGTGTGTAACAAAAATAGGTCGCTATGATCTATCTTCGAATAGCAAGTCACATACTAAGGTCGTGGAACTCAGCTGAAATGCAAGCTGTAAATAGTCATCCTTTTGAGACCGTTTGACAGGCGAGATTGGAACAGTAGGCGAAAATGATAACGAGCCTGTTATTATAAAACGCAAGTTTAATAATACATCAAGTAAGACGGAGAAGTGAGCCAATTCCGATCGAGTCATTGGAAAGGCTCATGATCATTTGATGAGTCCGTGCATCAACGAGAATGATTATCCAACGTCCAGAAACGGACGATACGATTGTCCCAAGATTCAAACAGCTGATCGTGGTTGCTTGCTGAGCATCGCGGCCATTTCTTCAATCGCAGTTTGTAAGTAAATCATGCTTAAAAACCGATTAAGTCGGGAACTAAAATGCGAAACGAAGACAAACGTCTACCATTGCTGCTAAAAGAGCGGTACGTGTCAAGGAGAAAATTGACATGGATGTGCGAGGATAAATTATTGACATAGAAGAGAATAACCAAGGAGGCGAGAAAGTGCCTAGGCAGTTCTCTTGAAATGCTGGTTTTGTGTGAGTCTGGAAGAGTTGCGGTGCATACACGAACAGACTATTCCAGTGGATCAGTGATGACCATGACAATCAAATGCAGTAGGTTCGTGTGCCACAACTGGCAGTTATAGAAAACAAGGAAAATATAGATAGAGAAAAAACACGAATTAATAGGTATAAAATCATTGGAAAAATCACAGGAAAAAGCAAGGCAGGCAAAAGTATACATCAACAACGACAACATGCAAGAGACTGAGCGCAACAACACAGTGACTTCAAGAATGCAACAAGTGGGATGAGTTCTCTACTTTCCGAGGTGGTCCGTCCCGTAACCCTCATCCAAAAAGGCTACGGTTTTCAGTTTGATTAAGTTCCTCTGTCTTTTTTTCCACGTTATGCCACCAGTTAAGCACCCTGCGACTTCACCCAACCAGGTGAAGTGAAAAACTGCAGAAAGATAAGTAACCAAGGAGTATACAAGAACATGAACAAGTCAAGTGCTGGAAAGAGCAACATCGAAACATTTCCATTTCAGATACGGTTCTTGCTATCGGAATGACCGAGGTCTACCTCAAAGTGGACGGAGGTCTCAATACAGGTTGTGTGTCGCAACAAAACCACACAGTGGGTTTCCCAAATTCAACTTTGAATGAACAAGTCAACGTAAAATGCGATTTGCTCTCTATATGAAGGAATTACCGGTTAAACCTTTAGCCCCATGTTGCCGAGTCGTGCGTAGTGGCCGTCAAAGCAGTTAAAGATTCAGTGCTGGCTCTTTTGAAGCGTCTGCCAACTGTGACAAGCGTTGTCCGCGGCTCGGTAGTGTTGGGGAAAAGACGACAACGGACAATCTCTACATTTCCAGATCCAGTTGCAATTCTACCCTTTCTAAGTGAACAATGAAAACACGCACGAAACCAGTTGTTGAGTTCTATGCTGTGAGCGCAGGTAACAGCAAGTTGCTTCAAATACAGTTTCAATGACTGAACACTTCAAGCAAATAACAGGTCCAGATTGAAAGTGAATGTTGCAATCCGCCAACACAAGATGTGCTTTTAACGATTCATCTATGAAGATAATAAGTGTTATGATAAGGGTTGCGCGTGACTCAGTGGAGTAAGGCATTTGGCTGACAATCTTTACGTACGGAGATCAGGTTGCAGTTCAGGTGATCCTGCAAGAAATCTCGACACTGCTAGTCGGTTGAATTGTCGCTCGAAATGTTCCGTACAACATTCAAAGAAATGTGCCTGAGAGTACTTTAACTCTCCGTCCCTCTCAAATGCGGCTTTAAGCAGCTGGTTCCTTGGTTGCACCTGTGTCCCGTACCAGGATCAAGGTGTTCAGGATATCACTGATAGTTTGAGAAATCCTGACTTTTGCCATCAACCAACCTCCTCAATCAATAATAATAACCCTGTCAGACGCCCTTTCGGAGTGATGCGGATATGATAAAACTGATCATCGGCGTCTTCGTTGTAGCGCGTTGTACGGGACCCATGGGTATTAGGTTCGATTGGTGAAATTGTGGACAGCTGATGATCTAGCCGGTTTAGTTGATCGACTATGATCCGAGCACCAAAGTGCGGTGGATACAGTTGCCACGCTTCACACCTTAAGAAGAAATAACAACGGTAGGATAGTGGTGTTGGGTGCAAATAGAATGCAGGAAAAATGAAAGCAAGAAGGAAATGCGTTAGACTAATAGGAATGGAAGGACAGGAAAAATGAAAGCAAGAAGGAAATGCGTTAGACTAATAGGAATGGAAGGAAAGTTAACAACCAGATGAAAGAAGCTGAATGCAAGAACGCCTACGACTTCCTGACTGCGATGTGTCTAGCACTGTCTCCAACCATTGGTGGGGACCGTCCCAATGCCCCTATCCAGGAAGACTGCGTGCATCAGCCTGACCAAGGCAGTCAATTTCTTCAAACTTCTATGACATGTCATGGACTGGCCACCCAGAAGTTTCGCACAACTTGGTGCAGCCATGGCGAATAATGTACGCTGAGGATGCCGATCAAAGGGCATATGAAGGACATGATCTAGCCAACGCAACCGACTAAGATTTATCAAAAACCCGAGACAGAAGGCTTCTTGTCAAAAACTAACCGGCGGACCACAGCATTGTTCACCTGGTGTTCCCACCAAACGTGAGCAATACTTCGCTCGTCTTGATAGTTATATTTGTGGAATTATGGGCTCAAGCAAGGAACAAGCCGTCTCCACATGTGCGTGTACCAACGAGAGTTCGGAACCCAACGTGGAACTCCGAAAGCGGGGAGTCCTGCTCTTTCAGAAAAGTGTATGGCGAGTGATAGAGTTGCTTACTGGCAGATATGCAATGTAGTGCAAACGCTGAGTGAAGCGAGATTGATTGAGATAGTTCGTTTGTTAAACGATTCAGACATACCACTAGTACAGACTGAGAAGGCATAGATGGTCTCCTAGTAGTTAATATGGGAGGAAGAAAAATGTAGCGAACTGAAATTTGTACGGACTGAGCCGATAAGGTCAGGTTATAATGCACAAAAGTTATGCAAGTAACACAGGTAGAGGACAGGTGATCATGGGACTAACCTCGGACACTCTTCCTCATTGACCATTTATGGCATGATTGCCCATCACCAGCTGCGACAATATCAGAACAGGCTCGATGATACGACCGCTCTTCGTTAGAGCCAGCCTGTGTACATGGGACAATTGCTTCGAGTTTCCCTAGATTTCGATCGATGTTATCACCGCAATCCTTGCTCAAATTGGTCGCCTCGCATGGTTGCGGTTCGCTGGTATCACCCGGATTAGAGCACAATTGCCGATAGTCATAACTGTATAATTCATCTGTATCCGATTCTGAAGATTCTGAGAGAAGCCTCTCGAAAGCAAGAGAGGCACCATTACCGCCCCGGTGCACGGGAAGAGGGCTCTCGGGATTGCCACAAGCGTCCAGTTCATCCATCGAGGAATCCAAAACTAGTTCCGGAGGACTCAAAGTACGAGTCAAAACTAGTTGCCTAAATGAGAGAAAAATCGAACAAAAATAAGTTCGATAACAACGACCAGTTTTCCGGGCTTCCATCCTTAGATGGGAGAACAAAAATCGATCGGGTAAACAAGGAATAAGTAAGCCGTTTAGATGAAAAATGAGCCAACACTACTGCCACAACGCCTAGGCACTTCTTTCACTGTGAGTTATAGAATAACCAGTCTCAAACGATTCCGGAAAATAAAACACAGTAACCATGTCGTTACTCATTCACTGTACACGTTAGCTGCAGATGGAAAACACCTCATCTATTGTGTCGCAATATAAAAGAAAAGAAGAAAAACTGGCAACAGAGGCACGTCGGCTGCGTCACCAGTAAAGGATGGACAACGTTCTGGAGGGCTAATAGCCGGCTATTGTGCCCAAAAAAGTCATATTTTGCCTAATAATTGTGATCGTAGTTGAAGTGGGAGGCTAAACGGGAGGAGCGACAGAGAAAGTCAAAAAACAAATCCCATTGGGGACGGCTCCCATCCATATCAACAAATGTATCCAGCTAGAGGTGATCAACGTCCTACGGTCCCCAACCAGGAAGCCGAAACGCTCCAACCGAGTCCAACTTCGAAGCAAGGGTCTGCATTCCTCTTGACCAAGTCATCGCTTGGCTACCCACCCCTTCAACCATAAACACCCACGGCGCGCAAACAACGCATGTTCCGAGAGTCGTTAGACTGACATGCGCGACACGTGATATAGCATCAGAGTCTGGCGCGTGGAATAACGGTGCGGAGCGGTTCACTTCCTTTTCCGGCGCAATAAACAAGGCGTCGAACACGCTCATTGCTCACACCGTGTTTCCACCATATTTGAGCCAAACTGCGAAGGCACCGGTGGTCGAACGTAACGATCCCTACTATGTCTGTCGATCGAATGGGTCATGTTTCACAGAAGTACAGTAGGGTCGAAGGTACCGCTGCATTGTACACTCTACCCTTCAAGGATAAAGTGATGCTGCGCAGGCGCCAAAAGTGGCGGTTATCAAAAGCACCTCGAGCTTTTACTATACGGTTTGTGAGCTCATCTTCAATCCCACGGGCGTTTATGAATTGCTTAGGTAGTTGAATTTTTGAACGACTTCTAGCTGATCCCCACCGAGAGCCAGCGCATGAGGCGGTCCAGGCCAAGCTTGGAGGAAAGCTTTGCACATCGATGGTGCGAAGCAAAACTCGAAGTGACTGACAGCCAGCGCTAATCAGTCCAGGGCAGTTTGGTACATTTGTGAGCTGGCACAGATGAGGGCAATATCGTCGGCATACTCCAAATCAAAAAGTCGTTCTCCTGTGAGCAGATCCACAACTAAGTCGTGTCCTGTGAACGCGATCAGCATAACTTCATCAATAGTGAAGTTAAAGAGCAAAGGTGACAGCGGGCATTCCAGTCTCACACTGCTGGAGATATTGAAGAGCGGCGAGCTTGCCGTAAGCCCTCACTCTGTCCGAGCTACGCGCGTATAATGCTCGGATAATATTTACATTTGTCTCGGGCACATCCTTCCTGGGTAGACAGTACTAAAGTGCGTCTATCCACCGAATAGAATGCACCTTTGATACCGAGGAACACGACAATGGTGGGTCACTAACACATGTGACGGTATTCCAACAACTGATACAAAGTGAAGACGTGATCGATGCAGCCACGACCTCGACAAAATCCGGCTTGCTCTTCACGAATCTGGCTTCCACGAGTGTCAGTCAGTCGGTGAAGGATTATAGAGGCAAGCAATTTGGAGGCGATGGAGATCAGACTGATTCCTCAATGGTTGTCGCATTCCGAGCGTGAGCCTCTCTTGGAAATTGCGATTATGACGGAGCGGCTCCAGTCGGATGGGACAGTTCCCTGCTCCCACAGTTTCATTAGTAACTCATGTAAATCATCCACAAGAGAAGGTCCTCCGAATTTAAAGTGGGTTGGAGGAAGATCATCTGGTCCCGCGGGTTTATTTAACCTCAGCAGCCCGATCTCACGTTTGACTTCTGAGCGAGTGGGCGGTTCAGGGAGCAAGACGGTCAGTGGCCGTGACAAATCGGACAATTCCGACAGATTAAATTGCCTTTCAAAGTACTCAGCCCAACGCTCCAAGCGTTTGGACAAGTTGTGGATAGGCTGTCCACTCTCGTCACGTATAGTTTCATTAACATGAGGTCTCCTGCTGCGCGTTTACCGTGTCAGACGGAAGAACTTACGATGGTTACCAATGGCAGCTAACATTTCCATCTCCGATGCACGATGAGACCACCAAGATTTGCGGTCTCTCTTCAGGCTAGCATGGAGTTCTGCCTTCAGGGCTTTGCGAATCTCGTTGTGTTCGCTTAAAGCCGGAATATGCCGGCGAGCATCGATAAGTTCCAGACTGCGAAGAGACCCAATGTCCAGGTTGGCGATTGGACTTACCTGCTGCCTAGTAAGGTCTGGTGTACATGAGACCAGTGAGCTTCAATTGTATCCAGTGAGCGCTTACTCAACTCGCATGTCAGCGTACTTTGATAAGCATTAAGAACAGTTGGTTTCGCCAGTTTGCTGGTGTCAATGCGCTCACAGAATCGTCGTGGGTGTCCGCCAAAACGCATCCGCATGGTCGGTGTCCACACATGTGCTCCAAATCGAGCGAAAATTCTGGACGCAACCAGTTCAGCGGTAACTGATCACAATGTGATCGATTTGCGTCCATAGCTGGTTGGAGGCAAGTGGGCGCCAAGTCCCTCACCTGCGAGTGCAGCGTAGGAAATTAGTTCTTGTAAAAATCAAGCGAGCGTCTTCACACAAACGAAGCGACCGCTTACCGATAGCATTACGAAAGCCTACACCATGTTTGCCGCCCAAATGAAGTTCACCAGTGGATAATTGTTCAACTTGAGAGTTCAGATCCCAGCCAACATTAGTGTCCGTGCTACTTCCGTGGCGAAGGAGCTCGCTCAGTTGGTGATAGAAGTCGCCTTGTGCCGAATCATCGCTACAGTTTGTGTGCGCGTAGGCAGCGATGACGAATAGACACCTGCTAGTCCCACGCGACTTTGAAGGTTTGAACGAGCCAGCCAACCAGACCGCAAATATCCGGCTACTGATTGGGATCCAATCAAACAGAGCAGGTTCAGTCCGAAGACTCAGCGCAATACCAACATCAGATTGGCCGGTGCTCGAAGCTGCATCATCACCAGATAGGCGCAACGAGAAACTGCTGCTAGTGTCACCTGAAGGAGATCGCAAAGGGAGCACAGAACTCGAGTCTTGCAGGCGCGTCTCCGATAAGCAGCAGATACCGATCGAGAGTGTCTATAATGTTCGGGCAAGTGCTGCCTGTTGACCGATCTGTAGCAATGTGCGTACACTGAAGCATGCCAATCTGGAGGGGGATTGAGGGCTCCAAATGGGAGCCGATAACTGGGCTTGACCGCCTGCTTGGACATGGGCTTGTCAACAGGGCAAGAATGACGCTCTGCGTTCGCATGTGAGTTGAAACTAAAAGGTAAACGCTAATAAAAGCAAGGTGAGGGAGGGCCAATAATTGGGGGATTAAAAACAGGGGGATAAAAGTGAGGCTGGAACGAGATGATAAGGGTGTAAAAGCGTGGGGAAACAAGAAGACGAGAAGGCCTGAGCAGTAGCATCCAAACCCCTATCCACCATTCTCGATGCAGCAGATAGGGACCGTTGATTATCCTCTTCGGCCGTCAGAGCATCAAGAAATGGTTTTAGGGAAGGGTCATAGTAGACCATCATTAATGATAAAACAAGACAATGCTACTGCGAAAGATTCGAGTCCACATCGAAATCATCATCAACAGCAGGCATTTGAACTGATGAATCGCTGCCCCACATAGTGTCTGACGGAACGAAGAATAATAGGAGAGAGAGAAGGGGGACCCAGCGCAAAGCTTTAACGCCCTAATCAAACATTTAGGGTCAAGACGAAATGCACCTTGTGTCAGAAATATACCTTCATAAACAGCTGGTTACCATGTAAAAATGATGCGCATGCCAGCACACCGACTCCCGCGACGTGCATTGTTTGCGCGTTGTGGGTGCGGTTGGAAGAGGAGGAGGGGAGGCCAAGTGATGACTTGGTCGAGAGAAATGAAAACCCTCACTTCGAAGTTGGCGTCGGTTGGTGCATCCCGACTGCCTGGCTGGGGTCCTAAGGACGGTGAACACGTTTGGTTGGACACACTTGCTGATATGGCTCGGAGCCGGCACCAGTGGCGTTTGTGTTGTGATTTCCTTTGTCCATCCCCCTCCTGTTTAGTATCCCCATCCAATCACGATCTCACCTGTTAGGCATAATACGATTCTCTTTTACGGTAGCCAGCTGTTAGCTCTCCGGAACGATGTCCATCCGTTACTGGGGACTCAGCGGGCGTGCCACTGTTTTGCTATTCTTTTCTTTTGTATTGCGGCACAATAGCTGAGGTGTTTTCCACCTCCAGCTAACGTGTTATGATGATGATGATGTAAAAATGAGGCGGCATCGGCCGGACACCACCAGTGCGACTTTCGTTGCCCCGAGTCATAAGCAGCCATTAACCCGCAGATAACAGCACCAAACACATGTTAAACAGGCTGTCCGACTAGAAGAGGGCAGCGGCTGGGAGCCAGGTCCTATAACGAACTGAGCCAATCAAAAGACATGTCACGTGGACTCCAGTTTGAAAAGCGAGACGGACCAACAACACCCAATTTAGTCGTCGGTGAGTTCATTTCCACCCGCCAACTTAACTTTTGCCCACCTATGGCTTTGCGCCTTCCTCGATAAGTTGCGACCTGATATAAGTAATACGTGCCAAGCCAACGCAGCTTATTCAGTGCTATATGTTGTTCTGAAGAATTAGCTTGATTATCTCTGTCTAGCACTCGCCTACGCACATCATGGATGCGGACACCCTGGTGCTATGCGACACCACCAATACTTTGCAGACAACGATGATCAAAGAATTAATGTCATCCCAGGTGCTCAGATGGTAGGGGACAAGTCTCATTCCCATACAGCAGGACAGCCCACACTGAGGCCTTGTAAACACGGCCTTTGGGACCGAGGGAAACCATTTTCTGGCACCACAGATGTTGCAAACCCAAGAAAACCATCCTATCTTTCGCAATACGTGAAGTAACTTCAGTCGTTATGCACCCATGGTAGTTGATGCGGCTGTCAAGATAAGTGAATCGTTCAACTAGCTCTAGTTCCTCGCTATCGAGGATCAAGAGGTTAGCAAATAGCAGGTGGTCCCGTAACAACATTGCACTTTGAAGATGCGAAGTGCATACCGAATGATAAATAAATAAATAAATAGTTTATTCTCGTCACTGCGAGGCACACCATCAAGGGCGTGATCATGGTATTACAGACATGTATGATCAGCAATTGCACAAATTAGTACATTTTGACCAATAGCATGGGAATTTATGTGTGTGTTGAGATGTAAACTATGTTTAACTGTGTAGTTGGAAGGGGACATGTTGTGTGAGTAGGTAAATGTGACTGTGTGTGCTTTTGTTCGTTGTGTTCGCCATCAAAGGGGGAATCAATGGAACGCTTTGAATCAGATGACGTCCGTGATGTGTGAATGATCCTCCGGAAAAGGGAAGAGGCAGTGACTTTATTTAGTGGCGAGTCACATCCGCCACGTCACAGTGTTGTTAAACGGATACTTGTGGCTTTTTATAGGGAGAACGCTTGCCAGGCGAAATCCCACCACATCCTGGAACACTGTCGCCGAACCATTTGCTGGAACGGGATTTACCCGAACCACCCAGCTGGCACCACGAGGAGGTTGTTCGGCTAGCCAGAGTTAATAGGGATGTCTAAACATCGTTAAACAGCAGAACAATACCGTCAGCACAATCAAGATCAAGTAGCTTTCCACCAAGTAGCACCTCAACGCCTGCATCGTGAGGCTCCGTAAGGGAACACCCCATGAGGCAGTCCACGACGAAGTTGGAAAAAAATGGGGAAATCGGACGACCCTGACGAACGTCACTTGTTGTCAGAAAGGTAGGCTCTGATGCGGTCCGTGTTGTTCGAGTATAAAGCAGATAAAATTTCAAAGACTACATAAGATCATCTTTCCGCGCAAGTATTTCGTACAAAATGCATCGATCAATCGAGTCGAACTCACTCTTGAAATCGAGGGACACAGCAACTGTCGTTCTGCGGTAAGTGTGGCGATGCCCCAGCACCTGCCACAGAATAATAATAATAAATGCATGTTCTATACAGCGCCGTCCTAAGAAGAAGCCTGTTTGCTCTTCCCTAATCCAGGATTCCCGTTTCGCAGTGAGGCGACGGACGAGAATTGAGGCCTGTAATTTGTTCGTTACCAAAGATAGGCTAATATCCGTGCGGTTAGCATGATCGGTGCGGCTGCTCTTCCTGTATATTTTCACAATAATCGATTCACTCCAGGTAGCTGGGATACTCTTCCAGACCTGTTCGAACAGAGGTCTGTTTTGCAGAGGACGTCACCACCATCCTTAAATAGTGCGACCGAGAGAAAATCCGAGCTAGCAGCTCGAAAACGATCGCATTACGATCGCATTTCGGACCTCCGCCCCTTATGGAACCCCTAGACTAACCGGCCATGGCTTAGCCTGCAGGAAAGAGTCCGGAGGCGATCGATCAATCAAACAACAACAGCAGTACATTAGCCATTTGAAATGATGCTCCCCTGCCATACAACCACGATGACCAAAGAAATAAAGAATAATAAGGGAGAGAGAAGGGGGACTTACCTGAAAACCTTAATGCCCTAAGCAAACATTCAGGGTCAAGGCGCTTACACCTTGTGTAGATAACATACCGTCACAAACAGTTGGCTATCGTGCAAAGATGAGGCACCATCGGCGAGACAGCTTCCTTTCGGTTTTCTCTGCCCCGCGTCATAATCAGCCATTACCCCGCAGATAACTCAGCATTGGTGTACGCCACTTAGGACGGTGTCTGCACACTAACTGCAAACACAATGCAGATATGGCGCCAGTAATTCGACTGCCTCCAGAACAATCGTTCAGAGATTGACCGAGCTACGTTGCACGGGCCGCAACAAGAAGAAAAGGACGGCACTGCTGACAATCCAACACTAGATGGGATTCAGAGAGCGTTTGTTCAATTGCGAAACTGCAATTGCGCCGGAGCTGATCGAAAACCGCCAAAAGTGTTGTAACACGGCGGACGGGGCCGCATCATCGGGTACAACGCGCCAACTGACTTGAAGGATACCCTTTGTGCTACCACTGTACAATAGCAAAGGGAGTAAGCAAGGTGTAAGGAATTATCGTGGTAGTCACTTGCTGAGTTGTGTCGATAAGGTAACCGCACAAATACTGCTCAACCGCCTTGTCACACAGGTCATCAAACTAAACGTAGCTGAACAGCAATGCGGAATTCGTTTGGGCTTCAACACCATAGATATCGGTGTTCGCCGCTCGTCAACTGCAGTAGAAATGCAGAGAGCGAAACCAGGCATTGTACCCGCCGTTTGTAGACTTCACTAAGTCATTTGACATGGTGAACCGCGAGTCATTGTGAATGATTTTGGGTAAGTTTGGGTGTCTGAGTAAGTTTGTAGGTCTAATTAAATGTCTGCACAGTGGTATGCCGGCGAAGATACGGCTGAGTTGACAAACCTCGAATGAATTTGATGTTGTCTGTGGTGTAAAGCAAAACGCTTAAGTTGTTTAATATTTGCATAAATGCTATACGGTGCATATATGGCTTGTGATTAGTGTCCGTGTGGAGAACTGTATTGACGGAGGGTTGCTGACCATCCCACATTTCGAGGCGTAACCACAGCGTGTGAAACAACCATCCGTATTTTGCTGTTTGTCGACGACTGCACTGTTTGCACATAGCGCGCAAGAGCTGCACTGCATGTCAACGGCTCTCGCTTCGATAACGGTAAAGTTCGTACTCACCATGAACACAAGCAAGATTGTCATTTTCAGTCGTCACCAGGAATGGAATCTGTGGGCTTGTTGCAAATACAGATTGCTGACGACATTTTAGAGACTACATCACGAATTCGCTACCTTGGGAGAGTACTTTCTACGGACCTGCAGATGACGAGCAAGCTGCGCATCCGCGTATCAAAGGCGGCTGTCGCATTTTGAAAGCTAGAAAATCCCATGTGGAAGAAATCGCAATTGACCGTTGGAACCAGGCTGTCGGCATCCCGGTTGATGATGCTATCGGCTCGCTTGTAGACAGAAAAAGATGGATTCTGTACCAGAAGGAAGTCCGTTATTTGGAACGCTTCCAGCAACGGTGACTATTTTGAAGTGACAGAGTTGCACATCCGGAAGTGCTTCACCTTAGTGGCATATAGGCAGTGTGCTGCATACTTCTGCTGTGGTTACAGAGGTGGCTCGGACAGGTCGGACGCATAGATTTGACGACGATACCCAAGCAGATGATTTATGGTCAACCGCGTGCAGGGAAGCGGAAGGCGGGAAAAGCGAGGCTAGACTATGTAACGAAACCCCACAATAATACCTCAAGCTATACTGGCGTTGCATGTGACCAGATCACTAAGTAATCCATGATAACTGCTCAAGCAAATATTGACTTTCTTTTACTACTACAGTATATTTCTGGCTTATACGTTTGTACACCGAGACGAAGTTTGGTCGTCGCCGATACGTGTGTGTGAAGCGCACCTCTCTCGTCCTCACTAAGTCCCGTTCTGACCATATGGATTTTACGATTCGTTGTGCTACAACCGTTGGAATCGTGTATTTCTACATTTCAGCACATCGGATCTACTACGGTGCTTACTAGGATCATTACACGTTACAATGGCGGAGCATTTTACGATTCCCACGAGGAGAAATACGACCCATGTGTCACTCAACTACCCTGCATTGACGGAGATTTGTCCACTTGGAAGCGCATAGTGGATTCTGCTCCTAAAATGAGACCCTGGTACATGGTATCACACATGGATACCACTATTCATGAGATACTCAGGCACTCCGGAATATCCCCATCCTTTTCGGTGAATTCCGTATACGAGCGTCTTTCCTCACACAAGGCAGCATTATGAGACCACCGCACCCGTGGAACAAGCAGACGCTGCGCCTGTTGTTCGTCATCCGCACTCAGCACCGCATCTTGCGCTGGCGTAGCAGAGCTCAGTCTGTGCGAAATCCACTGACGTCTTTGACATCTTGAAAGCTGCAACCAATGGACAAAATGAAATTGCAAACGTTCGTACTTGCAGAGTGACGACTGCTGCAGATCAACGGATTTCAAACACCAATGGCAATGCAATACTGCATTTTCGCCCATGTACGTCGCCATACGGGAAGAGTTTTTCACTTAGGACACTGCAGTTCACTGTCTTTGTGGCATGAGCATGGTAATGGCAGCTGTTTTTATTCGATTACGCATTCGGAATGGACAGGAAAGGGACGCTCGGCCGATTGTCCGCCGCCAGTCGAGCAGCAACGCCGACGAGCCCGAGCAAGCGCCTAGCTGCACTCGGCGTTACAACCAACGATAAGGAACCCACAGATTGAGTCAGCCAAGTGGCAATTGGTCCAGTGATTTACAAGTGTGTATCGATCCAAAACCGCTTCACGCCGCCCTTGGATGAGATCACTACAGCCTACCAACATATACTGCCAGTTCTATCAACAGCAAGGTTCTTCACAAAGGTTTCCGCGTTTTGACATGTCGTGTTGGACGACGAATCGAACCATTTGACGACGTTCAGTACACTGTTCAGGAGATTCCGGTGGCTACGATTACCATACGGTTTGAAAATCTTAGTAAAATATTCTAAAAAGTTTATTATAAACCATTTGTGTGGCTGAAGATGTACTTATATTCCGCTCCGTTGCAGAAGAGCAAGACCGCAATCTCAATCGGTTTCTCCAGAGAAGCGCTGACAAAAACATTAAATTGAAATGTGACGAATTTTAACTTAACAAACCAGAGGTAATATTTCATGGACACGTTTTAAGCGCCGATGGATTGAGATCTGATCCAGAGCAACAAAAATGCCACCCCCTACAAACGTCAAACGAGTCACTTGGTTGGACGGAATGGTCAACCACATAAGAAGTCGCTTTTTACCAAGAAAGGCAGAAATAATGACCGCTATACGCAAACTGACGCACAAAGCAGAAGACTGGAACTGGGGAAATGAACAAGTGAAAGCCTTCAATCTATTAAAATACCTAATCGCGACTGCTCCAACACGCGCTTACATTGATCCATATCTGCCTCTCGATATACACTGTGATATTAGTCAGCAATGAATGAAACAAACCAGAAACCTCCAGATTTTCGATGTCGGAGTTTAACACTAGCTGGACGTCGTTATGTACAAATCGAGATGCTCGTAATTATGTACGCAGCAGAACGTTACAACGACTATGCATTCGGGCGAAAGACCACTGTATTTAGAGATCACAAGTCATTAGTGTCAATGGTCAAAAAGCCGCCTCATGCTGTGCCGAGTCGCCTCCAAAAGATGCTCGTCCGGCTGCTTAAATATGATTAGAATATCGTCTACCAACCTGGGACAGAAATGTATAATGCAGAGGTACTGTCGGGAGCCCATCTTTCGGATGCATACGCAATGAGAGAGAACCTCGACACGGTTCACATGACACAGCAACACGCCGTCACCAGAGAGCGTTTACAACTGGGACGCTGCACGGACAAAGATGTAGCTTGCAAAACATTAGAACGAATAACTGCTCATGGATGGCCAGAGAGTGACTTTGCCGGCGGAACCGTAACCATTTTTTTCTATTTTCGTGATGAACCCGTAAAAAATGCTTTAAGCTTCAAAGGAAATCGGGTTTTAATCTCAAAGACAATGCAAGGCACCATGCTGGATATGATTTAAGGTGTACACTTGGAAGAGAATAATTGCGTCGCACGAACCAGGAAGATGGTGTTTTGGCCTGGGATGGCTGGTCAGATTGTGGACTACGTGTCGAACTGCCCAACCTACTGTGCACATGACGTTGGACAAACTGTGGCTTCCTAGTACGTGTCTGTGTGTTAATTTTCTTGTATTTCTGGTGTTGACACAAATACGCATCAAGTGAACAAAAGATGGCAGGAATGCAGTGGTTTGATTCGTGCATATGATCGCTAAATGGATGGAAATGAAACGAATGAAAGGACTACAACAAGGAAGCGGGCTATGGTAATAGAGAAAATAACAAAACCGATGGGGTCAGAATTGTCAAGCTCAAGTACAAATGAGACCGGAACAGTGGGAGAACACTGTGGATGTTTTTCCTATAAAACGTCCTTGGTTCAAGCAAAATTTGTAGAGTGATCTGCAAGGGCAAGTCAAAGAAACACATACGCTTCAGTTCACGGTCAAGCATACAATGCCTACGAGTTCTGCGCTAGCAGTCCTCGCTGTGCCTGACACCTAAAGATAAGTAACATCAGAAAAGAGAAAAGGAAGACAAGCCGAAACAATGAACAAACAATTTTGGAATGCTTCACTGGAGGTGCAAATCTGCGATGTGAAGAGGAAGGTTTTAAACTGCAGACCAAGGACTTCAATTCGGTGTTCGAACTCCTATACCATTGGTGCTGTCGCCACATTCTCGGGCAGCGCGTTCCAAGGGTCTATAACGCTGCGTGATAACCGAAAATCAGTTCTAACCCGGTATAACTGGGGTTCGGTAAGTTCAGTGGATGACCAGGAATAGTTGGCACCAGAGCTGAGTGGAACAGTCAAGATAAATTAGCGCCGATCTGGCCTCACATTAAACGATAGGTGAGGATCAGGTCACTCCGAAATCGTCTGTAGTACATGGAAAACATGTCTGGCCTGAGTAGCCTCTCAGAGTACGACAGTTTAAGTCAAATGCCAGTTCCGTCCCAGACCGGAGTACCTGACTGACTGCAATCTTGCCTCGGTCTAGGCAGGAGAACAAGCCTGCACGCAGTATTCTATGTGCAGCCTAACAAAGGCTGCAAACATTTTTACAAACACTTCGGCAGTCATGATCCCGAATGACCTGCGGTTCATTATTAACATGATAAGACATTTGCGAACAGTTGCCGTCCAATGCCCACTGGGCTTAAAAAGTTAGATGACAGCAACACACTAAGATCAGCTTGAAGTGGCACCCGCGGCACCTCGTTCCCACCAAGTATGTATTACGTTGGTGGGTCATGTGATACTACTTGCAAAGTTGAACGTAGGCGAGAGTAGTGGACAACTGCCACAAGAGGGACCAGTTTCAAAGGCCACCCAGACCCTTTGTGGGATTATACGACTACCACATTCATACACTGCAGACCAGAACTGCAAGTTGTCTGCAAAAGCTATGGATGGCACCGCTAAATCCGCAGATAAGTAGTTTACAAATAAGTGAATAGCAGGAGGCCAAGGAAAAACTCGTGCGGGACACCGCTGTGAACAAACTGGTCTAAAGACAGACTGGAATCAGCACAAAACACATCTCCCTACTGGTTAAAAACCCACCTTTACAAGGGTCGCGCAAAAAGTTTGACTTTTGTCAAATTTCGTTTGATCCAAGTAATTCTGGATCATCGTTTCCCCGGAATCACGTCGTACACGTTTTCAGGTACTTACCAAACGTCGTCCATCTTTTTCGGGTTCAGCCGCTGGCTATGTTCCCAGTATTTTTGTTTTGTAATCAATTTTGCACCTTATTTTAACCCCTAACTGTTTTTGTTGACTGTCCTGCAGGTAACAGGTTGTCGGTTTTACGGTTCTATACTTGTTTCACACTCTTTAAAAGCGTCACATCGGATTCACTGAATACCGGCGCTAATGTGTCTTCGGCTGCGTTGATCAGCGAGTCTAATGCTGTATGCGGCAGCGTGAGCCGCTCAAAGCCCGTGACGGACGAGTCTGGTGGCATGCAATGCTATGTATGCAAATGCTGGTACCATGAGACCTGTACCGATTTGAGCCTTGAGCAATACGCAATGCTTCCGACTTGCGATAGCATGTTGTTCGCTTGTCTTCTATGCCGTCCCCGTCGATCTACACGTCTTGAAGTCAAAGAGGAGACCTCGAGCAATGTCTGGCTGGGTAACCAGCAGTTCTGGTCTTTCCTCATATCTCTTGATCGGAAAGTGGAGTTACTGATGAGGAAAATGGGAGTCTCTATTGATGTCGGCTCATTGGAGGAAGACACGCAACTAACCTCAAGCGCTATCGATGAAAATCCGACTGAAGTGATGGCTACCGTGTCGTGTGTCCCAGCGGTCCAGAATGCCTCCAAAGTGACCTCTGATGTCGTACTGGAAGCCGTCCGAAGCGAGACCGAACTTATAGTCCCTGCGCTCAATGAAAGCAAGGGGAAGAGGGCTAAGAAATTCCGTAAGGATCCCTCAAAGCCTGAAGGTACTGAAACCATTAAGGTATTGGAGGTGGAGCACAAAGCTCCAACTCCAATCACCCCAGTTCCATTGGCAAAGAAACGCACCGTGTCGACTTCGGCCACACCCGCAAAGTCTGAAAAGACTAGACCGGTGAGGGAATTGGAGGTAGAACATAAAGCCTCAACCTCAACTACTCCAGCTCCCTTGGCGAAGAAACGCGCCGTGTCACCTACCAAACCGGTCGAAGCTGCGGGTAGAGTCGAAGATTCGTGGAGTGAATACGCCTCGTCGGGGTGATTCCTTTACTGATAGTAGCGTTATCTTTCGTAACGTTGCTGAAACCGCGGCACATTTTTCCAAGGAACGCATGCTGGATGACTTCCAGTGGTTCAAACTCTGTCAACAAGATGCTTCCACCTGGTTTCCCCGGTGTCACTATCAGGAAGCTAACCAGATTGGGGAACGTCCCTGTGGAGATGCCAAATCCGCGACCCCGACTAGTTCGTGTAGTCCTCTCAATCTTGGAAGAACGCAAAGCGTTAATGCGTTTCGCATTCAAACTCAAGGGTAGTAATGTCAGTGTTTAACCGGATCTCCACCTAGCAGAACGACTGAAGTTAAAGGAAGCCATCAAAAGCCTCAAGAGCAGGCAGGCGGCTGGTGAGAAAGGCCTACGTCTTGTGGGTTTTCAGGTGGTCAGACGGAAGGCAAATTCTACCCTACCATAACCCCTCCTGGTAGCGTACGACCCAGGGCTGGTCGAGCTGAGTTCCTTCGGGTAGTGCTTAGTAATGTGCGTAGCCTAAGGAACAAGGTACACGAGGTAGGTCTACCTGTAGATAAATCTCGTCCCGACATACTTGCTATCACCGAAACGTGGCTGTCCCCGGATATCACAGACGGTGGTGTTTACCTGGCTATGCACTGCTTAGATGTGATCGCTCCGTTGGCCGCCAACGTGGGGACGTCGCTCTTTATGTGAATTGTAAACTTGATGTGTTGAGGACCTGTGTGTTCCAGTCGCCGGATCAAACTGTTGAAGCCCTGCCGATTATTGTGTGAACTTTTTCTGCTCAGTTTACAGTTGTAGTGGTATATCGAAATCCTGGAAGTATCTCCAGGGAGGTTATTGAATATTTTCGTACTCAGACTACCAATAGGCGTCTAATACTGGATGACCTCAACCTCCCTGAAGTCTGTTGAGCTGATCTATCTTGCAGTTCGGTGGTGGGCACTTTCGGTTCGGATCTCCTTGAGCTAACATTGCAACTGCTTCTGCATCAGTTCGTTGACCTTCCGATTAGATATAGGCGCAACCAAATTCCGTCTACCTTGGATCTCATTTTTGTGAAGTCAAACGATTTGATAAGTGATACTACCTACGGCCGTCCTCTAGGAGCCAGTGACCATGTCTGCATATCCTTTTGATGTGCTCTAAGTGTCATCAAGCTACCGCTGAGGCATGTCCAAATATTTGGCGGGCAGACTTTAACGCAATGCGAGACAAAGCTTCAGTTCTGCGTTGCGTGATCACTGTGGCTGACAGTTGAGACAGCCTTGAAGATATATAAGGCACACCTCACCGAGATCTCTGCTCCCCACATCCCACTCATTAAGAGACGGGTTGCAGGGGCGCAGCCTCCTTGGATAGATCATACAGGTAAATACCTGCTCAGGAAGCGCTCGAGGTGCTGGCGAACTTACCAAGCGGTTTCATAAACCAGCAATTACGAAAGCTATCGTGCGGTTAGAAATAAATGTAAGCAACATCTTAGAACTCTTTGTCTTCAGTACGAGGAGGATTTCGCTAACGCAGCCATAACCAATCCGAAGTTCTTTGCTTACCTAAAGAGGTGCAGCGGTACAAACTCGTCTATACCGGCCTTACTACGAGCGGACGCATGGACATACCGACTATGATAATGCTTGTATACTTAGCGAACAGTATACTGGTTTCTTTTCTCTTGAGGCGTCTCTACCTCAGGTTGAGCTGGTCACAAAAGTCCCAGAGGATTCTTGCCTAACTGAAACGGAGGCACAAGTCTTGGGGCTGTTGCAAAGGCTAAATCCTTCCAAAACTTCTGGCCCTGATTCAATTCATCCGAAGCTGATGCATGAATTGGCCGCTGATCTAAGCAGCCCTCTGACATGCATGTTTACAATATCACTAGACAGCTTCGGACTGGAAGAAGGCAATCGTCTGTCCGATTTTTAAGGGCGGTGACAGAGCTCCGCTCGCGAACTACCGGCCTGTCAGCTTAACAAGCGTAGTAATTAAGTGGTTTGAAAAACTGGTCAGGGATTCGGTGGAGAATCACCTGATTAAGTTTAACCTCAGTGCGGCAGAGCACGGATTCTGTAAGGGATTTTTATGTCTGACATATTTACTTGTAGCTCGCGAAAGCTGGGCTGAAGCAGTAGACAACGGCCACGCTACCGATGTGTTTTTCGTTGACTTCTCGAAAACCCTTGATACTGTCCCACATCAACGACTTCCTTGGAAGTTGAGATTGTATGGGATATCTGGAGTCGCCCTTAAATGGGTCTCTGCTTTCCTAGAGGGAACAGTGTGTACGCGTGGAGAGCAGCCTTTCGCTTAGACAAGCTGTTCTTAGTGACGTTCCACAGTGCTCGGTTCTAGGGCCGTTGCTTGTTGCAATTTATATCAATGACCTACCCCAGGAGCTTGAAGTACCGTCGCTATCGTTTGCTGATGACCTCAAGCTCTGTGATATTGTGGGATATCCCTGGTGGCTCTGAGGCACATCAGAGTGTCTTGGATAGGTTCTGGGATTGATCAACTTTATGGTTGATGCCTATAAATCAGGCGAAACGTTCTGTCCGCCGCATTAGAGGTGCTAGTCCTCCAACGCGCTATGTAGTTGGTGGAAGTGTACTCATTGTTGCCACTCAGCAGGTTAGTTTAGGTAACACCCACACCTCATTGCTTCACTCTGCTGACCATTGGAGGAAGGCTGCTTGTAGAGGGTTCCGTATGATGTGGTTTATTCGCCGCTCCTTCGGTGTCCTAACGGCCAATACTTTTGTGAAGCTGTTCTCAACTTTTGTGCGACCCCACTTAGAATACTGTATCCAGGCTTGTCCACCTTGTCTAGTAATGGACAAAATGGAACTGGAGAGGGTTTTGCGAGTGGGTACAAGGCTAGTGCAAGAATTACGGGGGAGAACGTATCCCGAACGTTTGCTTAGCTTAGGTATGTACTCAAGGCACTACCGCAGAATTAGAAGAGACTTGATCCGCACTTACCGTATCTTAACGGGTAAGACCGGTTCAGATTTGTCCTGGCTATTTAGTCCTGCTAAGCTGCCTAGTCTCCGAGGTTACCTGTTGAAGCTGCATAACCTGCGTTCTGACCGGGTAAGGACGGAAACTCGCTTGTCGTGCCGAGTAACTGAAGGTTGGAACTCGCTTCCGGACCACGTCGTTAGGGAGTCTACGATTGAGGGTTTCGAGCGTCAGTTAGGTGCTCTTGGGTGGCAGTACCAAACCTTCCCCTTCTCCTAATCGACTTGTATCTTCAACTTTCCCTTCGTTTTTTATTTCTTCGCACAGCTTGGTAGTATCATTATTTAGCTGACATTCCTCCTCTTGTTTTCCTAGTTTGCTCTTCACTTTTTTACTTCGCATAAACCGGCCTGGCATTGACTGCTTGGCATGAAAATGTGGGCAGTAATTGGCTGGACAGGTTGTGATGCTGTCTGTTTTAGGCTCTTTAACGTCTCAAGCGGACCTAACAATTTCGGATCCAACGATACGCAAAAGAAGGAACATTCATGGGATTATCCTCTCGTTCCGGTCTCAACTGAACTTGAACTTGAAGACTGGTCCGGAGATACCATAGGGCTGCAGCTCGTGCAAAAGGAGAGGATATAGAACAGCGTCAAAAACTTGGAAAAATTAATAAACGATATGCTAACTGGAGGATTTCGGTGTTGCTTCTCCCATTCCTGCACACCACAACCGACGGCCGCAACTGAGATTGCGTGTCGCAATCGAAGACACACGGCTCCAAATCCAAAAATCAGATAGGCGAATTGCTTTGGTCAACTGTTTCGGCTCAGTGTTCTCGAGCTATTAGCAAGTTGCTAAAGCAAAAATAACAACGAGAAAAACCATTTTGGGACTGGCTGAACAAGGGAAATCTTAACGAGTTTTCTTCAAAGCCTGGTCAACAAACTGGTCCGACTAACGATTCTATAGTCTTCAAGGAAGTGTGTGACGTGTTAGAAAAACGGAGCACACAACAGCATTTTACAATTGTTAGTTAGAGAACAGAACAAACAAGAGACAAAAACTGACGAAACAGCGTCAGCAGCTATTAATAACTATTTAAATGGAATAAATAAAACCCCTAAATAAAAACAAAATAGGGTGCTAATAAAAACTTTAAACCCTTCAACAACGTAACCGACCCAGCAGGGACTGCTAGGGCAGGATACGTGGGCATTAATTAGTTGGACATGGTGTGATGCGGTCTTTGTTTTAGGTCCATCAGTGTTTCAAAGTTCGCCAACTCCTGGTTCAACGACCCGCCGAAGAAGGGACACTCACGGGATAATCCTATCGTTCCAGTCCCGCTTGAACTTGAACAGAAATCAACACGTTGAAGACAAACCGTAGGACATTCCAATTGGTGGAACAGGTAGTGGCAGTTTTACTACATTTCAGCTGACGTCCATGACAGAGTTGAGGACAGACAGGACAGGATCCAGGAACGAAACAAGCATCCACGTAACAAGAACATTGTTACGCACTTATAAAAAAATTAAATACATTAAGATCAATTATCACTCGGTGGGATCATGAGAGAACCACAGGTATTAAGTGTTCGGGATAAGTGGGGAAACAACGCAGAGGGTACTAATCGTAAGTTCAAGTTCAGTTGGGACCGGAACGATAGGATAATCCCGTGAATGTTCCTTCTTTTGCGTATCGTGGATCGGGAAGTGACAGGTCTGCTTGAGATTTTGAAAAGCCTAAAACAAAGACCGCATCACACCCTGTCCAACCAATTACTGCCCACATTTTCCTGCCCAGCAGTCCCTGCCGGGCCGGTTTATGTGAAGTAAAAGAGTGAAGGGTAAGCTAAGAAAACAAGAGGAGGAATGTCAGCTAAATAATGATAATACCAAGGTGAGAAGAAAATTAAAAAAGAACGAAGGGAAAGTTGAAGATACAAGTCGGTTAGGAGAAGGGGAAGGTTTGGTACTGCCACCCTAGAGCATCTAATTGACGCTCGAAACCCTCTACCGTAGACGCCCTAACCACGTGCGCTGGAAGCGAGTTCCAACGTTCAATAACTCGACGCGACAAGCGAGTTTCCGTCCTTACTGTAACAACGTTGAAGGCGAAGCGATGCAAACAGCGCGGAATGAGGGGATAAGAAAACGTAGTTACGGCCTTTCCAGCTAGACCAACAACTAGACCAGAAGAGCTCAACAAAGCGATAACAGAAGAAAAACCCGAAGCCGCAACGTGTAAAAAGTCGGAGACGGATGAGCGCAAAAATTGCGCGGACTTCAATTAGCCGATAGTCAGAGATCAAGAGGGACTTGAACGATAGTAGCATCATGTGAGTCTAAATTATTCAACGGGTCTATGAACCATGTTCATGAAGGGCTTTAAAATTTAGATGGATCCAGAAGCAAGGCTGTAACGTACAGTCGAACCAAATATTTCCAATATGTCGAAGTACTAGGCACATTTTTCAAGCCTAGCAATTACATTGTGCAGCGTACATGAGTGAGTATACTACAATACACGTAATTGTAAGGGCAGTTTTGTATGAATTTATTTGTATATTTGCTTAACTTTGGTTATTTTTAATCTTCCTGGTTGCGGATAACTATTCACTAATTCAATACAATATTAAGGCAAATACTTACTTAATTTATTTCAAGCTTAGTTTTGCAAACGTATATACGCGCTCCTCTATGTATTCCTTGTTGTCTACTAGCACTGAGTGACTACTGAATAGGAATACTTCCGAGAATTTCACTAAGTATGTTACTGAAAACGCGTCAAGTTGAGACTACCTAATGAATAAAAGAATTACCCAACATTTCTTACAGGTTTGACAACAAACTATTCATAAGCATAATTTACTTTGGCTCATTAAGCGAACAAAACTCACACAAGTACATTCTGACGGGTGTGCCGGTTAATTCCGCGACGACGCCTGTAGGCTGAAACTGTTTGAAAACGCGCTGAGAACAAGACGGTTCCCATTTAGGTGATGAAACAAGCGATCGTTACACAAGTCAGTGAACTGTCGAGCTACACAGAACAGAGTTACTAATTACCTAAATTGATGTTACGTACTAAGCTATTTGTCTCAAGTTCAAGTTCATGCGGGACTGCGCGATTGGATAATCCCGTGAGTGTTCCTTCTTCGGCGGGTTGTTGGACCAGGAGTTGGCGAAATTTGAAATACTGAGGGAAATAAAACAAAGACTGCATCACACAGTGTCCAACCAATTAATGCCCACGTATCCTGCCCTAGCAGTCCCTGCTGTGTCGGTTACGTGAATTAAGAAAGAGAAAAGTGAACGCAGAAGGCAAAAAAGAAAGTGGAAAGAGCTAAGCAAGTGGAATACCAAGATATTTGAGTCATTAAAAAAAACTGAAAAGTGAAGGTGAGTCAGCTAGGAATAAAGAAAGGTTAGCTGTTGCCACCCAAGAGCATCGAGCTGTCGCGCAAAACCCTTAACAGTAGGTTCCCTAACCACGTGATCTGGAAGCGAATGCCGGCGATGTATAACTCTACGCGATAGAGTTTCCGTCCTAACCCTATCAGATCACTTTTTATGCAGTTTCAGTGGGTGACCGCGGAGATTAGGTGACGTAGCGGGACTAAATAGCCCTGGTTAGTCCGGGTCTATCTTACTCGTCAAAATACCATAAGTGAGAGTAGGGTCCCGTCTTATCTTTCGGTAGTGCGTGGAGTGCATACGCAAACTGAACAAATGTTCAGGATACGTCTGTTCCCCTAGGCCCCGCACTAACCAATGCCCACTGGTAACACCCTCCCCAAGTCCATTTTGTTTTGGTTAACACATGGTGGACAAGCCTGAATACAATATTCCAGGTGGGCTCGGACGAATGACGAAAATAGCTTCACAAACCAATTGGCCGTTAGGATTCCGAAAGAGCGGCGGATAAACCACATCATACGAAACCCCCGACAAGCAGCCTTCTTCCAGTTGTCCCCAGAGTGAAGTGCTAAATCAACCTACTGGGTGACAACAGGGAGTTCACCACCGCCGACAACATATTGGGTGGGAGGATTTTCAGCGCCGATTCGGAGAACAGAGCATTGGTCCTATTTATGGGCATCAACCGTAAGGTAGACCATTCCCAGAGCCTATCCAAGGCACGATGAATTGCCTCAGGACCCCCCGGGATATCCACAATATTCCAGAGCTTATGGTCGTCAGCAAACATTAGTGATGACACACCTAGCTCTCCCGGCAAGTCATTTACATAGATCGCGAACAACAATGGCCCCAATACCGAGCACAGCGGAACGGCACTAAGAAAAGCTTGCCTGAGCGAAAGGCTACGCCCCACCCGTCCGCAATGTTCACCCCCTCAAGGAAGGCAGACACCAACTGAAGGGCGCGACCAGATATACGTAAGATCTCAACTTTAGTGAGAGCCGAAGATGTGGAACAGTGTCAAAAGTTTTCGAAAAATCTACGGATAGCACATCTACAGCGTGGCCACTGTCTACTGCTTCCGCCCAGCTTTTACGATCTACAAGTAGATTAATTTGACATAAAAATCCTTTGCGGAATCTATGTCATGCAATACTGAGAAGGTTGAATCTATTCAGGTGGTTCTCCACAGAATCCCTTATCAGCTTTTCAAACTGCTTGACTACTACGCTTGTCAAACTGACAGGTCGGTAGTTTGCGGTCGAGCATTGTCCCCGCCCTTAAACTCGGACGGATGATTGCCTCCTTCCATTCCGAAGGTAGGCTGCAGCTCTCCAGTGATATTGAAAACACACATGTGAGCAGACCACTCAGCTCAGTGGTCAATTCATGCACCAGCTTCGGATGAATTGAAGCAGGACCGGAAGCTTTAGAGGGATAAATGCCTTGCAGTAGCTCGAGGGCCTGAGTCCCCGTTATGCCAAACTCCGCTAAGCAAGAATCCTCTGGAACTCTTGAAACCAATACAACCTGTGGTAACGAGTCCTTCCGAGCGAACACCCCAGTATACTGATCACTCAGTATACAAGCCTTGTCATAGTCAGTTTGCGCACGGGTCTCGTCTGCTCGCAACAACACTGGCATAGACAGTTTTGCTTCGCTGCTTCTTTTAACGTGAGCAAAAAATTCTTGGGATTAGCTGCGACTGAGTCCGCTAAATTCTGCTCGTGTTGGAGACAAACAGTTCTGAGATGTTGCCTACATTTATTTCTAATCCCTCGATAACTATCATATGTGCTGGCTGTTTGGTAGGTTCGCCAGCATCTAGACCGTTTCTTGGGTAGGTATTTGCCTGTGGTATCTATCCATGAAGGCTGTGTCCTTAACCCTCTTTTCCTAATAAGTGGAATATATAGAGTGGAAAACTCCGTAAGGTATGCCTTAAATTTATCCCAGGCTAACTGGACAGAGTCAGCCACCGAGATCGCACAGTTCAGAAATGAAGCCTTAGTTCGCATTGCACTAAAGTCCACCCGCCAAATATTCGGGAGTAATTCAGCAGCGGTCTCTTGTTGCCTTGAAAGAGCATATCGAAAGGATAGGCATGCGTGATCGCTGGACTCTAGAGGTGCACCGTATGAAACGTCAGTCACGAAGTCCAAGGACTTAGCGAAAACCAAATCCAACGTACATGATGTTTGCTTGTCCATAACACTAGTGGGGAAGTCAACGAACTGGTGCAAAGGCACTTGGAGTGTCAGTTCAAGGAAGTTTGCACCGAATGTTCCTAATGCCAAATTGCAAGAAAGATGGGCCCAACAGACTTCCGGGAGGTTGAAATCCCCTAGAACTAAACACTTATCCGCAGACTGAGTGCGAATAAAGTCAAGTATCCCAATGCAAGAACTTCCAGGACTTCTGCATATTACTATAACTGTAAACTGGGTAGAGGAAATGCACAAAACAGCCGATAGGGCTTCAACAGTCTGATCCGACGACTGGAATGTGCAGGTGCTCAACACAACTAAGTTACAGCTCACGTGCATTACAACGCGTCCGCCTTGGCGACCAACGGAGCGATCAGTTCTAAGCAGCGCGTAGCCAGGTAAATATACCTCACCGTCCGTGATATCCGGAGACAACCACGGTTCAGTGAAAGCAAGTACGTCGGGACGAGGTTTGTCTACAAGTCGACTTATCTCGTGCACCTTGTTCCTTAGGCTACGCAGGTTACAAAGTACTACTTCAAGGAAGTCGGCACGACCATCCCTGGGTCGTGCGCCATCAGGATGGGTTCTGATAGGGCGGAAAGTAACTTCCGGCTGACCACCTGAAAACCCACCAGACGGGGGCCTTGCTCACCAGCCGCCCGTCTAGTTTTGAGGTCTTTGATAGCCTCCTTTAACTTCAATCTATCTGCCAGTGGTAGGTCCGGCTGAACGCTGACACCATAGCCCTTACGTTTGAACGCAAACCGCAGTAATGATTTGCCTTCCTCCGGAGTAGAAAGGACTACGCGAAGTAGTCGGGGTCGTGGATTTGGCGTAGCGATAGGGACATTCCCCAATTTGGTCAGCTTTCTGACAGTGACGCCAGGGAAGCCAGGTGGAAGCAGCTTGCTGACACACAGTTTCAGCCACATGATGTCATCCAAGTTGCGTTCCTTGAGAGAGCGGCCGCAGTTTCAGTAACGTTATGGAATATAACGCTACCATCCGCGAAAGAGTCGGCACGACGGGGAGTGTTTACCCCATGTGCATTGAAGTCGACACCTGTACCAGCTGTTTTCACCACTGGCGGTGGGACTGTTCCTGTCTTCACAAACGACGCCGAAGCAACGGTAACGTCGGTTTTCCGCTATATTTCCGGAGTCCTACTAGTTCCTGGGTCCTCTAGCCCCTTCACAGGTCTACGAGCAAATCTAGTTCGCTTCTTCTTTCGGTCCACTGGAGCAGGGGCCGTTAACTTTGTATCGCTTTGAGCAGTTACCAGCACTTCATCAGAGCGGGCTTATTCACTGGCGGCCGGGACGGTCAGCATCTTCACAAACTTCTGTGTACAATCGGCAGACGACGTTACGACTGTCAAAGGCGGCATCTTTTTCGATGCCGTGGCAAATAATTCTCTGGCTTGGGCAGAGAGCTTTTGGTATTTCCGCAACTTATTTTTCTTCACTTTGATCGGCTCATGAGTATAGCCGGCAATGCTACCTGGATTGGCCGGTAGAATGTGCGACTTTATGACCGAGTGACAGACTCCAGTGAATGGATCGTCAGCAGTGTTCCATCTATTGCAGTGTCTTCAAACGAAATATTCAGGGATATTAAAATCAAATCCATTTTCGTATCCAGCGACGCAATAGGGGCGAGTTTAGCTGTCGCCTCCTCAACATCTGCCAACCTTGAAGCCAGCGCTGAAATTTTAGCACCGGCGACAGCCAGGCGCGTCGATTTTTGAGCGCAGCATTCAGCAAAGCTGAAAAGAAAGTGAACGCTTGATGAGAGCATTTTGTACTGGTCAGCTTGTAGGCCGGTACAGCTTTCGTGATACCAGCGGCAGCAGACGTCACACTGCATACCGCCAGATACACCTGTTGCTGGCTCTGAACAGTTAACCTGTCCGCAAGCTGCAGTTGACTCATCAAACAAGGACCCCATATGTCCACCCGTCTTGGTGTTTATCGAGATAGCCATGTTCATGTGGAAAACAGAGTAGAATTACAACACGTATACAATAGGAAGACGACCGCAATAAAAAGCAAAAACAGGGTGCAAACGGGATTTAAACTGGGAACAACCGGAAAAATTACCAGTAAGCGCCAAAGACGCTTTGGCCAGTACCACTTTAATCGATCCAAGATATCTTGGATCAGAGGAAATTTGACAATAATCAAATTTCGTTTCAATTGTTTATTCAAACACTGTTTTTCACGTTATTTCAGCTGAAAAGCTCGATCAGAATAGCACGCATACAATGCGAGTTACCGCATAGCACTCACAGAGGAAATTCTATTATACTGGAAAGTAACTTGTGTAACACAGCGTGCTTTCTGAGATTTTGTTAAAGCTCTTCCATGCTATTTGTGCTCAACAAAATAAGTACGAAAGATGCTCCATAAAACATAGTGAAACAACTTTACTTTGTTGTGGCATTTTTTCGAGCGCGGAACCTTGAGCAAACGGATGCCTCGTTCTGTGCTCCTGACCGTATTTCTTGGTTAACAGCGCGTAAGTTCATTCCAGCAATGGCTCCTTTTAGTTATTCCTTTTAGTCCTATTAATTTACTGTGCCTACTTTTGTTTTACGACTGTTATATATTGTCTTCCATTTTTTCATTGCGACCAATTATTCCTATTCTTCTATCATACCTGAATCATAAGTTTCACCTTTCTGTTTTTACTCATGAGGCTTGATTGGTCAAGTTGTCAATCGTAAATGTTCTTGTTCTATTGTTCGCTTTGATAACCTTAATTCCTAAACATTGACGTTAGCTGTAGATGTGGTGGGAGCAGTTGCTTCATTGCTGTCAAATACGAAATTCAATGTCACATCTGCCAGTTGTGGTACCACAACAACAGTTTTTGGTTAGAGAAACAGGACACTGATTTGCACGCAAGTCAGCCCTAATTCAAGTGGATTCGCTTCCCCTGTGTATTTTTAACGGACACCTGTACGTGGAAGACTAATCGATCCTACTTCGAAGGGCACTAAATAGTTAACTAAAATTATGCTCTCGGTGTATCGAGAGCATAGCCAACAAGGCATGAACAAATAATTACAAACAAATCTGCGACGATGCAACTGTGATCAAAATAGTTTCTTGACACTGGCAGTGAGCAGTTAATTAACTTCCAAACAACGATATGCAGTGGTAACTCCTAATTTATTCAGGGTTGAAAGAGTTGGTCAATGGATAAATTAATGTTGAAATTAATATAATGGGATGCAGGAATTCATCTCAAGTAAGTGTCGTTCTGGCCTGGAGCTGATCTCTTGCGCTGTTAAGCGCAGTCGTCGGTTATCCGTTTTCCATCGTCAATCGTATCATACAATCTTCTGTGGCCACACTGGGTCTAACTTCTGTCCAGTTTGGAGGAACGTTCAGTTCGAGGGTACGTATTAGGTCAGGTCAGGTTCCCAGAACGGTATAGACTTTCTCCGAATCAGCGTCCTGCTTCTTGCACCGGCAAGCAAACAAGGGCGCTATTACTTTGCCTTCCAATTGCTATTCTTGGTTCTTCAAAGAAAAAGAAGCAAAATGAAGAAAACTGGTATGTCCATCCCTCTTGAGTTCTGTGCGGCGAACATCAACATGATTAAGATAGTTTTGGAAAATTTTATAACCAACATGTCTAGACTATTCTCAAAGGCTTCAACCGTTGTACAATTCATTTATGAAGAGGGAAGCCTGTTCCATTTGCCGGCTACGCCGTTTGGGAAGTATTTCCTCCTAATATCCTGTCGAGACCTTCAATGCCTAAACATAAGTTGAGGTCCTCTGGGGTGGTCTGATGTATATGGCTCAAACACCTCGGTAGGCTTGATGCCACTGTGACCCTACAGGATCCGTAATAGCTCTGTTAAACCACCCCTCATTCTACGCCCTTCTATGGAAAGCAATGCCAAGCTACTAAGACGTTCATATTACGGCTTTTCATGTTGGTCTTCGGTCATTCTAGTCGCCAGCTGCTTTAGCTACTAAAGAAAAATACCATCCTTCCTGAGATACGACGCCCACGCTCGGACACAGTACGCTAACTGGGGTCATGCCACGGCTTTATATAATTGGAGGAAAACCCCCGTTCTGGAATTACGTAAGGTCTTCCTGAGGCGGAAGAGTTACTGCCGCTCTGTGATGACGTCATGCTGAAATTGTGCTGGAGGTTTGTGGTTATTCGTAATAGTGACACTTTGGTCCCGCACTTTGGCAACAGACTGCAAGTTCAGGGGTGCAGTACAAGCCTGCACTGTAACCTCATTGCCTGAAGTCAACAGCTGGCATTTACTGGCCTTAAGAAGCAAATACCATACGTCAGACTTCCATGTAATATTGCAGAGATCCTTGGACAAACGTTCCATATTACTACCGCTAACCTGTTTTAGATCATCGGCATAGGTGCACCAGGGTTCATCAAAAATAGGTGCCAAGTCAATTAGGAATAGGAAAATTAAAGGGGGCCAAAGCACAGCCTTTGAGGACGTCCACTTTCAGCGGTGGCTATATCGTAATGGCAGCATTTACTCTAGCATGAAATGTTATTGGCAACCTAATGTCGATTTCCAAGTCAACAATTGAGGATGAACTCCAAGAAAGGTCATTTTCATCATTTGGGATCGGTGCTTTTCTGATTCAAAGCCTTTGCTGCAGTCAAGATAACAAACCACTACTGAAATCCTGTTTCCAAGCAACGTATAACTTCAACCAAGAGGCACAACAGCTTGCTAATACGTGACCACCTCTTGACAAAGCCGTGTTGTTCCACTCTTATCAAGCTATGAGCAAGTAAACGCTTCTGCTTAGGTACGCCAAACATTTACGCTGACAGGGTGACAGACTTATAGTTGATAGGCACAGAGTTAGACCTATTCTTCGACACTATCAGCCCGGCTTGGCACCATGTCGTTTCGGCCTCAAAGGAGCAAACAACTTGACAAGCCCATTTTTAATCATGCTCTAACCGTGCTCTAAGTTGGCGTGTATTGGTTTGGGAAACCAGTTTAACTGCAGGGCACAGTATCGTAACTGAGTGTGGTTACGGAGGCCCACGTTACTCACAAGTCAGCCAATTGTTGGAAACCTGTTTGAATTTTATGAGAAAGTAATCACACAGTGGTTACTTTTATTGATGGGTGCCTCGGCGCGTATCGCAGATAGCTGACCACATCTGGTTATCACACCCTCCAGTGTTAAGAAGACTGCAACCAGTTGGCTTCGGCGTCGGGAAGGTAACATGCTATGCATAAACATTCTCCTGCATCCATTCTAACATTTCTCACCCAAAAGTATCTATACTGTTCGTCGCATGGACGCAATCTGCATGCGGGATATTTAAGTCACTGCTGACCCCCAAGTTCAGTGCTATTACCACTGCTTTTCTGAGCAACATATTAAGCTCTTTACCTTCCAATCACTTAGTGGATGGAATTTGATACACGCATTTAATTATTTCCAACCGTTCTACCAAATTCAGAAAGCACGAAACCACTTGGTTACTAGGTGTTGACATGGCTAAAAGGGCTTCCCAAGTTGAGTAGCGGCCGATGATAATCTGAAGCCCACCCCTCCTGCCTGATAGCCAGGCCTGTCCACACTATATTCATAGATGCTATACAGTAAGTTACAGGTTGGATCCCTCTGGAAGAGCCAATTTTCATAAGCTGCAAATATGTCGGCAACTTTGCAACTTACCGTAAGTTATCTCCACTAAGTCCTTATGCTGCAACCAAAGGTTTACCACATGCTCAGCTCCCCTCGCTGATCCCTCCTCTACAGCAAACCTTTAAGCTTTTCCCCAAGCGTAAGACCTAAAGGGATACCATGAATTTGAGGCTTTTCAAGTCGTTTGGGGACCTAACATTTCCGTCTCACTGAAGCAGTAACGGATCCTAGCAGAACGTCAAAGGATGAGTTCCGCTTTTGCAGCCTCATCGGAGCTACATTTATGGTTCATTTGCCAATGCTGTTAGTGGTTGCTTTTTGAATAGGCCGGGCTACGCTAGTTTCCACGTTACCAATATGGGCACTGTTGCCACCTTTTAGTTGCCCTTGCTTTGTACCCTCTACGGTAGCCTTGTCCACTGTCGGAGATGCCATTTCTATTGCAGCAGGATCTGGATGGGTAGCAGTAGGTGATTTTGATTGCCCGCATACAGCCACGGCGCGCAGGTTTAATTAACGGGCCTATTTTCTGCTGCCAATAATGTCTGCATTTGCTGGTTCCCCCACGTTCAGCCGTAAAAAAGAAGCACTATCACCAATTCCTTTTACAAGAAAACGGTTTGGATCCCTTTGCATAAGGGGCTTGCTAATGGAGGGTGGTCACCAGCTTATCTGTTGGTCGTTCGTACCCTTCCCTCCAGTTTCACCTACGCGTTTCTCTTGAATAAAATAGCCATCCCATGGTTTGCTATCACTTCGCTCCTGAGAAGGAGCCAGGCTAGCTAACAGGGTGTACTAATTTTGGTATTAATCCTTAACTTTGGTTAAGCAACTATTTCCTTTAACACTGCCGTGTCTGGTACGAGGCGACATAGACCCTTAGTACGATTTGCCTTTACACCAGCTCGGCTGAGCAGCAAATCCAAGGGAGCGGATTCTTGAATTCCACCAAAATCGGCCTTACACATCCTTATGAATCGGCGCTACTACATCCCACCAAAGAATTGTTTTTATGCAAAGGTGCATTTTATGCCGGCAATTCGGCACCCGCCTTTTATCAAAATCCCTTCTAACTCAAGTCTCTCTTAGTACCAGCTCCTCCTGAAGGCGAATATGCACATTCCAATAGCGACCCACCGCAATTTCAACACACCGCACAAGTCATTGCAGAGATGGTTGCCTTACCACAAATCGCCTTCTCAGCGTGTCGATAAGGGACCTCTGCTCTTGTAATAAGCTTGCTGTCGCACTAAGCATTTGCTATTTCTGTCCTTCATAGCCAGCCTGTTTGCCAACCCGTAGGACATGTAGTATAGGGGATTAAGCGTCAGCTAGACACACCTGAAAACATTCCTACTTCAATTTAGAATAACAAGAGTAAAGAGCGATGCAATTCTGATCTAACCTAGAACAGGTAGTATGGCACCAGAGCAAGCACCTACCGCACTGCCTTCCCTCTGTGATTAAAGCGTTATACGTATGTTCCGTACACTTGTACCCCAACTGTGTGGTCATGGTCAGCGCAAACGAATCAAGGATTATAGCGATTATTGAGGACATAGCTTAGTTGTGGCCAGGTACCAATAAATGCTCTCGGAACATCCCTCCTGGAAAAAAGCTTTCTAGCAATCAGCAGAGTGCGTTTGCTCAGCAACAAGCCAAAGACAGCAACTTGGGTCAAAGTGTCAGGAGACTTGGGCTGCTTGTCAGTAGAAAACAAGGCCGGCCGTAGTGACGTCAGCCGAGCTTGTAGAGGTGAAGTAGGGAATACATCGAACAGTGCCACCAAATAAATCCGAAAGATCTCATAGCAGTGAATCAAAACTCCCGCTAAGGAGGAATTCCAGGTGCCTTGGGACACTGAAGCTTGTCACACAACACATTTTTTGTAGGAGGATGGTCAAACTTGGACTCAGAAAAAGGCTGTGAGAAGTGAAAACGCATGCAAGCGGAATGCGGTCAGCGGTAACACTATGCCCCTAGGAATATCAACTAAACACAGAGTCCAAGGTCTGTTCAGTGCTATCCAAGCAGTTTCATAACAAAGCTTCTAATAAAAATGCTTAACCAGTGATACCTAAGAAGCACGCCTTGCTAACCGGTAGCCATCAATTTGTTGCCGGTTTAATCAATTTCAGAGGGAGTATCCGTGAGAAACTTGAAAACGGTCACAACGGCAAAAAGCAAGCCAAGGTGAAATGCAGTGAAATTGTACACGAAGAGTTGAATGCAATGCAACAAGACGCTCCGCGTTGAATCTCTATGCATACTGTGGACTTGTAGTTATATGTGTTACATAAACGTGGCATTCGTGTGCATTTAGGGCACGAAAACCTAGAGAGGCGGGGTGGGTTTAGTGGCCCTAATACAGCGATTTGCTGCTACCGAGTTGCGACGAGTGAGTTAATCAATTTTAACACTGTTGCGTGTTGTAGGTATCTAGGGCAAGCCCAGCGACTCAAGGGCAGTGGCAAGCTGGGCCGTGGATATGGTTAACGGGGTGTGAGCGTCAGAAACCACACGGCTAGTGCCCTGCGCGGAATTGATGAGAAGAGAGTAGAAAGCCGAGCGGAAATTTAACACCAGGGACAGAGGCCGTGAAGGCGGGTACGTGAAGTTCAGTTACAGTGAGAGACAATAGCAGGATGAGCGACCATTTACAGCAAAGGCACAAAGCTGTGGAAGCTAGTAAACGGTAAGTAAAAGTTAAATGTTGAACGGCAGTTGCGCTGTGTCACGCTTAGTAGGTAATTTGTCTTGGCCGACACGAAAGAGATAGACAATGTCGGTTGAGAATTGTGTGGTCAGTAGGTGAGCTGAACGCCATTATACTGCAGCTTCAGCGGCGGTAATGTTGACGGGGTACTTGTACGTCAGTATTTACTTGGCTAAGGCGCTGCGTTGCGCAACGATATTCAATCTAACGCTTGTAACATGAGGCTAACTTGAAGCGTAACTTTAAGGAAAGCCGGTGGTATGCTGAGCACAAATTTATGGTGACGATCAAGAGCAGTGAAGGTGGGTAAGTGCAAGTTTAGATGACAGAAAACCAGCAAAATGATTAGCGGCCATATATGCCAAGCTAATAGGCCGACGAGCAAGTTTATGGGAAGTAGACGACGAAAGCTGCATGGCTACTGCGCATATTCGCACATTGCAAGCGTCGTTCTGGTGGAAGAGCGGATGTGAGCTAATGCCAATTTAGGAGTGAGTGCAAATAGTGAAGCTAGACGCTTCATTGCAGCGGTGTGACAAGGCTGCTATAGAAGTAACTGAACCTCAATGTCTGGGTTAATAAGGCGCTGCATAGCGCGAGGCTATTAAATCGAACTAGGCACCGCGATGTAAATAAATAAATAAATAAATATTTTATTCTCGACAAAGCGAGACACGCCTTTTAGGCATGATCAGCACATTGCATTATTGTACATGATAGTGGAATAAGCAGCACCAACAGTGGGAGTAGTGAAGTTGGAGACAGTAGTGTGGGCCCATAGAGCCCAAAGGTTGTATGTAGTCTAGGTACACAGAATGCGAGAGGTAAAAATAGTGATCAGATCACTTATATGGTATGTTGAGGAGGAACTAGTCCGATGAGGACCCGTAAGCAATGTAGGTCAGTGAGTGAAGTATGAGGAAACGGGTGGAAAATACTTAAGAATAGTGGTATGTCACTAGTCAGATATGTAGGCGTGTTCATGCGAGAGCCGATATATGCACAGAACTTGTAAATGTGGTGTCAATCAACTTGCCAATGCGTTGGGGGCGGTGACTTTATTGAGTGGCGAGTCACATCCGCCACGTCGCAGTGTTGTTAAGCAGACATTTGTGGCTTTTTGTAGGGAAAACGCTTGCCAGACGAAGACCCACCACGTCCTGGAACACTGCCGTTCGTAAGAGGTGCTGGAGTGCTAGCGAGAAGAAGCTGGAGCACGATAAGTATTAGGATACTAATGGAAATGTAATTCTGTGGTGTGGCTTTACACAGGCCAGTTAGCATTTCGTGCTTGCTCTACATTTTCCTTGGTACCTCTAGTTTATTGCTGCGTGTTGTCTGACTAAATTAGTTAAGGCCCCTGTTCCCACAAACGCCTTTCAGGTGTGTTACGTTTGAAAAGGTGCGCTATGGAATTAACACTGATGCATCTATATAGAGCTGGGCGAAATTGCGCAAAGGACGATAGAGACTTTAGCGATAATGGCAGTTAATTCCATGCGCAGGCATATATGTAAAGGAAAAAGTTACCTCGTATATTGCAGTTGACGCTTGGATGAAGTAGTATAGTCTACCGCGCAGGGGATACCGATGAGCATTGGACGTCTAAATGCATCCAAGGTTAACACCTTCTGAATTTTTAAAGAGTTGATACAGGAAGGCGAAATTTATATTTATGTGGCCTAGCCAGAGGAGCCAGCTGGAGCTGCCTGCACCTTTCACGGTAATTTAGTGTAGAGGGGGCTGTTAGCCGTTTCGTGAAGGAACGCTGGACGTTTATACTTCCTTCCTGTCTCGTTTCCTGGCCTAGCAAAGACCGATGGAACAGTATCCTAAACGCGGACATGCCACGGGTGTCCGCTGAGATTCGTTGGTACCAAGTCTACCAGCTTGTGTTCGGGTTGATTGCCACGAGAAGAACGAAGAAGGCAACTTGTCTGAAAGCTTTAGGGGGCCAGTTTTTTCAAGGGACCCGCATGAATAACTGTCAAAAGCTTTTGTCATGTCAAGGAATAAATAAATAAATAAATAAATGGTATATTCTCGGTAAAACGAGACACACCTGTAAAGGCGTGATCAACTATGTATACAAGCATAGCTTCTTTCGAATATTAAAACATTTCGCTTTAATGAAAGGTATAAACGAAAATATGTAGTCCATATGAGTGTACATATTGTCAGTTAATAGGCAGAACAAGGAACATGATGGCGCTATGGCGCGCAAAAATCCGTCAAGATGCAAGTTGAAAGTACTTTCGCCATTTAATGATCCGTGAGCACATTAGCCTAAACAAGGTTTTGGTGCAACCAACGACCATTATGAAATCGGGATGATACGTGTCGGGAAGAGATGAAACACGAGTCTGGTCGACTTGCCAGTATGTAGTGGTGGGCAGTGACTTTATTCATTGGCGAGTCACATTCGCCAAGTTGCAGTATTGTTAAGCAGACATTTGTGACTTTTTATAGGGAGAACGCTTACCAGGCGAAAACCCACCACGTAATGCAACACTGCCGTAAAACATTTTGAACATTAAGGTTGAACTGGCAAAGCCGCTTGTCGACTGGTTTCATATTCGGTTATTCGCAGACAAATGGCTCCTAATTTCCTCTGTTAGTTGGACGGGTAATTTGATCGGGGTCGCCATGATTGTTGAGGTCGGTTGGGGAGAGGGACATCACGACTAGTCGTCTTGTTGTGTGTCCTTGTGAGCCCAAGTTCAAAGTTTCTGTTATCTACTGGTGCATGTCTTAGCTACATGTTTTGTGTCACATCGTACAGGAAAGCAAATTGACAAGTCCGGCACAATCGAGATTTTAGGAATCCATGTTGGGATTCGTGGAGCATTACGCTACATCAGAAACGTAAACATTCCCTACTTAACAAATCTCTCCATTATTCTGTATGCTATAGTCGTGTGACTGATAAGTCTATAGTTGTCCAGATTTTTATGACATCTACGCTTGTGTTTGGGCACGATCAACGCTTAATTCGACACGGCTGGTAACGTCCTACTATTCATGGAGAGGGTAAACAAGTTCAGGTAGAGAAATGGTGTATCCTGACCGCCTAAGGTAAGCACAACTGAGGGGACTTGTCCGTGCCGTGGCAGTAAGGCTATTTGAGGGCCTTTAGGAGACCGCATATAATGCGCATGTCAATTTCAATAGTACCCAGTTCGTCGTCGGTTTGTCTAGGTAGCGTGGCTGGTGGTGAAAAATCAATACTGGTGAAGGATTTGTGAAAGTGTTAATTGAATGCATTGCATACGGGTATAGGTTCAAGAACTATATTATGGTCCGAAGTAGTAGTGAGTTTATAGAGCATGTTACTTGGTTACTGCGACATCACATTAACTTTGTGTGGCTTTGGCCTTATTCAATGTGGTGAGCGCAGTAACTGCGGCTGACATGCGCACTTTGTCCTCGGTGTTTCTCCACAGAGCCGTGAGTTCGTTTGCTAGTATTATAGTCTGAAAAGCGTGCGTTCGCCTATATTTCATACGCGACTTATTGAGTTACACAAAGACTTCGCTTGAGAGAGCGGTTCCATTTAGCCGCGTAATGCGTTTCTTTGTACTTGGCTAACCATGTTAACACAGAAAGTAATGCAGGTATAAAGCTCGTAGGTGTCTGTAGCAACTTCGGGGACAGGAACGAGGCAGCCCGGTCCAAAGCTAGATGGTGTAAGGAGAAAAATCCCATGGTTATAGTGTTGCTCATACCAATACTGGCACCCCAAGACCGCGTTTTCATCCTGGTTCGGACTCATCGGTTGGAGATAGCGTGAGTTGGGCTGGAACTCAGAGCCTAGTGGCACATGGTTGACACCACGAGTACTATGCCACTGAGATCCGCGAGCGACGCTTGGTCCAGCGGAAACGAATTCAAAGGTGGACTTGGAGAAACCCAGTTTGGTCCTTGTAATGATCTGTAGGTCGCGTATTGATTAGATGTGAGGGAGAGTGCGCAGCGTACACTGAAAGTGAGCTGGACCACATTGTGCTCACTACCAACCATCTTACCAACCACACGGTCTGCCGCATCCTTGGTGTCTTTGGTAAAATTAAGTTCAGGGGTGCTAAAGCCCCTAGTGGGTGCAAGGACGTGCTGAGTGGAGTCCTTTGTGCGGTATGGTCCACGAACTCTTTATACATAATGAGTTATGGTGATTACTTAAGCTGAGAACTTCCAAATACGGTGCATTAACCCTCTCACAAGCATGTGTAATATAACCACCACAACGCCGATCTGCGCGAAGCTTGCTGAATAGCAAGTAGCCTGGAATGTAGAACCGTGCAACAGATACACGCTCTGATAACCACGGTTCAGTGGTGAGCACTGTATGCGCATTAGCTAACGTTAGCAATAAATAAATAAATAAATTTTTATTCTCGTCAGTGCGAGGCACACCTTTACAGGCATGATCATACTTAGCTAACATAGTGTGAACGAATTGTACAAAAGGACATGTTTAGCATAACAGTGTATGTAAGTATATGGGTGTATGTACGTATGTAATTGTATAGGAATGTAGCTTGTGTTTATGAATGCGCCGCAGAATTTTTGACTGTTTGTTTTCGTCAGGAATGTGAGAATAAGCGACTGATTTTCGTGGATTGGATAGCATTTTCCGATGGTCCAGCATGTGGACAATGCGTTCACTAAGAGCGTCGGTTAGGTAACATGGCTACTCCGGCTGCCTTAGCTTCTCGACAGGTTTTACAGGATAACCGCGGCATCCATAAAAGACGATATTGCTCCAGGGTTGTCTGTACTTGCTGTAACCCTACACTAGATACTCTCTACCGTTGTGGGTTTTGTGTAGATTGCATAATTAGACATGTCATTAGGGTGTCGAAAGCTGCAGCTGAAACAAGTCGCCGAGCTAGCGTAATCTATGTTTGCAGGAGATTCCGCGCCACACGTAGACATGCAGTATTGCGGTGGTTGATTTGTGTGCCGATGCAGACGGACGTACTGGCGTCTACTAGATTGGTGCCATCAGAGGACATCCTGATAACTATGCTGAATTCGAAAAGTGGGACAGGAATGGGAAGCGAGTGGAGGGCATCAGTACAGGAAGGCGCAGAAAGGGTGTATTGGTTAATAATGTACCTAGAGGGATGACGCACCGTAAAGGCATCAGACTCCTACAAGGTAGCTGTAGCTGTTGCGTAGGTGGGAAAAACCTGGGAGCTGAAAATTTTCGCTCAGTTCCCGATGCCACGGGTGTGAAGTGGTGGGTGATGTGGTGTGCTATCTGCAGCAGGGAGGGTTTAAACCAGTTTTACATATGTATGATGGGTATGAGTACACGGGTTACCAAACTGTAGTCGGTAGGAGGCAGAGAAGGGGAGGGGTCCAGCTGTGTTGTGTTGCCAGAGATAGGTTTAAGCGATGTAAAAGTTGAAGTTGTACAAGTTGCCGCATATGTCGGTATTGAAGTGGCGAACTCCCATACTGCCCGGAGAAAGGAACTGGCTTTATTGGGCAGCAGCATAATGGTTGTACTATTGGAGAGTTGCCAACGAAGTTCGAGTGTATGGTTTGTGTAGTCAGTAAAGGTGCTGGTGCCCTGCTCACATTTTGCTTTGGATCCTCTGGCTGCCACCGGTTTCGTAGAGGGAGCGAATGCTTGTGGCCTTGTGGTTGGGCGTTTGTAAAACTGAAAGTGGCAGCATGTTGCCACGCGACTGGTGCGCCTGAGGTGAGATCGGTTTGCGTAGGAAGACAAAGAGTGAGTGAGGAAGTGAGTTGCTTTGGTTACTGTCTCAGGTTTGGCGAGTGTGCATCGCCAGCTCTATTCGCAGGTGTTAAATCTATAAACCCTATCTTGTTGATGCTGCTGTTTTGCAGCTTAAGTCTGAGCGTTTGACAACAGCAGGAATTGAGCATCATAGCCTCCAAACTAAGACGATGGGTAGGCGCCATGGGGACGAACGGTAGCGCTAGGTAAGTGCAGTTCGTTTACAGTAAATACCTGACTGTGGGCTGCCTAGCAGTTAGCCACTGCATGCGACTCGCGTAGTTGCGGATGCCGGGTCTTAATAACCTCATCGGCAATTGAGCAGGCAAGTTCCGAATAATAGTGACGTGAGTCGTACCGAATTGTGTCGTACCAATGAGACATGTCGAGCAGGTAGTCCCTTAGCAGGCGGTGGGTAAGAAAGCTCAAAACAGGCAGGTTCACGCGCTTGCTGCAAGCGTGGTGTAAGTATATGGATAGAATGAGAGTGTAGCATTGTTTCCTAGGTGATAGCCATGTACAGATGGAAGTTGGTATGAGTGACAGCGCGCCCAGGATGTCAAGATCGCAAAGTATAGACGCGCTTAACCTTATGGTACCATTTTCATGCTCTTAAGGGGTAAGCATGTGAGTTCCTATGCCCTCGGCAGAAGTCAGGGAGTTGAATGAACCCCTAATAGTAAGGCCAGTTACCGTCCTAGGTTGATTTTGTATACACGTTGGACACGGTTTGTTACTGAAGGGACTTATGATGAGAGTATTAGAGGAGCCACCGCAAGGTCTACGCTTGACGGTGTCGCAAAATGAATAGCAGTGCAGAGAGTCGCAATACTATAAAGCGCATTCGCGTGTTTCACCTGACTTGACGTTTGACATTCTTTAATAACGCAGGTGCCATTTTAATGTAGTTTAATTTGACTGTATTATAATCGGTCCAAGTTTCAGGCGGTCTAATTTCGCGTTTTTATGGTGCGCAAGCATTCAGCAAGCTCCTGGCTGCAAAGGGTGAAGCTACTTGGGCAGCTTTGCTTGCTTTTCCACTTCCTCAGACGATTACATGTGTAAGTGTCAAGTGACAGGTTCCAGCTATTAAGTAACAGACGTTGGGGTTCCTCCAACCGAAGTCCATTTAGGACGAGGAAGTTTATCACGTTACTCAATCGCTTCGCATGTTCACTAACTTCCGTTGCACTAGCGAATAATAAACTGCTGGCAGCTCTAAGTGGAGTTACAAGATTTGGGAATTTGCATGAGACAGGCGGATGGGGCGAGTATCGCCAGTGCGCCGTTCAGAGAGGCAAGTACTTGTTTTACCCAGTTCAGCTGGTCTTCTACGAACTCTTTCTTTGTGCGCAATTCTATCGGCGGGTCAGACGATACTACATTGTGATTTCTCAGCGTTGAAGTTGATGCACCGTTTATAAGGGGAAGAGACTGCGCCGCATCCTCAAATGCTATAACCGTTAAAATTTTATTAAAGCGCCCTCTCGGGGAACAGGACAGTCATTGGTGGATGCAGAATGATTCGGCGCAGCAGCCTTGCATTTTGCTCGGAACTCTGCAAGAGCGTCTTTAACTTGCACCTTTTCTTTTGACCATCAAGGAATAGCAAGAAGAATTGGTAGTTAACGGTGACTGTTCGTTACTAAACAGCAAACAGGATAGCCCAACTATTCTAGTTAATATTAGCAACATGGCAGAATAGCCAAATGAAGGACGAAAACGCACAGGTTTTAACTTCGCGCGGTCAAGGTCAAGGTCGCGGGAAATTGATGACAAATGGTATTTGCATAGACGCAAGATTACGGAACATTTGATTGGTGAGCAAGTTTTACTCATTGGTCCTTTGCTTGCGGAAGTTGGTGGATCAAAGTCGTCTTAGGGGTATTGCATACGCAATGCCTTATGTCAGACAAATAAAAATTCATACTCAAAATATGGTTGCCAGTTAGTTGGGAGGCTAAGAATCGTTGTGAATTACACAAAAGGTAGCTATATGATAACCTTCGAGTAACTGGTCTTCCGTTGCACGTCGGCATAAAAAGGACACACCATATTGGCGATTGGAGGGAGGCAGGAGCATCTTTGCAATTAGAATTTGCTAGGCCTATCCTGGTACAGTTCAAAACTAGTTTACACAATGCCTGCCTACTAAACGTGGCTAGATTAGTGACACAACATGCCAACGGCCGGTAGCAAGTAGCACCAGACACGCGATACTTGAAGCATAAACGCGCACGAATAAGCCTAACTGGCGGCACTGATGCTAACTTGGTTACTAACTGTAGGACTGCCAAGAAGAATCACGACCTGAACGTTGCTATTAAACCTGCAATGCTATCAAAAGGTTAATTTCCACTATTGTCGGTGAAAAAGAAAGGTATAAATGGACGCAGAATCACCTTCGGCAGCAGCCCAGCAGTCCGGGCCACCCGAAGCTACAGTCTCAACATAGGTGGCGTCGCTGTCCGCGGTAGTGGATTACACCGCTGTAATCCAGAGCATTAGCGCGTTAAGTGGCGTACGGGACGGTCACACAAATGTGTGAAAGGATAACTAACTGGAGGATGAAAGCGGAAGAATCAAGGGGAAGAAGACGAAGATGTTTCAATTTACCCTCCCACCCATTGAAAAGCCGGTTGTGGAGCGTACTGTAAAAGCATGTAGGTCAAGATCCAAAAAGCCATACCTGTCCCGTGGGCGGCCACCGGATCCAGTCAGTACTCCTGAGAAAACGGTTATTGAGTTAATCAACTACTTAACAACAGCAACAAAAATTGGCTATCCCCTTGGGTTCTTCGCCCGAGGGGAACTGCGAATCAACTGTGCGTGTCCTTTACGCAGGGTTTATGTGAGTGCAACGTAAAGGACAACAATGTATATGCCTAATACTACGTGACGACGAAATATTTAGATAAGAAGGGGTCAAGGTGTATCGAGCCTGGTAAGGTGTGGTCCTGGTCAGCTTGCCAGTGTGAACTAGTTGGCTGTGACTTTATTCAGTAATGAGTCACCGCCACGTTGCAGGGTTGCTGAACGGACTTTCGGGGCATTTGCTAGGGAGAACGCTTGCCAGGCAACAACCCACCACGTTCGGGAAAACTGCTATCGATTCATTCGAAAAAAGCCTCAACTGGCAACACATCTTATTGACTGATTATTGGTTCTGTTAGTTGCAATCAGGATACATCCATACCTTTTGCTGGCTGCTACACGACGGGAGCAGGATTGTATCATCCATGGGTCCTGTCACTTCCTCCCAGAACGGCATGTCCAGTACGGTAGGTAAAATATAAATTGAACACATTTGGAATGTTTGGTATTTGTCGTCTGTAGAACCACGTATTGTCTTCAACAGGTATCCAGTAACGTGTAGTTGAACCAATCGTTAGAGGAAGGAGGATGGCCAAACGCTATTGTTCAGGCCCTAAAAAACCGCAAGTTGTCCGGAATAACGAACTGGAAGTCTTCCCGGGGTATGTTCTGTTGATTAAATAAATAAATAAATATTTTATTCTCGACGAAACGAGACACGCCTTTTGGGCATGATAAGCATATTGCATTATTGTACATAATAGCAGAATAAGCGGCACCAACAGTGGGAGTAGTACATTTGGAGACGGTAGTGTGGGCCTATAGGGCCCAAAGGTTGTATGAAGTCTATGTACACAGAATGCGAGAGGTAAAGATAGTATTCAAATCACTTATAAGGTATGTTGATGAGGCACTAGTCCGATGAGGTGCCGTACGCAATGTAGGTCAGTGAAAAAATTATGAGGAAACGGATGAAAAATACTTAAAAATAGTGGCATGTCACTAATCAGATGTGTAGGCGTGTTCGAGCGTGAGCAGACATATGCACAGAACTTGTAAATGTGGTGTCGGTCAACTTGCCAATGTGTTAGTGGCAGTGACTTTATTGAGTGGCGAATCACATCCGCCACGTCGCAGTGTTGTTAAACAGGCATTTGTGGTTTTTTGTAGGGAAAACGCTTGCCAGACGAAGACCCATCAAGTACTGGAACACGGCCGGCTGGTGATATAACATTAGCAAGATGGTACCTGACCGATTACCCTCGCGGATATTCGCAGTCACGTAACGCCAATTCGTTTCCCATAGGTGTGTAGTCGCCTTCGGAGTCCAGTGCAAGTGGTTGGAGCTGTTGAAGTCGGACGACTCAGGTGAATTGTATTGAATTGATCAGTTTTCTAGGTTCTTTAGTGTGTCAGGATTATGAAGTGCGGGTTTTTCTGTGTTCTTTATTGAATCCGTGCCCATGGGAGCGTCGCAGGTATGTCTTCAGCAGTGTTCCGTGCAGGTAATGTTAACCTGTAGAACAAGGGTAGGAAGAAAAACGAAGAAAAGCTGTCATTCACGACCAAGTGCACGGCAAAAGTAATGTAGGCCGCCCGAGATGTGGTAAATGAAAAGAGCATCAGTAAAGTAAATGACCAAACCCATTTGTCCTACCTATATTGAAAGGTAGTATTGGGTTGGGGTATCACCAAACTAGGTGCAGAGCATAGGCAAGAAACCCTGTCCTCTGGTCAGATGGAATGTCCGGATAGACATTAAATATCGGCGGATGAACTCCGAGTAAGAAGTATGTGAAGAAGAGGCGAGATGCACCCAACTGTCCAGGCCTAACTATAGTGGCATCCATATAAGCTAACGAATAGGTGGTTTGTCCATCCGGTAGGTAATAAGACCTCGTAATAACTATCCATACATTTCAATATAAAGGAATATTGTGCTTCCTTGAAGCGTCGAGGTCAAAGTAGTGGACTTATCCTCGGTTGCTAGCCACCGATGCTGTGGAACTCTCGGAGAAACAGACAACGAACAAAGGCAGCCTCACAAACAAACAAACATGATTCATCCAGAACTCAGGGAAAAAGAAGAGCAGTAGGAAGCATGCTTTCATTAAGTCACTTCACATTACGTGTACCATTATATACTACATATCTCAAGTACAGGATTCCATAATTATTTGAATCATCCGTACCGTTAACCGTGACCTCTCAGTAGACTGCGCGAGGTCAAAGAGTGAGAGGCTGATCCGAAGCGTTCGGATTAGACGGTGGATTGTGGCTAAGTCGTTTAATTAAGTTGAAAAGACGAATGAAAAGGGTAGCGGTTAGGAACGAATGGAGCAGTGCTAATAAAGCGTGAGCCAATCCAGCAAAGTTCCCTGGGAAAGCAATGCTTTGGATATGCCGCACTTAGGTCACATACGTCTCAGTAGTATGGATGCGTGCAGAAGGAGCACATACGGTCAGCTAAGACTAAATCAAGCCGATCAAGCGAGACTGGATTGATCAAATCGTTGGGATTGGGACGAACATTGCAGGTAAGGAAAAGGCTAGAAATATAAAGATTGAAAAGCCTAGCAGGTCCAAGAGGTAAGGAAAACGTAGAGCTGAGTCTGCAGAGCCTGTACCTCTGAAGTTTCAGTTACAAGTAAACATGTAAATATATATTTTATTCTCGAAAAAGCGAGACACCCCTTTTGTGCTTGAGCCGCATGTTGCAACAGTTTGCATGATAGAATGATTAGCAAGACCAAGGACGGGAGTAGTACAGAGGGTGTCAGTAGTGTGGGCTTACGTGGCCCAAGGATTTTATGAAGTCGATCTTCACAACATGCGAGATGTACTGATAAGAATCAGATCATTCATGCGGAGTATGTTGATGAGGACCTAGTTCGATGGTGTTTGGTACATAGTGCGGGTCACGTGAGTGAAGCATAAGAAAAAAGCTGCAAAAATACTTTAATAATAGTGGCATTTCACTGATCAAATATGTAGCCTAGTCGTAGGAGAGCAGATATATGCATAGAAGTTGTAAAAATTGGTATCGGTCAACTTTCCAATGCATGGTTATGGCAGTGAGTTTAATGAGTTGCGAGACTCATCCACCAGGTCGCAGTGTTATTAAACAGACGTTTGTGATTTTGTAGGGAAATCGCTTTCAGGCGAAACCCACAACGTCCTGGAACACTGACGACTGGTGATATGACTTTGACGGCATGGCATCTGACCGATTGTCCTCGCTGATGTTTGCAGTCATGTTTCGACAGTTTGTTTCCTCTGGTGGGGTACTTAGCTCCTCCGGAGTCGACCGCAAGTGGTTGGAGCTGTTGAACATGGACGACTCAGGTGACTCGTATTGCTTTGCTTAGTTTTCTGTGTTCATTTAGTGTGTCAGGATTGCAAAGTGGGGGTGGTTTCTTTGTTCTGTGTTAATTACGTGCCTAGGTGAGCGTCGAAGGTATGTGCTCAGAGCTGTTCCGTGCAGATAATGTTATCCTTTATACTAAGGGAGATAGGCAAAACGGAACGAGCAAACTGCCAAGGAAGTTTAACAGGTCTATGTGAATGTATAAATATAAAATTTCTGGTGACGTGGTGCTAATGAAATGCAATGGACGGGCCGACTAGGTTATCCATCATATCCGTTGTTTTGCATGCAAATACAAGACCCGATATTTGTTGAATGTGGGAGATAAATGCTGTCCGACTTGGCCTAGCGTGCACAACAGTTGTCCTGTGTGGAAACCGGGATGATCAGGCTTTGTTAACCGGTGAATGCGTTTTGAGGATCGCAAGCACTTAGTAAGTAGTGAGCTAGTCTACTAAAGTGTAGGTTAAGCGTTCGGCACAGGGTGGTAGAGCTTATCGTACCTACTTGTATGAGAACCAGTGCAGTTGCTACGCCGGGATAGAGACCCATGAAAACAATAACGTAACGTTCAGAAAACAGATGCTAGAGAAACCGCTCGGTGATGGTGTGAGACGGTGACAAAGAAGTTGTGAGGAGAATAGGAGAGACTATATACTGCAGCTGTAGCAAGAACAAGGTTGCACAGATCGCACTTAAAGGGACCTGGAGCAGCGGAAAAGGTAGGGACTTCTACAGTGCAGCATACTAGTCAAAAAGACGACAGAAAAGGACGAAACTAGGAGTCTGCTTAACTATGGGAAAGCAACTGCCCGCTGTCGTATGACAAGGCATGGACTGATGGGCATTCGACATTAAAAGGCAAGAAAGGAAGGGCTTCCATACTACGGCTGTAGAGAAAACTTTTTTGGATCCAGCGCTGGAAGTGACCAGTAATAGCACTGTAGCGTGAGCAGCAATCCACAAAGACGCTAGGTGTTCCGCTCTAAGGTGGACATCGAGGGTAGAAGGTGAAAGTCAGAAGTAATGCTGGGTAATGCGCTTCTGGCAGCCTGATTAATTAATAATCAAGGGCTTCCCGCTATTTAAGGCCGGGGATAACCTAATAGGTGCACAGTGTTAAAAACGGAAGCGAGAACCAGCAGCAATAATTGGAACAGCTGTAGCGAGAAAACGGTTTTGGTGCCAGCTGGGAAGTGACAAAGCGTAAGAAAAATATCGACGGCACCGCCAGGTGCTAAGTGTTTTAATTGAGAATTCGGATGTTTCTCTGGCGCTAGGGGTACCAAACCACTATTGACTACTATATTGACCAGATGAGGTGCCAAGCACAACCAACAGTAAAGTAGGGTTTAGCTTATGTGTGGATGAAACAGGAAATAGTTCAACTGGCCAGCATCTAGTGCCCGTGGAATAAGGGAGACATCAGTCCGAAAGACGGGGAACACTACAGCGTAGGGTGCAGACAAGAAGTAGTAGTAGAATGAAGCCATTTAGGAAATAGAGTAGACAAGGTTGTGAATACGAGAGACAGACGTTATTGTGACCTAAAAATCTTGGTAGGGAAGCTGAGAGGCAAAAAGCAATCTGAGACCGACAGTTTAGGTTCGACGCGGAGGACCAAGTATACAGATAATGAATCAAACAGCGACAAGTATTATGAAGCTGTTGCTTTTACCGATGAGCGCCATTGTCATTGGCGGCCGATGCGCAAAAGAGTAGATGCATTGGTTGGAGAACTTTGGGTAGTTGGAGCCTCAGCGACCGTACTGGTCCAAAAGGTTTAAGTATGAGAGGCACAGTAGCGCAGGGAATCTAGCGAGGACTGGAATTTTGCGCTGGCGCTAGAGCAACCAAACTACTATTGAAGAGTTGCGATTTCAACCGACAGAAGTGCCGAAGACAACATAGAGTAGAGTCAAACTTAGAAATGCACAAGACCTGAACAAGTTCAATTGGCCACACTCTGGTGTTAGTGGAATTGGGAGACATCGGTCCGATAGACTGGGATGTGAACACTACGGCGTACGGTGTAATCAAGAAGTGGTAGCAGAATGGAACCATATAGGAAATAGCATAGGCAAAGGTTCGAATAAGATAGGCAGAGATTAAGGTGAGCTAAAAACCTTGGTAGGGAAGCTGGGAGGCAAAAGGCAGTGAGAGACCGACAGTTTCAAGTTCGGCGCGGTAGACCAAGTATACAGATAATGAGTCAAACAGAAACAAGTATTATGAAGCTGTTGCTTTAACCGGTGGGAACCGTTGTCCATGGCAGCTGATGCGCAAAAGAGTAGATGCATTGTTTGGAGACCTATGGGTATTTGGAGCCTCAGAGACCCTACTGGCCCAAAAGCTTTAAGAATGTGGGGCACGGTGGCGCAGGGTATTTAGCGAGGATTGGGATTTGGTCTCTGGCGCTATGGATACCTAACTCACTATTAAAGAGTTGCAACATTGACCAGAATTGACCAGTGTGTGAATTATTTGGGTTATTGGGACGGTGGTCCTGAGGCAGCCGCGTTTATGTGGGGATTGAAATGCCAAAGGTGAGCAGACGTGCGCTTGTAAAGGCGGCAGCATAAGCTGTGACGCGTGGTTACACTGAGGTTGGAGGCGGTCGGAACTGAATAATACACAAGGGGATCTAAACCTATTAGGTAGAGGTTGTTTGGTCATGGCTACTACAGTTCGTCTACCGGCACTTTGAGGCGTAATATTTCAGAAACTGTGGTTACTTCGAGGAACCTTCTTGTAGCACCGTTATTGTGTGTACTGGTCACGGATGATGGGATTTCCAGAGGTAAATTGTTCCATGTGTCTGCGTATCAATAAAGGAAGAAAGTATGGCGTATGCCGCAACGAGCAGCCGACAGACTGAATGAATAGGTCGCCATGAGCAGATGATATCGGGTATCCCCTGTCGCTCGGAAGTGTCGTGTCAGGTTCGCTTCCGAAATTTTTGTAATCTTATATAGAAACTTGCTTTTTCTTAACCTTTTTAACCACCGCGGGTCCAAACCCAATGGTTTGCCTCGACTACACTAGTTCAGCATGTTTGAGCCTAGTAAACGTTTGGTGAAGGAACGCTGTACGTCCTCCTCTGCAATGCTGTCACACTTCTGTGAGTTCGTAAAGATTCTACAGCAGTATACAAGAGTGGGCCCAGCGCCCATTTTATACAGTGTCAGCCGAGATTCCAAAAGCGACATGGATTTGTAGATATAGCCTATTAACGACCTATCATTAGCTGCACTATAGCTTACTTGTTAGGCAAAGTTGAAGGAACTAGAATAGTGTACCCCCAGATCACAAACATAGTGGTTGCCATTGAGGGGAACGCCACTGAGGGTAAGGGTATTCTGTAACAATGTGCATCCATAGGAGAGAATGCTGCGTTTTCTGGAGAACCTTCGAGGTTCCATATTGCACCTTATTTTCTAGCGCACTAAGGTCTCTGTAATGCGGATATGTTATCTAACATATCATCTGAGTCGAAAGAAAATGCTATTTTTCTGTCGTCCGCGAAAAGGTACGCCGTGCCCCAGCGGAAGACTTGGCAGACATCATTGAGGTAGAGTAAAAATCATGAAGCACAGAACACCTACTTGAAAGTCTCTACTGTTGACCGGTTTGCTGGAAGCCGTCGTGCCGCCCAGGCAAACAAATTGTGTTCGATTTGATAAGCAGGATTCAAACCAGGAGAGCAGCCCCCCGACGATACCAAAAAAGGCGCGTTTGTCAGTACTTCCAGAGGTGTATCGGGTTTTAATGCTTTCTTCATGTCGAGGAAGATGACGACCACTTTATGCCCTGAATATGCCGAGTATGTGAAGTTGTCTTAAAACTCAAGCATACATGTCTGGCAAGATTCCGCGGGCAGGAACCCATGTTGAGATATATTACCGACATTACGAGGCAACAGGAAAGTGAAGGATTTCTGCTTTTACCAGTCACCCCTTACCCTTAATACCATGGGTGTGTTGCTAGTAGGATGTCAGTTGTCTATGTCGAGACGCGTTTCTCGTTTGTGTTGTGGTGTGACTACAGCAAGCTTCCACGCAGTAAGGACGGTATGGGTTATCATTGGGGTGTAAGTAGGTTAAGGAGGTGAGCTGAAATGTCTGGACCACCTGGAATCAGAATTACGGATGAAGAGCCATCGGGGCCAAAGTATGGACACATTTTGCGTGTAAGGATGTCTTGCTTACTTGCGCGTAGGTTGCATTTGATTCCATTCAGCCTATCATTGGTAAGCTGGGTAGTTAGCGAGAAAGAAACAGGTCGAATGATCCTATATCAAGGCAGGGCAGTAAAGCCGGCCACCGATTAAAAAGCAATAAAACAGAAAGCGCTATAAGAAGAGGTTAGGGTCAGGAGGAGTAGGGCTTATTGATAAAGCTTGGTAAAGCCCACGTGGCTCTCTAGGTAAGGTAAACAGATTCACTAGATCAGCCGAAACAGGAGAAGTGATGTCTCAGCGGTCTATATGCATTCGGGGAGTAGGAGGCCTGACTAAGCGGGACTGGATTAATCGGGCGCTTTAGGATTAGGGCGTAACATGATGGTAAGAAAACGGCTATAACAATAACGGGTGAACAGGTCTAGCAGACGCTCAAGGTTAGGGTAACGGAGTTAAGTCAGCGAAGCATATACCGTTTAAGTCTCGGTAGGCTAAGAGCAGTCAGAAAGTAAAAGTTGGCCAAGTGAGGCTTGATCAAGGCAAACCAGTGAGAGCTGGCCGTCTGATTAAAGATATATTGGTGCTAAAACCTGACAAAGGCACAGGGGTTGTAATTATGGATAAGCTTGACTACAAAAACAAGATGTATGAGATCTTAGGCGATGAATCAAAATTTCAAGAAGACCAAAGCGAAACCACTGTAACACAAATCGAAAAGAGGGTGACTAATCAACTAAAATTGTTGCTGCAACATGGAATGCTAACAGAAGCGATGTACAACTCTTTCAAGCCAAGAGGGACACGCATCCCACAAATGTATGGCTTACCGAAGATCCACAAGGCCAACACACCTTTAAGACCTGTACTATCCATGTGTAATTCACCATACCACAAGTTGGCACGTTGGCTAGTTGATCTACTTACACCGGTGAGACGAATGATGACAAAGTACACAGTGAAGGATCCATTCGACCTGATTGACTGTGTGCAAAACATGAATATCGCTGACAAGGTAATGTGTTCAATGGACGTACAGTCTTTATTCACTAACATCCCATTAAGAGAAACGGTGGATTTCTTATGTGAGTTTATAATGAGTAATAAAGTAGTGTTACCGATTCCCGTGGAATATCTTAGGGATTTGCTGCTACTATGTACTGAAAATGTGCATTTCTTATTTGAAGACAAGCCGTATCGACAGGTGGATGGTGTAGCTATGGGAAGTCCGCTAGGTCCGGTATTGGCTGACATCTTCATGACGATGGTTGAAATGAGATGTGAGCAGCACATCAATCAAATGTGTTTATACAAGCGATACGTAGATGACACATTAGTGATCGCCCCAAGTGGAGACGCTGTTCTATCTTTCCTCAACGTGCTTGATAACACACATCCAAACGCCCGTTTTACCTGCGAACTGGAGGATAACAATTGCCTTCCGTTTTTGGATGTGTTGTTGACCAGACGAGAAGATGGCTCCATTAAGCGTTCTGTACACAGGAAAGCTACATGGACAGGATTGTATGAACACTTCAACAGCTTCGCCCCTATACAATACAAGCGGTGCTTAGTCAAGACGCTGTTTAATCGAGCCCGCAGAATATGCACTGACGACTGTTTGGAATCGGAATTGCTGTTTATCACACAGACGCTACAAGCCAACGGATATCCAGAAGCGTTTATTCGATTCCACGGTCAATTGAAGGAAAACAGGCCGACGGTACTTACTGTGCCCAAATTGTCTGTCTACCTTCAATTACCTTTCAAAGGTGGTATCGTGGCTGCCCAACATGAAAGTCGTGTGCATACAGCGATTCGGCGGGCATTCAACGCAGCCAAATTCTGCCCCATTTGGGAGACCAGAAAGTTACCTTTGCCTCCAGTGAAGCCTACTCAACCGATCTCCGCCACAACTCATTGCATTTACCAATTCGTTTGTAACTGCGGTAGTAGTTACATTGGCAGAACAGATCGATCGTTGGGTAAGCGCATTGGAGAGCATATCCCAAAATGGATTGCCAAACTGTCGACACAAGAAGCAGGCGAACGAGAAAAGGTATCTAAGATGCCGGCCTCATCGATCGCCAAACACCTACTGGAATCAGGCCATCAGGTTGACCCCAGGTCAACATTTACAGTTATCTGTCGTAATGACAACCCCAAAGTGTTGAGGTTTGCCGAAGCCGTGGCACTTAACCGGCATCGTCCTATCCTATGCGTGCAAAAACAATTAACAGTCTCCCTGAAGCTTCCTTGGGGCTCATGACCCTAAGATTAGGATGCTAATCTGTCATTGTTGTGTCTACGTAATTTTTCCCTTGTGACCAGTTTCAAATCTTCGATTTTTTCTGTCACGTGATTCATCTATCTGTTGTTAGTTTGCGAGTGAACAGATAACACGAAATGGTACCATCTCGCAATACCAGTCTTCTTATTGTCTTATTTAGAATGATAAAGGGAACTCAATGCTTTAAATGATTAAAAAGGTTTGAAAACAAAGCGCTATAAGAAAAGTTTGGGGTCGGGAAGAGGACGGTTTATTGTTAAAGTGTGAGAAAGCCCACGAGGCTCTCCTGGTAATGTAAACAGAACCAGTTGGTCGGCCGAACCAAGAGTGGTAATGCCGCAGAAGTCTAAATAAACTCGATGCGTGGGAGGCAGACCAGGTAAGACTGGATTAGTCGTCGTGTTGATCTTATTACGAACAATAAATTAGTGAAAAACGTTATAACAATAAGGGTGACTGGTTTAGCATGCTCAAAAGGAAACGGAAACCTAGCGCTGAGTATGTATATATAATACTGATTAAATCTGGGTAACATGGAAGTAGCCAGAGGAAAACAGAATAATCAGAAGAGACAGGAGCGTGGCAGGGCAGTAAAGTTGGCCGCCCGATTGAAAAACATAAAGTAAGATATTAAAAGCTTAGGGTCGGCATGAGTACGGTTTATTGATAAAAATTAAAAAAGCCCACGAGGCTCCCCAGGTAATGTAAGCTGAGCCATTAGGCCAGTCGAACCAAGAGAAGTGACGCCTCAGATGTCTAAATGAACTTGGTGAATTCATCCACAGTTTTACCCTAGGGAATAAATGGGAGGAAATATCAGTATGTTGTGGTTTTTATTTCGCTTGCGATTACCGGAATCTGGAAGACTCAGGGCGATCCAGTTGTTGACTAAATGTCTGGCTATTCAGAGAGCAGGGTGGATAAAAAGCTACGGCAGGCAGGCGGTGGCGTACTTTCCTACGTTAACAGCTAACGTGGAAATTGGGAAGCTGAGTACCTTACGAAGACAATAGGTATCCAAGTTGTCTCCTGCGTTCAGAGGGTGGGAGGCCGGCTAGAAATAAATAAATATTTTATTATAGACCATGCGCGACACGCCCATGTAGGTAAGATCAGGCATGCGCAATTGTACAGACATTTTATGGCAACTGTAACAGTGACAGTAGAGAATTGTTCATATGTCCATGACTGAAAATGTACAATGGTGGAAATACGAAACAATAAGTTGGCTGTCGTGAAATCGGGACCCGTTTGTTGGGACATGATCGGTCTGCCATATACCTCGGCTAATAATAGCTTGCGAATCCTGCATGATCCCTTAAAAAACAATTGATGGGTACGCTTGAGACCGATATGACAATGTAGTGAGTTGGTGCATAAGTAACTCAAAGGTCAACGGTTATATCGCAGAAAGTAAGGAGACGACGGTGTATGCGTGAACTTGTAGAATGAAGAGACACCACGCCATGCAGCTGCAAAAGTGCGAGTGTAAGGAACCTATCTAGAATGGAGACGCTAGTTGATCTGTCAGTGTGAAGTTATATCCTGTGACTTTATTCGGCGGCGAGTCACATTCGCCAAGTTGCAGTGTTGTTAAACAGATATTTGTGGCCTTTTATGGGGAGAACATCCTGAAACACTGCCGCCGATTCATTAAATGGAAAGTGGTAACTGGCTAGATTTCTTGTTAAACGTTTGTTTGCTCCGTTATTTGCAGTTCTGTTGCGTCCCATTTTCTGTTGGCTGATTCCTTAGGCAAGTGCCTATTGGGTTCCTGGGTCCTGTCCTGTTTTGCACGAATGGCTGTATCCTATTAGTAGGACAGGAACCAAATATTCTTTGGAATATGTGTTGCTCGTCTGTAGAACCACGTGAAGTCTCCGAGGGATAGACATTGCAATATCTTGAATTGTTGTTGAAGGCTTGAAGGATATGGTTCCGAAAAGAGAATCGCAAACCCCCAGGGTATGTAATAAAATTGATTGGAAATATAGGCAACCACGGCCGATGGAGCGGTCAAAGCGGATTGAAGATCACAGGATGACCAATTGTTCTGGCTTTGTGTCGGCAAGAGAATGTGCTTTCTGAAGCCAAAAGGAGGGTTTTAAGCAAGAGGTATGTGGAAGAGATATTGTTAGGGTAACTGAACCCAATGGTTCAAGCCTCGAGAAAAGGTATCAGTGCAAGCTAACGAATGAGTTTTCCGGTCAGTAAGTTGTAAACTCGGTTGATAATCTTCCGCTCCTGTCCAGATAAAGGAACTGTTGTCGCAATGATGGACAATTCCTTGGGTGCTTGTCGCCGTACCCATGACAAATTCGGGAAACAAAGGCAACGAACAGAGACATCCACACAGACAGATGAAAGGAACGCACCTGGAATGCAGTCGATCAATTGCTGCGATGACTAAACTATTGTACCCCTATACATGTAATTGTTATTTAAGTATCGCATATACATGTGTATCATAAGTGGCGAAATACGACGAGAAGCGGGCAAACCAAGGATCAGTAGAGAATGAAAGGTTGTTCAAAATTAAGAATGAAGATGAAGCAAGGAGAGTTTGAGGATCCCAAAGCGCATACGCCCCAGCTGTGGGAACCAGAGATAGGAGAACAAGGTGTATAGATTATGGGAAAGAATATCACTGAAGAAGCGACAGGGACTCGTTGCTTCAGTCCTAAATTGGTAGGAATGTGGGAAGTCAGGAAGGACAAACGCATGTAAGTTAGCGTCGAATGAAGACGGAACGCAGCAGACGCACAAGAAGGAAAGAAAAGGATCGATAAAACATGTCCTATTGAGGAGAAGTGGAAAAGCCGACGACGTTCTTAAGGTGATGAATTATCCTTGTTAAAAAAGAAGGATGAATAATGCCCAGTGATGTACTTGAGGTAAGGGTGGCAGAGCTTTGCGCGTGAATAGGTAGATAGTATGGGGAGCAAAGGGCTAGTTACGTGCGGATATTGGTGCCTTTGCAGTTTGGCTCACATCTGGTGGATCCACCGGGTGAGTAACGAGTATGTTCGACGCCTTGGTTACGGCACAGGAAAAAGATCTGAACCGCTCAGCACCGTCATTTCACGCACCAGGTTCCGATGGCTGGGCCACGTGTTGCGCAAGTCAGCCAATCGACTTCCACGACGTGCGCTGTTTGCTAACCGGGGTGGATGGAAGAAGAGGAGGGGTGGCCAAGCAATGACTTGGTCCAGAGGAATGAAGGCCCTCACTTCGGAGCTGGCCTCGGTTGGAGCGTCACGGCTCCTTGGTTGGCGTCCAAAAGACCGTGAACAAGTTTGGCTGGCTACACTCGTTGACATGGCAAGGAGCCGACCTCAGTAGCGTTCTTGCTGTGAGTTTATTGGTCCCTCCCCATCCCTTTTAGCCTCCTTCTCCACCTACCATCTCATATCTTAGTGTAAAACATAATAATTTTTCTTTTTGCCCAGTAACCGGCTGGTAGCTTGCCGGAACGATGCCTATACGTTGCTGGTAGCTCAGCTGGCATGCAACTTTTTTATTTATTTTCCATTTTACTTTATGTATTACGGTACAGCATCTAAGGTGCTTTTTACCTATAGCTGACGTGTATAATAATAATGGCGAGCAAAGCACAAAGGAGGAGGGGTACAGAGTGTTGGGACTATGGTTAGCTGTGTGCACCGTGAACCTCACTCTACCCGACTAGAGTAGGTGTAAGTTCTTACCTTGTTCTAAATGACAGCAGTTGCTGCACCAAACTTTGCGCTTGCTAGAGCTTTATACATCCCACACGCATATTGGGCGCAGACGTCTAATAACACGGAAACGCCTAAGAAAAAATCGTAAAGTGGGTGCTTTGAAACGCCTTCTTCCTATTTGTCACCTTTCCGACAAGCAAAAGCCTTGGTTGCGCTCCTTCAAAGCTACATGTTATACTATCCAAATATAGCTACTTGTCGACTGCGCAAACTATGGCTAACGTAGGTAAGAGTAAAAATTGTGTAGACGCCTTCTTCTTCACTACTTAAAGGCTCCCAGAAATCACCAGGTTTTGAGGCACCTTGGTCGCACCGCCCAAATATGTTACATGCTAAGGCGCTGCAGATCATTTGGGTTTCTGAATTGGATCAGGCCATATTGGAAAAAGGTTGGAGCTTAGGCAAGAGCTGTCTTGTTTAGCTATTATACTAGTTCACCCCGCTGCGCCCCAGGAAACATTCCGATAAACCTAGTTGGGGACGCGGCAAAATCGCTCGCGGGTACGCACCACAAGCTTGAGGATGGAAAGTGTATAACAGCTGACTGCGAGTAAACGCGAAAGAGCACCGCTTCAGGTCAGATGACTTACTTGGAACGTATTCCAGTATAACATAACGCGATTATCAAAATTTGTACATTCGTGCTGACAATCTGTTTCAACTGAGAGGTCGAACAGTTATCAACACCTTACATTACTTCTTACAGGTTGCCATGTCAAGACCAAACTTGTTCACATTTGATCATTGCAGACTTGTTGTATATATTTGATCATGCTACGTTGCCCTTTCACGTTCAACAGCAAGAATGTAAAAATTATTTATTTATATTTATTTATAAGGAAGCGCCACCTAGCTTCAAAGAAGCATCGAAAATCTGGAGGATTTACCCGTTGGTTGCAATACAACAAATGTAGCGATGCAGCAATAAAGCTGCAGCGACAAGTCAAATATAGCCATTAAGTCAGACTGGCCCAAAATTTACAAGCAAAACGGAGGGATTATATGGAATTTTATTCTAAGCCTTCTTTAAGACAAAGAGTTGGTAATTTTCCGGCCGATGATGGCAGTCACACCACAGATGACGTAGCCCAAGCACATGTGTCACTGCGCCCTATCAAAACGCGCATCCTACAAAAGATGGGCCTCATATACCTACAACTTCATTCTGTCAAACTAATAGTACAATGCTGGATACCCTGCCGCCTGCAGCGGCAGCGGAGGACTACGTGGTACTTGCTGGCGTAGACTAACATAAGTCTGCCGGGCCTAACAACCTCCATCCTGCCATTGTCCAACGTCTAGCTGGCGTACTCAAATACCCTGTCTTATAGGTTATTAATATGTCACTACGTGAATGTAGTATCACAGGATTCCTTATCCTGACTGAAGATTTAAACCTTTGCAGAAATGCTGGCCTCTGTGCAGTGTCTAACAATCTTAATATATACTTAGGCTCCGCCTGTTAGATGTCCTTTCATCTAACTTTGTTTGACCTCTGCTGGCAATCATTATTATTGCATCAATTTTGCGCTCATCCACTTCTTAGTCTCTCCATTTAGACCTTCACCTATTCATTACTTCTGCAACATTTGTGACCTTTTTCCATGTATAGGTCCAGCTCTCACTAGCTATTCCTGCCTCAGTGTACCTTAGCACAAAAGAAGGATTTGAGTATCTGCGCCCCGCTGCGTTTTTGCGTCTGATGCTATGACGTATTTAACAATCATATTGTATGCATAGACTTCCCTCGTTCTTTGTCCTTTCATTTAACCATTACCCGCTGCAACTTCTAAGACATTTATATTGTAGCCCACTTCGCTCATCTGCTTCCTTCGGCTCAGGCTACCTCAGTAAGCATCCTTCCTGTTTTCCCTCCATTCTTTGTTCAATTTTCTTTTAGCTCTCTTATGGTGATGTGACTCTCTCAGTCAACCTACTAGTATGCTTTTATTCGTCCAGGCTGCTTTTCATTCTTCATTCAAACTTGTTTAATTCTCTTCTGACGACCTTCCCTGTCCCATCAGGTCAGCGCACAGGCGCTCCTTGTTAGATGCTCAGCTGTAACTTACTTGTCAGTAACACCTAATTAGTTGTGGTTCAACTCTCTCACCGGCTTTTCCCAGTTTCAATACTTTGGTAACATCCTATTAGCACCCTACCATTATTAGATTATCTGCGCGTCACTGTGTCTTAGCCTCTACGCTCTGAACTATTTAGCAACTATATTGCATGTCTGCGCTTCTCCCGTTTGCTTTCCCTTCATCATGCAACCTTTCTTAGCTTTCGTCAGTCCAACAAACATAACGCAAGTAGTCAGCGCACAGCCTCTCTTTTCTAGACGTCCAGTTATCTATTACTCGCTACGTCTAGGACACCTAGGTATACTGTAGTCCAGCGCCCTCACCGGCGTTTCCCTGCACAGACTTCCTTGTTAGATGTTCAGCTGCCACTTTCCGATCGGCGACACTTGATTAATTGTAGTTCAGCTCTTGGAAGCTTCTTCAGGCTCAGGCTTCCTCAGTTATATTCCATTAGTTCCCCAGCATGGTTTCATTGCCTGCGCGTCGCTGCATCGTATCTTCTTACGCTCTGAATTATTTAATTGTCGTATTGTGTGGTTACCCTCCTTTAAGTTTACTGTCCTTCCATCATGAAACTCTTCTTAGCTCTCTTCTGTGAAGAATACATAACTCGTTTGGTCTGTCCAGAGCAGCTCCTAGCCTCTCCTTTCTAGATGTTCAATTATCCATCACTCGCTCCCTGCTAAATGCTAATATGTCACTCACTCGTCTGGGGCACCTAAATAATTGTCGTTTAGCTCTCTCTGACTTCTCCCGGCTCAGGCTTCCTTAGTTATGTTCCATTAGTTCGCCAGCATGGTTTGATTATCTGCGCGTAGCTGTGTCTTATCCTCTTATGCTCTGAACTACCTAAGAGCTGTATTGTACGCCTGCGCTCCATCCGTTCGCTGTCATTTCTTCATGAAACCTTCCTCAGCTCTCTTCTGCGGAGTAAACTTAACGCATGTGGTCTGCGCACAGTTGCTTCTTAGCCTCCCCTTTCCAAACATACATTTATCCGTTGCGCCCTGCAAAGTCTGTGATGCCTGCCCATGTAGGAGTCCAGATCATTCACTAGCATTTTCCGGAGAATTCTACCTCATCACTGGTATATTAGCACCCTGACAGGACTCAGTTACTGCGCGTCTCTGACTCTCGCTGCTGGGTTTGTGACGCTTACTCATATATGAGTCCAACAGACTCACTGGCTCCTCTTGGATCAGCTGTCCTTAGTACCGTTTTCTTAGCACCCTAGAGTAACGCGGTTCTCTGCACGACGCTAAATATACATATGTTCCGCACATTCGCTTGCATCTAACTGATATTTATTACTTCGCCTCTATCGATCCAGTCTTTCTCACCTATTGTTCTGTGTCCGTTTTCTGCAGCTAAGGTTTTGCCACTTACTTGTGTAGGGGGTAAACTCCCTTAGAGGCTTTTCCCATCTCAGTCGGCCATAACACTATATTCTTAGTACCCGGGTGTTGTCTTTTAGTCTTGATCCCCCAAACGCTTCTACTCAATGCTTGAGTTCTACCTATCCGCTGCGTTGCCACCAATTGCCCTTTGAACCTCCCTCGTCGCAAGCCATTTATACCTGCACTTACTTATTCTGCGCTCCCTAGCGAAGTAGGCTGGCTACCAGCTGTTCATCTACTATTCAAACGCCGCTGGACTTTGCATTCTGCTTTCTGTCTTCCCAAGCAATAGTTTCATCATATCAAACCGAAAATGCTTGGTTTGCTTAATGGCGCAACGCTCTAGATTCCATGCAGATAGTAACAATCAACCTATACGGCCAATGCTTCCGTAGAGCGTTCAAAATACACTTTCAGCACAGTTATTTTTGCACACTGTACACCATTTTGTCTAAACTCTAAATGTTATAACGTAGGACTTTAACAATGTTTGTCTCCACGCCTGTTCTTTGCGGCCTTGGTTGTCTCTCACCTTCCCTTTTCGCTTAGGTCCGGAACTTCTTGGGGATCTGGGGTTGGACCACCGAACCGTTTGCGCCAGGGAGGGAACATAACTAACAAGGATGTACAAAGAACATGGCTGCACAACAAATGGATAAAACTGCATTCATTACCAGACCGTTGTCCAGTAATGATAGCTGGACACCATGCCTTCACATTCCTGAAAGGTATACTTAAACCTGCAAAATCCAGACGAGAGAAACTGACGTTCGGCTCACCGTGACACACACAAAGACGATTCTTCGTGAACCTTCCTTTCTCGGTTGACCTTAGCCATTATGGCGGCCCTGACCAGGATACCTGCTCAACTAACAGCAGAAATTGGAATTTAGTTGACTTGGAATAACCGAGTGTGAAATCAGTTGGCATGCTGCTCTGGCAGTTGCACATTAGTGTACAAACTGCGTTCTGACAGTGTTCCAGAACGTGGTGCGTTTTTGCGTGGCAAGCGTTCTGTCTATAAAAAGCCACCAATGTCCGTTTAACAACACTCCGACGTGGCGGATGTGACTTGCCAATTAATAAAGTCACTGCCCAAAAACACGTATTGGCACGTCGATTGGAAACATAATGCAATATTTTCCTGACACGTTCAAGCATAAGATACTCCCTGCTTACGTGTGTCGTGTTCACTACAATTATAGTGCCCTGGCTGTTTACACTACGCACGCTAGAACCTATTGACGATTTTATTCCTCACGATTACTTTTAAAATTTCCGCAGCCTGTACAGCTTTCGGCTTACTGCCGTGTACATACATAGCAACGATTTTGCTGCAATACATAATTGCATGTAAATGTTGATAATGACTGGTTTGCTGCTTTTCGACAAATTCGGTAATAAACTATTTATTTATTTATAGCGCGGGAAGTAGGCAACGTTTGTAGCCACACATAAAGGAGTTTCCAAAACTGAACCCGCTAATTACAGGCCTGTACATCTAACCTGCGTCTTACCCAAAGGTTTGGCAGCGCCTTTTGATAACTATCCTTGTTTATTTATTTGTTTATAAACAAACATGTGAGCGCTTGGTTGAACACAACTTATTTGGAGCCGCGCTGCATGCTGTTGTTTGGAAAATATTGTGCCTTACAAATCTGAAGCTTTATTTAAGTAAATAAGTAGCTGCCTTGATAGAATCTTAGTCGAGGTATATGGCCGCCACTTTTGCAAGACCTTAACCTTTCTCAACCAACGAGTCTTAGTTGTGAACCTGAAATGTTTTGGCTTGCATTCACAAATTTGACTTGGATTGCAGAGTATATTTACCGCAGAACCTTTCGCGTAAAGCAAGGTATAGCTAAAGTAAAATAAAATAATTAAAAGACTATAGTTCTAGACATTTTCTTGAAGCTGTGTTTGCAATGAATCATTTTAGTACAATACTTTCATGCTCTTGCAAGGCTTGAAACAAATACTAGGATTGATTCTTCATTACTTCTGGATGGTGGATTTCCACAGTCTGATAGTTTTACGATATAGCATGTCTGAATTTCCGTTGATATACTTGCATACTTCAGCAGCCGGCTTTGTTGAGATTGTGTGTGATTCTTTGAAATCCAAAACACAGGGTCGCTATTACATACGTTTCATTATATGCTGGCTTAGGTCCGCAAACCAATTTCTTTGTGTAATTAATTTCACTTTCAGCGGAGCATTACTGCGCATTCAGGTGTCCCAGTTTACGGCGCACTCATGGAAGTGAAAAGGTGGCGCTGAGAGCAGAACGAGCAAGAGAAAGATAAAAACTATGTTTAACCACAGCAAATGAAGGGAATAAATAGTTAACAAAAGCTAGATTTGATAGCGCTGCTAACATGCTTATAAAATTTGCAACACACACCAAGTTTTCAATTTTGTATTATCAGATGCCGCTGAGCACCACAAAGCTAAGCCAACAGAAGAAATAAAAAATTAGTTTATTTACCAAAAATACTAGAAATCAACTGCGATAGACTTGATAAACCTTGGGCGCTTGATATGATGCAAGAAAAATAACGGAAAAATGCGCAGTCGTCGCAGAGGTCGCCTTTGTTTTGCAAGCTAATACAGCGATAGAAAAGAGTATATGTATTAGCGTTATCTTCTATCTAAAGATGTGTAGCTGAAAAGTACAAGGGCGCTCAATATTACCAGGACATATTAGGTGCAACGTGGTTGGCCGAAAATCGAAGGTCCTAAGCCTACGCGAAAATACTGGGAAAAGTGGGGGAAAATCGCGCTGAAAAGCTAATAAGCCTTAAAGGAAGGTTACTGATACTCGAGATGTTTTGACGTGGCTTAAGTGTTCCTAGGTAGAAGGCCACAGCTTCAGGATTCTCGTGGCTACTTAGCGTTACAAAGCACTATGAAGCTCGTAACTAAAGATTTTGATACCTCTATTTGGTGGGGTTTATAGCTGCGGAATTACAGCTGCTAGGTTTGTATGCATTCCCTATGGCGGCTCGTGAATCAGACAACCCATATCAGTCTATCATTGCTGCATATTTTTAAAACAGCCTATGCGAGGTTTATGAATTCGTACAAGTTTTATACAACCAGAGACGTCGGAATATCTCAACTGACACATCAGAAGTTTGTCGCGTGCATAGGAAAATGGGTTCCAGAAGAATAACCGACTTACTTCGAAGCATACGATTCACTGTGGCTAGTAAATGTAGTGCAACAACGACTATGCTTATGAGAGCAGGTTTTTAAAACGAAGGATTATTATGCTGTTTGTGTCAGGGCGTAATATAGTGAACTTAGTTTTTTGAGGCTCAGCTCTCCCGTTAAGTAGGTATGAGGTGTGTTATAAATGTAGGCGAAACCGACAAACTGAATGTTTCTTTGTCAATAGATTAGCTAGCAAATAGCAATTTATCTTACTAGAGCTGTTCCTGCGCATCAGAAAAATCGAATAAATCATAATATAAGCCAGATGAAGTAACGTACATACAAAAAGTAAGATCCAAATAAATAAATAAATAAATCTTTTATTCTCAACGAGGTGAGGTACGCCTTTATAGGCATGATCATTTTGACATAACGATGCATGATAGAGAAGGTGCAAAACTCCGATATGTTTGCCATAGTAGTTTGTTTTTGTGTAGGGGTATGTATGTATGTCATGGTGTGTATATGTGTATGTAGCTGTGTATTTGGTGCTTGTATATGTGCTGCTCCAATTTTCCATGCTTGATATCGTCATCAATATGCGAGTAGGTGATTGATGTCCTTGTTTTGGATAGAATTATCCGGATACCCACGGGCAGTGACTTTATTTTGTGGCGAGTCGCGACCGCCACGTCGCAGTGTTGTTATGCAGACATTTGTGGCTTTTTGTAGGGAGAACGTTTGCCAAGCGAAACCCATCACGTCCTGGAACACTGCCGCCGAACTATTTGCTGGAACGGGTTAAACCCGAACCACCCAGCTGACACCACGAGGAGGTTGTTCGGCTAGCCAGCCATACACCATGATGTCTCTTACCTGGGGTCCTCTGAGCCAAGTAAACGATTAATTTGGCATAGCTGGCCTTGGTAATTTATAGTAGTAGTCAAAACGGCATGGAGATTCAGCTTGCCAAAGTGTAGGTCCCTCTTGGCACGCGTCAGGCTTTATAGCCAGTGTAATGGAATTTAAAATAGGAAATGTTAAGATAACCTGAACATCTATAGGGAAGGATCCGGTACTTCATGCTGTATGGCAACCGGTGTTCATCAGCACAGATAAATGCTGGGGAATATTAAGCCAAGTGAGAATGGAATGAACTGCAATATGCCTGCGTCTAAAGATTAGGGTTCTGACATTGTGCGTTTAGCAGACCCGGTAGACTACATTTCTCTGAAGTATACATTATGGTTAAACACATAACGGCGCTTCAACGGTCGGTAGTCAAATACTATATAGTATCCATGTGGTGTAACTGTCGGATGCCAGCTGTGAATGCACATGGAAGTGCGTTCAGATTAGGTGCTTCTTAGCAAACTTGTAGTACCGCTACAAGGATAGCTTCTATTGGATCTGCGTATAATCCCAGTAACAATAGCCTCAAGACGTCTGAAACCTTGTCCACAGTCTGTGGATGAACCCTGGTAGTCATACCTAAAACTCTGTGGGTATAAACAATTTTCAAATCCGCACGCGTCGAACTATTTGTGAAGTGTTAATGGAGCTCATGATGTAGCTAAATGGAGATAAAGTTGTTGTGCAAGCTATACACTCAATATTGACATAAAGCCGCCACGTAGATATATTAATGTAGGAGACAGCGATGAGGTCCGGGTGAGGAGCAGAACCAACCTTAAGCATGTGTTGGCCGCTGTTGCAAGGCTGTTGGTGCTACGGCCCTGTTAGTGCAGCTGAAAGAAGAGCTTAAGCGGCAGTTGGTCAAGCGGTGGCAGGGGCCAATATTGGAGTTAAGTAGGCGGTGTGGTTTAAGCTAGAGATTAGAAAGGTTATGTTGACTACGTCGGAGCCCTGCTAGCAAGGAAGGAACAAGAGAGAAGAGAATGGGCGAGGACTTGTACCTGGGTGTAGGCATCAGATCCTTGAGACCGCGACCTATTTAACCTTTCGGTGAGGCGGTATCTTCCAACCATTAGGTTGTAGAAATTATGGTATTAGCTAGGTTTGAGGCACAAGGTATTGATCTGGTGATCCGGTTTTGGAGTTCCATGCAGGAGGCTTTCAAATGAATTAGGGGCAAGAGTCAACAGAGTGCAGGAGTGAAATAGGCCACGGCTTGTATGAGTTTGAAACTCTAAAACAATGACAAGTATTACAGTGTTACTTGAGCCTGTTTTTAAGGAGAGTTAAAGCAAACGCTTAACACTAAACCTGAAGCTTGGAGCCTAGATTTCCTTCGTTAATTGATGCCGACATGCCTTGGATCCATCGTCTTTTCTGTTGGGTTATTTTCCCATTAAATGATGTGTGGGAGTAGTCGTCGCCTTATAAGACCGATGGACTCATCATTTAGGTGTTTTCCGGGCGAGAGGGATTTGCTTTAGGTAGAGGAAGAGAAGCATTGGGTAGTAGTTTGAAGGCTCGGACTGGTGGTGCGTCTCTGCTTGCTCAGGTCATTTGCATTTGGTAAGGCCGATCTCGGGGGTCGGTAGAGAGGATGCGTTTCATGTGCGGTAGCCGGTGGCAATCCAGCTATCACTTTGGGCCTCTTAGTGTGAACTGTTTCAGTACATCAAGTAAGGTGGATGCACGCTAGTATAGGTCAAGGGCAGAAGCATAGGCAAACAAGTAGGATCTGGTTATCTATTCACCATTACGCGTAACGTGCGGCAAGCTTTGGGGCCAGTTAACTGAGAAATATAATTCACGGACGACCGAGGTAAGCCAAAGCGGTGCTTAGAAAGTTCTAGTTGTTCAGCTGGCCGGTGTGACGTGGGCCTATCAGTTGCATGGCCAACTTCCGTTCCAGCGATATGGAAAATGGAAAAATAAATGTTGTGTTTTCAAAGGTGCTTGATGAAAATGTGCTGGAGTGTATAGTGCCCGCTTACTAATGATTCCAAATTTGGTTGGCGTAAGTAAAACAGAAAAGATTAAGTATATATGGCCCATCGAGTAATAGGTGTGAAGAAAATGCTTGGTTCTGGGAACTGTGGTTTTATTAGTGGTCACATTTTTCACGCTTTTGAGTACAACTTTTTGATGTGTCGGTTGCAGTTAGAGGCGGTGGAAGGAAGCCAATGGGCCTTGACCATCTATTTAGTACACTTTGTGTAGTGCTGAGCCACTAATCCAACCGATTGAAAGATAAAGGACGAGTATAACCACGGGAGTAGCGATTGTAAGGAGGACTGATGGCAATGTATGCTCATACCATTAGGCTAAACTTAGAGGTCAGCTGTGAATAATGTTGCGAGTGACAGCAAATAAGAATATATAAGAGAATGCATTGATCCGGAAGTATCCATTGAGCAAGGGTAGTTTACTGCACGAGTTGCATGTTGTTTGCCTGGGCCAGGGTGAGGGCAAGTGTGAGCGCTACGCGAGTGAGTACATTAAAGGGCCAGTACTGAGTGATGATGGGAAGTCACTCACGAATGGTGCAGGAAGTCAGCAGCGCTAGATGGACTAGGCTAACGTTGACATCAGTGCTTAAGCGCCTCTGAGTAGGCAGAACTAGGGCTGCCATAAGCATTGCTAACCTCGGCATTGCTTCCAGGGGCGTACCACAAGGTTCTGTTACAGGACCGTTATTGTTCCTTAGATTTTTCACTAACTTGGCTAATCTTCTCCATTCACCGCGTTATGCTTTTTTGATGATGAGTGGATCGTCAGTAGTGGTAATCGTGACATGGTATCCGAGGACCTTCGCACTGTAGTGGGTTGCTCGGTTAACTAGGAGTTGCCTTTAAAAGCCAGCAAATGCCAGTTACCGGCTTTTAAAATTAAAGGGAATACGGGACTAATACCCATCGGGCCTCCAGATGTGCGAATTGCAGAGGCACCACGAGTCTTAGGCATTAATGTTGAGGATGGCTTTAAACTTCATCGCAACATGCATGAAGCCAACAGATCGCGGAATACGGCTTTTTGCATTGTCTTTATGTGGCACTACAGCTGAGCTTCTTCCCTTATACAAAGCGGTGATAAGGCCTCAGCTAGAATAATATGTACCGGCTTGGGCAAACTACCACTGGAACGACGTGGTTTTTATAGAAAAATACAAAGCTGGAGACTAGGCTACTGAAGTGTCTAGGTGGCAAGCCATACACTGAACGCCTAAGGAGCTTGAATCTGTATTTATCGAAACCACACAGCATAAGAAATGATCTAGTAGGGACATTTAAAAGCAGAAGGGCTTTCAGTAGTATCCACTATAGTGAACTGTTCGAGCTAACTGGATCGGATCACTCGTGCCGTCACCAAAAGATGCTCAAGCATCAGCCTCATTTTTTCAAGGAATCATGAAACCTTTCCCGCCGCTTGGAAACATGTGGTAGTCGTGCAATGACACAAAAGGGGAAGCTGTTAAAGCATTGGAAACCATCGACCCATTAGCTACACACCATTCGCTTCACTAGTGATGGAGAAGTTTGTCAAGAAAGAGTTCCTGCGCTTCTTGACCCATCATAAGCTCGTCAACAAATCCCAGCATAGATTCCACCAGTTCAACTCCTGTCAAACATGCCAGTTAAAATTCCTGAACAAGGTAACCGCTATGACTGATTGCAGGAAAGCATTGATCATCATGTTCTTAGTTTTGAAAAAGCATTCGACCGAGGACCTCCTAATGAACTGCTAACTAAACCAGCTCATTACGGCAAATCGGTCTACCTTCATTCTTGGTTTTCTTCCTATAATCCTGTCAAACGGATTCGGTGAGAATAGGAAACTCCGCGTACGTATCGACACAAGAAAACGTTGGCGTGTTTCAGGGAAGTATACTGAACCCCACACGCTTCTTACTTTATATCAACGATGTATTTCATGTCTTTGAATATAAATAAAAAATATTTATTCTCGACGACACAAGGCACGCCCAAGGTGGCATAAGCAGGTAGATGCAATTTCACAGACAGTTTATGGCAACTGTAACATCGACATTAGAAAATTGTTCATACGTTCATGTCTGGAACTGTAAAGTGTTGGAAATATTAAGCAATAATTAGGCTGTCGTGAGACGGGGTCCTCTTTTTAGGGCATAATCGGTCTGCCATAAAGTGCAGACCTACCTCAGATGATAATAGAGTACGAATCCTGAATGATACATTAGAGGATAATCAAAGAGCGCGATCGAGGGCGGTATGACAATATACTAAGTTCGTGCGTACCTAACGCAATGATCAACAGTGATAGGGTGGAAAGTAATGAGCCAGCAGTATATTCGTGAAAGCGTAGAAATAAGTGACGACAGTATATGCAGATGTAAAATTTCCAGTGTAACGAACGCTACTTGACCTTCCAGTGAGAAGTTATGAGCTGTGACTTTAATCGATGACAAGTCACGTTATCCACCTTGCAGTGTTATTAAACGGACAGTTGTGGCTTTTTATCGGAAGCACGCTTGCCGGGCGGTAACCCACCACGTCCTGAAACACAGCCGCCTGTTCATTGAATGGAAAGTTGTGATTGGCTATGCTTCTTGTTGAAATTTTATTCGCTCGGTTACTCGCACGCGACTTGTGTCTTATTATTCCTTCGGCTGATACGTTAGGCGAGTGCATATTGTGTTCCTGGGGGCCTCTTCAGTTTTGAACGAATGGCTGCGCCCGAATGGTAGGTCGCAACTTGCACATTTTTTTGAAGTTGATGTGTTGAACAACTGCCGAACCACCTGAAGTCACTGAGTGATATACCTTAAAATATGTCAAAGCCCTGAAGAATATTATATGTTTCCCAAAAGCAAATCGGAGCTCCTCCAGGGATAAGTTGGAAAATTGATTGGTAATGCAGGCAACCACGGCCAATTGAACGGTCAAAGCGGAGTGAAGAGCTCGGGATGACTAATTGCACTGGTCTTGTATCAGCAGCAGAACGTGACTTCCGAAGCCAAAAGCAGAGCAAAGGGCAAGAAGTATAGAAAAAAGCTAGTGTTAGGCTAACTGAACCTAATTGTTCCAGCCTAGGCAATGGTGTAACCTTTCAAGCTGACGAATGAATTGGCCAGCTATTAAGTTGTAGAAACGGCTGATAACCTTTAACGCATTTGCAGATAAAGAAACTTTGTGCTGCATATAATGTTATGGCCGCAACGATGAACAATTCTTTGTGTGCTTGGCTCCGTACCTGGGAGAACTCGGGAACGAAGATGACGAAGAGGCAGCCACACAGCCAGGCGAAAGAAATGCATCCGGAACGCATTAGATCAATTTTAGCAGTCACTGAAGTATTGTACCTTCATACTATGTAATTGCTATTCGAATATTGCATATACACCTCTATCCTAAGTGACGAAATACAACGATGGGCGAGCAGAGTACGGATCAGTAGAGAATAACAGATTTTTCCAAATTAGGAATGAAGATGAAGCAAAGCGAGGTTGAGTGATTCTAAAGCGCACAGGCTCAATCTGTGGGAACCGGAGAGGGGAGCACAAGATGTGCGGATTATGGAAAAGAATATCACTAAAAGGAAAGGAATGGGACGTGTTGCCTCACTCCTCAAGTAGCACGAAGGTAAGAGGTCATAGAGGACAAACCCATATAAGTTTGCGGTAAACGATGAAGGAATGCAAAAGAATGCAAGTGTAGAAAAGAACAGGGTTGGTAGAAAAGTTTCTAGTGAGGAGAAGTAGAAAAGCCAACGGCATTCTTCTGGTGATGAGCATCATTGTTAAGAAAAAGAATGATAAATTATGCCCAACGTTGTAATTGTGGTAAGGGTGGCAGTGTTGCGCAGGAATAGGTATTTAGCAGGTCTAGCAAAGAAAGACGGATTAGGTGCACAGAGTATTGGTACTACAGAGCCTAAATTTTTTACGTCTCGGATGTCTGAATGCAATCAGAAAGAAGGAGGCAAGCCACTGAATGATAGATTAGAGCAAGGCTTAAAGTGATATCCGTCTAATTGAAAAAATGCAAACGGAGCGCGTAAAGACAAGAATGGGACTGGAAGGAAAATAATCATTTGCAAAGAAGTGGAAAACCTACAAAATCTCGAGGTGTTGGGAACAGACCTTTGGATTTATCGATAATTCTTCCCTGTGGCCTCAGTAGTTAGAAAGCAGGAGACCGTTGAGACGAGACTAGAACTTTGGCTTTCAGATAGCAAACAGTTTTATAAATTCCGGAATGCTAGCAGGGAGCGTCGGCAGAAATAGACATGTTACGGATGTAAGGAGAGTAAAATAGAAAGCATGAATCATTACCAGCAATGCTCTTGAAGTAAGAGTTACAGAGTGTTGCGTTCGCAGTGCCTAAATTATTTAGGTATCAGAAGTCCAAGCAAAGTCAGAAGACAAGAGACCGTTCGAACTAGACCAAGTAAGTCAACAGCAAAAAGCTAGGCCGGGGACTTAAGTTTGGAATAACATTTAATGTGCTTCATAAGAAACAATGAATTGCGGCTATATGTAGAACCAGATAACAGGCCAAAAGAAGCAACCAGGCTAAAGGACGGAGTGTGTTGCGACTGCAGAGCATAGGTCATTTACGTCTCGGTTGTCTGAAAATGGTCAAAAAGCAGGAGGCTGGTCAGTGGACTCTAGACTAAGGCCAGGCCCGAACAGTTATCCGTCCAATTGGTTAAAGAATGCAAACAGAGAGAGAGAAAAGGAAAGAATGTGGTCGGGACGGTAGATAACCTTTTAAGGGAAAGTGGAAAGGTCTTTAAAGATCTCTAGGTGATGAGGACAGACCTTTTATCTGAGTCAACGGTGTGGGCTCAGTAGTCAGATAGCAGGAGGCCATGGGGACGGTACTATAATGCTGGCTCATGAAGAGCTAACCATAGTAGTAAGGTCTGGGTACTAACAGAGTGCATCGGCAGGAATAGATAAGTTAAGGAAGAGGGGACATAATAATAAGCTTGAATCATGACCAGCAATGCGCTGGAGGTGAAGGTAACAGAGGGTTTCGTCGGCAGTGACAAGATCATTTAGGTCTCGGAATTCCGAAAGAGATCAGAAGGAAGGAGACCGTTCAGACACAACCAGATAAGGCAGAAAGATGAAGCTCCTCCGCCAAAGTTAAGTGGGAATATAAGTAATGAATATCATCAGATGCGAAGCAGTTCGTGACAAGTGGCTACATGGAAAGGTAGCTAACATTCCGAACGAAGCACTCTGGCTGAAGGAACCCTTGTTTTGACTGCAGTGCCTAGATTGTTAAGATTTTTGAAGTCTGGAGGAGACTGGTCAGACGGGGCTAGATTACAGCCAAGCCCAGTGAGTTGTCCGCCCCATTGAAAAGGGAATGCAAACAGAAAAGGAAAGAGTGGAATCTCGAGGGAAACGAATCTATTGAGGAGAAGTGTAAATGTCTACAAATAAGGAGGTGTTGTGACCAGACCTGTGGATCTGTCAAGATGGTCATCAGAAATAGACAGGTTATAGATGGGGGCTATACTAATAAAAGACAGCCTTTTAAAATATAATGGGTGTGAGCCACAGGATGTTGATTCTTCGAGGCCATTTAGTCGTGCTGCGGTTGGAGAGATGGAGCTAGGGGTGACAGGCTTGAACATTCCAGGCTTTGCGGCCATACTAGGGTAAAACATGGACTTAAGATGCAGCCTACAGTGATATAAAATATCCTTACGTAGGTAGTAATGAGTACGTGACACAGCCCTTAAGCATAAGAAGAAGGAATTAGAATGCTGGCAAGTAGAATGGTTGTGATCCCTGCCGCGTCAAAAGCCTAGTGGAAGTCCTTTAGTACGACGCAGCCATTGTCCAGAGGACAGGATGGAAAAGAAAATTTGGAGGGTTGCCAACACGCCGGCTTAACCATATAGATGGTAGCCAGTTATAGTGATGCGCTTAGCCAGAGGTTGACGCTGCGAGCTAGCCTAAGGTAGGAAATTTGTGGGAAGACAGTGGCATTTAGTGCTCCGTGGCTGGTACCTATGTGCTAGATAACAAAAGGGGTTATTGAAGGAAGCATGCAGACAGTAATATTCAGCGTCCGGAAGGGGAAATTGTGGGAATGAAAGAAAAGGTGATTATAAGTGGTCTGGTTCGTTTTCATAAAACGTCTTCTGGACGGTTAATATTCAGTAGCTTGGAAACTTGTGTGACAGGGGGCCCAGGTTATCACCATCTGATGAGTCCAAAGGAGGATGAAATTGGTTATGGGTGTCGGGGTTGGGAAGAGCAACACGGAACCACCAATTCGGTTACGGTCCTTGTGATAGAAATGACTGAGGTCAATTCAAAGGAGGCCGAGGTCGGATAGAGATTGCGAGTCGCAATCCAACCGCACAGCGGGTAAACCAAATATCGCTTGGAATTCGTTTCAACTGCCAAGCGTTGCTCTCAAACCTTAGAGTCATAGTGGTTAAACGTCAAAATTTGGACACCAGGCCTCAGGGTCTAGCCCAGCTCCGGATATTTTCATCTGCTGACTCCAAAGCAGGAAGCAACCTGGTATGGGGTGTCAGGGTTGGTAGGAGCAACACCGAACCACCAAGAGAGGTATTTGCTTATATGGAAGTGGGACTGGTTTGTACTAACAGATGCCCTTATAGTTAGTGGTAACCTATTCTATATATGGGCGTATTTATGTAGAAGATGCAGCAGGAGCGGATGCTGCTTTGCTTTCTCGGTAGGACGATGTAGTGTGGCCTATCACGTAGGGGGAACGAAGTGTAGTAAGAGCCTGAGCCAGGAGTCAGTAAGCTCCCATTGGGAGTGTTAATAGGCGAATATAGGAAGGCGAGGTTGGTCTAAGGTCGTCGGAGCCATAATGGGTCGAGCTTAAGCAGGTAGCATCGATCACGGTACGTTAGACTTGAATTCCCCAGAAGGCGTTTTGTGAACGTACTCTGAACATTTTCGAGAGCTATCCTGGCACATTTTCTTAGGTTGGTGAATACTATAGAGCAGTACTCTAGAACAGGCCGGGCATACGTTTTATACAGCGCATTTCTAGATACTTGTATTGTCATGATTTTAAAGATGTATCCGACGAGTGAGCGTGCTTTAGCTGCGGAATAAATTACTTGTTCTGCGATGTTCAGGGAACAGGAGTAGTGAAGGCCCAAGTCCCGCGATGCTAGGCAGTTCCATAGTGGCGTGCCTTGTAGTACTAAGGTATTGGGTGGCACGACGCATCTGTACGGAAGGACATCGCATTTTGCTGGCGTGAATATCAACTTCCATGTGTCGCACCAAGCAGCTTGAGCTTCTAAGTCGTGCTGTATGTAGGAGCGAGCGGTGCGCACATTTGACGAATGAAATGAGAGGACAATTTTGACATCATCGGCAAACACATAGGGTATCCCATGTTTAGATACCTGCAAAACGTCATCGATATAGAGCAGACATATTAGTGGGCCTAACTGGCTTCCTTGAAGTAAACCACTTTAACTGGTTTTTTGGGTGATTTGAAGTCCCCACCATTACTGACTTTGAGCAAGACGTAAGATATGATGAAAACCAAAAGCAGTTTGGCAGATACGGTATGACTCCAGCTTCATCAAGTTTTGCATTTGGTACTCTGTCACAGACTTTTATCATGTCTAGGCAGCTTATGGCTGGTGCTTGCTTGTTGTTAATCTGTTGAGTTACATGCTTGAGAAACTCAACTTGGCAAGTCTGACAGGATTTAGACAGCAGGTGCCCGTTGTTGTCGATTGATGTTCCGATTAAGCAGGAAAATGAGTCTGGTTTCTTTGACTATTTTCCATTACTCTTGAAGTAATAGTCGTGTGGCTGATGGGGCGATATATTTCCGGGTCTTGCTGACTACCTTATTTGTGGTTGCGGATGACGGTGGGCATCTTTTCATGTGACTAGATAGATCCCGTCTGTCATGGAAGCGTGGATAGGTTAAGAAGTAGAACTAGAGTGTCCTGGACACCGAATACCAGCAGTGTAGATGGGAGGCCATCGGGACCAGAAAGTGATGAAGTTTTGAGTTAATTTATTACTCGGATGATAGAAGGTCGGTCGAAGTTAAACCTTTCTAGTGAGTCACTGGTGCTCTTAGATGGCCCAGCTGGTGAGGTCCGGTTAGCGTCGGTGAATGAACTGCAGAAGTAGCCGTTGAGGATCTCACATATTTCTCGTGGTTTGCTAATAACGGATATGTCCGAGAGTCACAGTGAAGCAAAAGGCATGGATTTTCGATTGCTATCTTATCGCAGTAGTTAAAGGAGTGATTTGGCTTTATTGAAATGTTTAAGAGCAGCACCCTTTTCAGAAACCCCGGATGTTTCCTGCGCTGTTTGCAAATTGATTAGGAGTTAGTTCATGGGAATTATGATGTGGAATTCCTTAGTTTTGGCGTATGGATGACGTATTTGCTTGATCCTCCTAAGTAAACCGTTGGCCTTGGCTGATGTTGCTGTCGTCTTTGATTGGTTTTTGCAAGTGTGTGAGGTAACTGGAACACAGTATTTCCTCATCACCTTTCGTATTTTCTTGAGCGTATGACTGGAAATCCTGCACCCGGGAAGTTTTTCAATTCAGCGTAGAACAGAGGCTGTGAAATCCAGGTCAGCTAATAACTCAGTTACAAATATTTTGCTTGTTGCAGTTATGGCATCAGTAAGAAAGAAGACATACCAGTTTCGTGCTATTAACCGTGTTAAAAATGTAGCCAACTTTGTAGTGATACGAAAGGCGAAGCCTTACGTGCTTTTGGTTAATCGTCCATGTGGATTGGCACTCCAGCCCTACTGAGCATTGAAAAACCCTGTGATCACTTCCAGGGAACTTTGTAGCCACTACTGCTTTTACTTCCTGGATATTCAGCCTGAAGACCATATCCAAAATATGTTCCTCTCTAGTTGGTGTAGAAACATGCTGAGCCCATCCACCCAAATTTATACTGGCTGGTAGACTTACATACCACGCTGGTGCGGTTTGTGTAAGCCGGTTGACACCTGGCATGTTTAAATTCTCAGCGATCAATTTACAATCGTACGGGAGGTGTAAGACTTGTTCGAATGCCTCCAAAAACGCTTTAGCATTAGTGGATAATCTATCGGGCACACTACAGATAAAGCAAAAAACAAAGATATCCAAAATACTTCGGCCGGAACCCAAGCAGGAGCTTTCATTGCATACAGGTTTTGAGACTAAAGGGTAACAGCCAAGAAAGCCTCCTTTATATCTATAGAGCAACCTGCACCTCTCTTATGTGTGCGACATTGCGAACAGGGAAGATTCGGCACAAGTATAGGGTGTGAACCATGTGTTGGTGTTTAAAACTACATCTATTTCAGACATACATACCAGATGGTGAAGAATATACACCGCATCAGCTGGCGACCTAACATTAATTATCAGGAGTAAAAAGGTGCAACTAGGGTCTTTAAGATCAATGCTTAAGAGAAAATGCGCAATATGGGAATGCATCAGCAACTATAGGAGCGCAGTGAGCAAAGACAGATGCTGAAAGCTGATTAGGAGCCAAAACATTTACATCGGGGTGGCCTGGTATAAACACACCCCGCAGATGGATCAGAAGGAGAGGAGTGTAATTGAAGTGTAGGAACGCCGTAAGCAGAAAGTCAGGAGAGAGATGGGTCAGGACAGATGGTAACTCCGCCAGCTCATGGAAAGACATAGAAACAGCACGGATATCCGAGTCAGGTATAACCTCGGTTAGGGAAGGAAAAGCGATTTGTTTAAAAGCGGTGGCTAGGCAAATTTGCGCACATCCGGCCATCGCAGTGCGCAGCGTGGTTTGGTGACCTATGCTCAGCCTAACAGAGGCAAGGTTAAGGTTGCTGCACGTGGGAAGCCGGTTAGCTTCCAGCGCTTGCACCTTGATTCGGCCAAATGAGACTATCGTCACTTTGAAAGCCACAATGGAGACTTCCTCGAGCATGTTGAATACAAGTGTGCCGTGTCCCGCGACGCGCTTTACAGTTGCGGACGCCAGCGATGGCTCCTTACACGTCAAACGAAGAATCAGGGTTCAGGGCACTGCAGTTTCAGGCACGTTTTGTGGGGTGAGGTTTGAAGGTCTCTGTTTAACACTCAGCACATTTTGACACCGGATGGTATTAGATTTGTGTTACTTGAGCCTTGCTGAACGGTTGATAAGAAGCCTTCTTGGACCTTCGGCACTTTGGTTCAAGGTCTCTCGTTTTCGAAGAGCTTACACGGACTAGTTCGGTGATATTGTTGGCTTTCTGTTGTCGCAAGGTTTAATTTCTCGATTCCGCTTGGAGAGATATTTTACGGTTTCCCAGTGTATTTTACCGTTTCTGGAGACACTGAAATATTTCCTCTCAGCTGGTCATTGTACAGCCTCTCGCAGCGATACATGGTTTGGTTCAAATGCAAACTGCTTTGCATTGGTTAAACCTTCATGTTAACGGCCGGAGTGTGTTTCAAATTTTCCAGTTGCGGACGCTAGCTACGGCTCCGAACACGTCCCCTGTGATTTCGAAGTGAAGAGCACTGCAGTTACAAACGAGTTTTGTGGATTGACCATTTAATGTCCCACTTTAACGTTCGGCACGTGGTTAACGCACGATGCCGAAACTTCTTTTGAATTTAGGTTTGTTCGGCTGCTGCTGAAAAGTATTCGTAGGCCTCCGGTCGTGTGGTTCCGTGTATTTTATTTTTTAAGTCTAGGCCCAACTAGTTCTGATATGTGTTCGCTGGTTTTTGAGGGGTTATGCCCCTTGATTTTGATTGGAAAGGTGTCCACTGGGTGCTCAGATTATTTGAAACATTTTATTAACACGATCGGATACGTCGTAGCGACTGCTCGGTCATTGGCTTCTACCTGCGATACAGGCTTTTGTCCGAGTGCAATCGTTGTGACTATGATTAAACTACCGGCGCCAGTATCAGGTACACTTGCCTTTTTCATTCATTAACTTATCAGTTTCTTTGTTTACAGCCTCCGAAACACAAACCTGCGAATCCAGAACCACGAGCCTGTGAACTTGTGTAGCGTTGGTTTTCACGGCAAAGATGAAGTGCTGTAACAGCCGGCACCACTTTTAGATCAAAGACTATAGTACATGTCCTAAAATGGCCCTGATGCGACATAAATTTAATCGCACAGTTCGCAGTACCAAATTTGTCTAGGCGTGGAACACGTGTTCCTTGAACCCTCATCCTCAGTGTAGTACAATTAAGCAGGCGTTGTTCCATTTACAAACTTTCATCAATTGTCTTGGAATTTCACGGTCATCAACTAGAGCAGGGACGTTATATATTGCCACCCGGCTTGAGGATTTCAGTCCAGCAATTATTTCTGTGCAGCGCTTGTTACAAAACGTCCAGCTGTGGCATCCATTTTAGTACTCAGCTATTTCGTTGGCCCTACTTCATTAGATAGTGCTATAACTTGATCAACAACAAGCATTATCCAGTTATAGAGTGCATTTAAAGGTGCAATCTCATTCTTAAGCTGTGAAATCATATCATCCTTAAAGTAACAAAGTTCTTTGCTTTGTCGGGACACGGCTTCACAGGAAAGCTTTCATTTGCATCCAGTGTTTGCCTTTTGGGCATGCTGCAGCAACGAGAGTTTAACAGTCTTTAATTGATCACCAATAATGAGATGAAAAGGCAGAAAATGCAAATGCCGGAGCGTATTATGACACGAACTTTGCAACTCGTGAGATATAAAGCAGTTATTTCCTTTCAACAAGTTGAAAAGAACAAAAGGAAGACGAAGGCCGGTAGATGCGTGCATTTGGTATTGCCTCCGTAGTACCATTACCAAAAACCGATATGCATAGATATAACTGAGCTCAGCGTCTTAATTTGTGTTACGTCACCCTAATCCCCGCTTTCTTTGGTTTGCAGTGGCTGTCGCTTTAAGACGGATTAAGCCAGCCTTGTGTATTCAGAAGCGAGTATTTGTCAGCCTGAAGCTGCCCTGGACGCAGGTGTGAACTTCCGTTATTAGTTCTGCACTTTAAGCTTGTCTGGCTGCACTCATGGTTAGCCACGTCTATGCGTATCGGTTGTTAATGGTGCTGAGGAGACAATATGAAATGCATGCATCTACCGGCATTCGTCTTCCTTCCCTGTTTTTAAACTCGTGAGATGACGAACATTTTCCAATTGTGGTAAAATGGCAGTCGAAAGCCGGTGTCAAAAGTATCAGAAAAAATACAAGGTGTACGAAAAATACAAAGCTATTTAAACCCCAAATATTTACGCAAAGTTGAGTGCGAAACGGACCAACCTGTCGTAACCTTGACATGTTTAGCGTATCCTTTATGGATAGCCTAGTGTGCAATTTTTAATTCTAGTCCCTGAAGTAACCTTAGGGACAATATGTTCATCTATCCATGTTGCGTACGCAATCTTTAGGATTAGTATCAGTTTGCCTTTGATCGGACCGAAATAGTACGCAGGAAAATGCCCACATGGACCGGCAGGTAACTTCTATTGTTGCATTGGACTGGCTTGTTTGTCTTTCTGGTATTGTTAGTATATACTACATGCGTTAAACAGGGCTTTAGTATTTCGAGCAGTTGCCGGCCACTAACAGTAGCCGATGGCAAGAGCTTTCATGCGGACGACTGCTGGATCAGCAACATATAATCCTCTGGATACGGCTGTTATGAGAGCAGACGATTGTCCCTCACTTTCCGTCTTCTTCTAGGTCCGGAACTTCCTGGGGAACCGGGATTAAATGGATGAACGGCGTTTACGTCTCAAATAGGACGTAATAACAGACAAAGACCAACCTGGACGATGGCTGTACGTCAAAAGGATTCAACTGCCCTCTTCACCACAACCGTTGCTCAATGCTGATAGCCGAACACTCCCGAAAAGTACGGAAAACCTGAAAATTTCAGAAACCAGAAACTTTGAAATTTGCCATAGACTTGTAGACGTGTAACTCAGGTTGTTCGGCTGGCGGTTGAACTGTTCGATGAGTTGGGAAATTTTGTTGCAGACGTTTAGTCACCAATCGAGTTGACCACATCAGTGTGTAGTTGAATGGCATACATTAGCGAAAAGTAGCGTAGAGAAGCCTTGGTGAGTGTGTGTGCTCACCGAAACTCCTTTACGCTACTTTTCGCTACTGTATGACATCCAAATACGCACTAATGAAGTCACATCGATTGGTGCTGTAACGTTTGCAATAAAAGTGCCAAACTCAGCAAAAGTTTCAACCGCCAAATTTGAAATTTTTACCCGCCTGAATGCTCAACAATGCCACTATTTCTTGAACCCATCTTCGACAGCCTCAAGAACTATGGCGGACTTAACCAAGCTATCTCTTCAGCCAACAGAAATACTTGGAAGTCATTCGACTGTGTAAGATCGAGATGAAAATCGGTCGGCAAGCTGCTTTGCCATTTTTACATTAGTGTTCAAAATGCCTTACGGCAGTGTTCCAGGACGTGCTGCGTTCTCGCCTGGCAAGCGTTCTACTTATAAAATTCTACAAATATCCGCTTCACAACACTGAGACGTAACGGATGTGATTAGCCCCTGACCAAAGTCACTTGCCACAACTGCAAACTGGCAAGTCGACGAGAAAGGTATTTCCATCGTTCCTTGACACGTACAAGCGTAAGATACTCTCTGTCGACATCTACCGCTTTCACTGCATTTATAATACCCTGACTGTTTACCGTTCGCACACTTGAGCATAAATGATCATCATCTGCTAAAGACTATATTTCGCATGCGTACTACTTCAATTTCCGCAGCCTGTACTCATTTCTGCCACTGCCTAGTACATACCTAGCAACACGTCTGTTGCGAAGGATACCTGCTTGTAAGTTTTGATCATGCCTGATTAAGTGTGCCTCGATAACATCGAGAATAAACTATTTAGTTATGTATTTATTTATTTATAGACCAAAGTATGACACGTCTTCATGAAGACTGAGCTCCATTCGGCATACGAAGAACGGACATAGCACCTCAGGGGCTCCGGAATCCCAACCGAGTAAGGCCCTATGTTGCACACTTGACGGAAACTAATCTCGGATTGTAGCTCACCTAACCATTTCGGTGTGTATTAGAGTAGTGGCTAAGGGTTGTGCTAACTGGACAAACACGCAAGGCGCTTCACCTTGCTCGTTACTTCGCAGTTCCTGTCGCAACATGCTGCAGGCGTCTGTTTCATTATGGTGTGAAGCAGAGATGTATCGCATTCGTTAGTTATAAGCAAAGAGGATGCGCGCCCAGTGTATCACTCGGGTGCATTGCTTTTTTTATACTTCCTCTTTCACTAAACAGTGAAGTCATTGGTTTAGATGAATAAATAAATATATTATTTTCGGCAGTGCGGGGCACGCCCGCAAGGGCATGATCTCTCTGCCTTTCAAATTAAATGCCCCCAAATAGTGATTATAGCGCTTAAATAAAAATAGCACGGACACTGCCTCCATTTACAGCTATGGGTAATACTTCTCAGCGGCCTGTAGTGTTCGGTTTGCGGAAGCAATAGGACGAATATATCCATCGTGAATGGGATGTCCAAGGATCGCTCCTACTCCAAACTGTGAGGCATCACATTGTAAGACGAGATGTTTGTTTGAATTATAATGCACTAAGACAGGAAAGAAACAATTTGACGCTTCTTCAAAAAGGATGGTTCCTCTTTATTTGTCTATGAGCAACTGGCATCCTTCTTAAACATAGCATAAAGTTGTACCATCACATAGGCCAGGTTAGGTAAGAAATGATGGTAATGTGAATGCAACCAACCAAAACGAATGAACGTACTTTTACTTTGCTGCATGGAGTGCGTGCACTAATTGTGAGCTCCAGCTGGTCTTTTCGTGCATGCAATATAATTTTTTCTAGTAACCAGCCAAGATAATCAAAGGAAACAGATAGGAAAGCACAATAGTAACGTTACAAACGCAATCCGTATTTAGATAATCCGTGTAGGACCATATCCAGTGTGCGCAGATGGTCTGCTTCTCTCTTGCACGTGCTTAGAAAATCGGCAATATAGGCACAGGTTATTAAATTAAATAAATAAAAGCGTTTATTTCTAGACATTTGCTAGGAGCTGGGCTCGCAAGCACTAGTACATTTTGTACTAACATTCCATGCTGTTGTAGGAATATAACAAATAGTAGGAGTATATCTTCCTAAATGTCAGAGGGTGGTTTAGCACAGTTTAGTAATTTTCACTGTATTGCATAATCCGGCATTCCTTTGATATTTGTGCATACATAATCAGTTGATTTCCATCGCAATGAGGCTGGACCTTACCGTGGTGCGATGGTTTGTGTGCCTCAGTGATCCATTGAGCTATACTGGGTGGTGCTTTTGCGCCTTCAGAGCCACTCATACCAGATTGGTCAATGGTTAGAGGCCAGACAAAATCAGCCTTCTGGTCCTCCAGGTTGGGGGTTGGAATGAGGGTGGCACCTTATTCCTTAAAACGGACTCCTTGTAGTCCAGTGCCAAACCCACTGCCTTGCGGCCAGGTTTTTTGAACCAAAGGCTTTGGTTGAGAACCCTAATCGTTCTCCTGTCTAGGCCTGGGCAACCTGACAGTATCCTGCCCACGCAATACAATGAATCCTTCCCCAAACAAATTTCTGATGCTCTGGCCACCGCAGAGGATAATCAACGGTGCCCTATATGCTGCATCGAGCAGGGTGGATAGGGGTTTGGATGCTACTGCTCAGGCCTTCCCATCTTCTTATTCCCCCTCTTGCGCTTTTTCACCCTTATCGTCCCGTTCCAGCTTTACTTTTATCCCCCCTGTTTTCAACCCCCAATTCTCGGCCATCCCCCACCTTGCTTCAATAGTCGCTTGTCTTTTAGTTTCAACTCACAGGTGAACGCAGAGCGTCATTCCTGCACTGTCAACAGGCCCATGTCCAAGCAAGCGGCCCATTCCAGTTCATCGGCTTCCATTTGGAGCCCTCGATCCTCCTTCAGACTGGCATGCCTCAATGTTCGCACATTGCTTCAGTATGGTCAACAGGCAGCACTTGCCCGAACATTAGAGACCCTCTCGATCGATATCTGCTGCTTATCGGAGACCCGCCTGCAAGACTCGAGCTCTGTACTTACTCTGCGATCCCTTCAGGTGACACTAGCAGCACTTTCTCATTGCGCCTATCCGGTGACGACGCAGCTTCGAGCACCGGCCAAGCCGGTATTGGTATTGCCCTGAGTCCCCGGGCTGAAACTGCTCTGGTTGATTGGATTCCAATCAGTAGCCGGATGTGTGCGGTCCGATTGGCTGGCTCATTCAAAACTTCGAAGTCGCGCGGGACTAACAGGTGTCTATTCGTTATCGCTGCCTATGCACCGACAAACTGTAGCGATGGCTCGGTAAAAGACGACTTCTATCGCCAACTGAACGAACTCCTTCGCCACAGAAGAAGCTCGGACACTGTAGTGCTGGCTGGGGATCTGAACGCTCAAGTTGGAAAATTATCCGCAGATGAGCTGCATCTGGGCGGCCAACATGGTATAGGCTCCCGTAATGATAACGGTGAGCGGTTACTTCATTTGTGTGAGGATGCTCGCTTATTTCTTGCGAGCACTAATTTCCGACACAGCACCCGCCGGAGGGTGACTTGGCGCCCACCAGCCTCGAACCAGCTATGGACGCAAATCGATCACACTGCAATCAGTTACCGCTGGAGAGGCTGCGTCCAGAACTGTCGCTCGATTTGGAGCACAGGTGTTGACACCGATCATGCACTTGTATGCGCTGACCTGCAGATGCGCTTTGGCGGACGCCCGTGACAATGTTGTGAGCGCATTGACACCGGCAGACTGGTGAATCCAACTGTTCTGAACGCCTATCAAATTACTCTGTCATCCAAGTTGGATAAACGCTCACTGGATGCAATTGAAGCTCACTGGTCTCATATGCAACAGGCCTTACTAGCAGCAGGCAAATCCTCATGTGGTATGTCTAATCGCCAACATGAACATTGGGTCTCTTCACAGTCTTTGGAACTTATAGATGCTCGCCGGCATATTCCGGCTGGAAGCGAACACAATGAAACTCGCAAAGAGCTCCGGGCAAAACTCCGTGCTAGCCTGAAGAGAGACCGCGAATCCTGGTGGTCTCGTCGTGCAACAGAGATGGAAATGGCCGCTGCCCTTGGTAACCATCGTGAGTTATTCCGTCTTATACGGGAAACGGGCAGCAGGAGACCTGGTGTTAGTGAAACTATACGTGACGAGAGTGGACAGCCCATCCACAATTTATCAAAACGCCTGGAACGTTGGGCTGAGCAATTTGAAAGGCAATTTAACCGGTCGGAATTGTTAGATTTCTCGCCGACCAGTGATCGCCCTGCTCCGTGGGCTGTCCCTTTTGATCCACCCTCTCGCTCAGAAGTCGAACATGAGATCAAACTGTTGAAGTTAAATAAAGCCGCGGGAACTGATGACCTTCCTCCAGCCCACTTCAAATTCGGGGGACCTGCTCTTGTGGATGATTTACACGTGTTACTAGTGAGACAGTGGGAGCAGGAAATTGTCCCAACCGATTGGAGCCGCTCCATCATAGTCCCAATTTTCAAAGGAGGCTCACGATCGGAATGCGGCAGCCATAGAGGAATCAGTCTGATCTCCATCGTCTCCAAATTGCTTGCCTCTGTCATCTTTCACAGACTGACTGGCACTCGTGAAAGCCAGATTCGTGAAGAGCAAGCTGGATTTCGTCGAGGTCGTAGCTGCATTGACCACATCTTCACCTTGCGTCAGTTGTTTTAGCACCGTCACATATATTGGCGGCCCACCGTTGTCGTGTTCCTCGATATCAAAGGTGCATTCGATTCGGTGGATAGACATGCACCTTGGGACTGTCTACTCAGGAAAGGTGTACCTGAGAAATATGTGAATATTATCCGGGCATCATACGCTCGTAGCTCGGGCAGAGTGAGGGCTTACGGCAAGTTGTCGTCGCCCTTTAATATCTCCAGCGGCGTGAGAAAAGGATGCCCTCTGTCCCCTTTCCTATCCAACTTTGCTGTTGACGAAGTCATGGAACTCGCGTTCACAGGACACGACTTGGAAGGTGTGGAGCTACTCCCAGGAGAACGACTTCTTGATTTAGAGTATGCTGATGATATTGCCCTCATCTGTGACAGCTCACAAACGTGCCAAGCGGCACTGGACAGATTAGCACTAGCTGTCCGTCACTTCGGGCTTTGCTTCGCACTCTCGAAGTGCAAAGCGTTTCTCCAAGATTGGTCTGGACCGCCTCCTACGCTGATCCTTGGTGGAGATCAGCTAGAAGTCGTTCAAAAATTTAAATACCTGGGAAGTTGTATCAGCGCCTGTGGGATTGAAGATGAAATCACGAATCGTATAGCAAAAGCTCGAAGCGCTTTTGCTAACCTTCGCCACTTATGGCGCCGGCGCGACATCACTCTTGCCCTGAAGGGTAGAGTGTACAATGCAGCAGTACGTTCGACCCTATTGTACGGTTGTGAAACCTGGCCGCTTAAAGCAGCGGACCTGAAGAGGCTAGTTACGTTCGACCACCGGTGCCTTCGCAATTTAGCTCACGTTTGGGGGGAACACCGCGTGAGTAACGAGCGTGTTCGATGCCTTGTGTATGTTACAGGAAAAGGAACTGAACCGCTCAGCACCGTTATTTCACGCATCAGGCTCCGATGGCTCGGCCACGTGTTACGCATGCCAGCCCACCGACTTCCGCGACGTGTGTTGTTTGCGCGCCGGGGGTGTGGATGGAAGAAGAGAAGGGGTGGCCAAGCGATGACTTGGTCCAGAGGAATGAAGGCCCTTACTTCGAAGCTGGCCTCGGTTGGAGCGTCTCGGCTCCCTGGTTGGGGTCCGAAAGACGATGAAGCCGTTTGGTTGGACACACTTGCTGATATGGCTAGGAGCCGACTTCAGTAGCGTTCGTGCTGTGAGTATCTTTGTCCCACCCCAGCCCCCTTAGCCTCCCCCTCCAACCACGATCTCATTACTTAGCCTTATATAATTTTGCATAATAATTTTTTTTCTTGGGTGCACAGCAGCCGGCTGGTAGCTTACCGGAACGATGCCCATCCGTTACCGGTAGCTCAGCCAGCTTTCACCATTGGTTGTTTTTCTCTCCTTTTTTCTTTGTATTGCGGCACTGTAGCTGAGGTGTTTCCCACCGCTAGCTAACGTGTATGATGATGATGATGATTTCCTTGCAATTTTGTGCCATTCCTTGGAATACAAAACACAGGGCTGTGGTTATATATTTCCTTATAGGGCAGGCAAAAGCCCTCGAGCCGGTTTCTTGTTGTAATTGCTGTTATATTCTGCGGAGTATTTCTGCGCATTCAGATATTCCAAGTTATGGCATGCTCATGCCCAAAATATGAATCCAGGTGGGTCGGACCAGAAGCTCCCGACCGCATTTTAGAACAAATAAAAGTGGTGTTCAAAGAGAAATGTCGCTCACAAATTCCTCCTTGTCGAAATGCACATAAGTTCATATGTAAGCATACTCCAAGCTTAAAAGCAGCTTCCACCTTCCAAAAAACCGGTTTCGCTATTGGCATGGGGAAAGCTTGGGAGACCGTCATACAAGCGCACAAACCTGACGGAGCAACTTTCAGCCAGGAACCGCTGAGATTGGATGTAGAGATTAACTTTGAGGTCGACTTCTATGAACTGCAGCTCCGTGGCACGATCTACCTAGTCCCATGCCCCGAGGTTAATCTTCTTGGAGTCGCCTGGCTTGGGAAGCTGAACTTGCTTACTGTACCACCGAAACCTCTCTGTTCTGTATGGTAGGTCATGATGCACCATACATCTATATTGACTCTTCCGGGTCAACGCGCCTCTGAACGGTTTCAAACGAAGTATGCGTGCGCCTTCCCGTCGGAACTTGATCAATGCAAGAAAATGCAGCCAAAACTTGCTCTGCTTCCGAATGCCAGACTTTGTTTTGATCCAGCGTCCTGCCACTTGTGTATCCCAAGAAATTGTTAACCCGGACTTTGATCGGTTGCTGCAAACCGGGTGATAGAGCTAATCAATTCCTCACAGTGTGCTGCGCCTATCCTTGTGCTCAGGAAGCTGCTGCCTATTTCTTCCTAGAGTTCCACAGTTGTATCAACCGAAACAAGGAGGTCTGTTCACTGGGACTGACTTAAACATTCTCAACAGCCAGCTGGATTAAACCCTTGATTCGTCCTGCTGGATATGAACAGCCCACCCATCGTTACAAACAAAGCACTTTTCGCCATTCTGAATAAAGTTACTCTTATGGGGTCAAAACAAATGGGTTCAGCTAGCCTCGTGTTCACAATAACACAATTTACTCACTCGGAATAATATGTTTACATGGATCAACTGTTCCAAAACGGAAGACAGATATTTTTGTAGTGCTTACCTACACTGCCACGAACAGCTTTGACTATTCTCACCGGTGTTCAAGAGCTTGATTTTGGTGCCTTACATTTCTCGAAGAACATGCTGATTCTCCATTCAACTGGAGATTTTCTGATGTCATTTCATGGATAGCTATGCTTCTCCTAAATAGCGCTCGAACAAATGTGTTCGGCCTCTTTCACTTCTACAAGAACATTCTCATATGCGGTCACCTGCAGCTTTCCTGATGAACTTTCATGGCGTTTTCAAAACCATGGAAACAATTGCACAAAATTATTACTTATCTTTAAAGGAATTCTGATCTTATTTTGCCGACTAAGCAATTCGTAACGATCCCGCATTGAACAAAGGAATGGCATTTTTGCCTTTTATGTGCGTATTCAGCCACAAGAAGCAACCACACTCACCAACCCCATGACAAGTCCAAGATGGATAGCTTGGTCCGTTCTGTCCAACCGGACAAGTATATAACATAAGAAGATGCTAGCCTCTATTACTAATAGCTTTACTCGCATGCAACACTCATCCTTCGAATCTAGGACACTTTCGTATCTTTGACCTGGGCAACGACTACTGCCGGAGCCTTAACAAGCCAAGCGGTCAACCAACGAATAAATGTGGCCGTCAACCGACTGTGAATAATAGAGAGCAACATCGCCAGCTTGCACTACTGTTCAACAAAGCCTACGGCAGTGTTCCAGGACGGGTGGGGTTTTGCCTGCCAAGCTTTCACCCTATAAAATGCCACAGATGTCCGCTAACCAACACTGTAAAGTGGCAGTTGTGACTTGCTACTAACTGAAGTCGCAACTCAACACTTCACACTGACGCAGTCATCAGACTTCTACATACAACATGTGCAACCAATTTTACTATGGAGAATGCTTTGTTGGAGCACCAAATATTCCGCGTTTTTAATGGACATCGGTTGCACCGAACCCAATCTTTGGCTCCGGTGCTCATGAATTACTAGCTAGTTAACTCACACCAAATTTTGTATTGACACAACCGTTATGACTGATCGTTACGCTTCCACGCGCCATCCTGTTTTGTAGTCGGAACATTACCCGACAAAAGGTTACCTCGTATGAACTAAGAAAAGTTCGGATATACCTTTCATTGAATCAAAAATGTTTCACCATTTCAACGCAGCTAGTCTTGTTTGCATATTCGATCACGCCTTCACCGGTGTGCCTTGTTTTACTGAGATTGTACCATTTTGTTACTTATTTATAAGCTTCTGTGCGGATTTTTCCAAAGCTCTGGGTGTTGCGATTGAACCCCTTTAATATCCACTCTCACGTTCTGTGGACGTATCCGCAAAGCTGAACGGGAGCAAGCATTTTGATAACATTGACCTTGGGGGCGTCTATTTGCAGTCAGACGTTGAACCTGAAAGCCGAAGGCTTCTAACAATCAACACGTATCGCGGTCGCTACCAGCACAACCGTTTGCCATTTTGGGACAAAACTGCACCGGCAATCTTTCATCTAGTCTTGGATGCCATGCTGACGGGCGTAATTGTTGACGCAGTTTACCTGGATGACGTAAACATAATGGGCTCGACGCAAGTTGATTTATTTCAACAATTGGATGACCCGCTGCTGAAAGTCAGATTATGGTTTCCGAGTACTAACGGACAAGTGCACATAGTTCCTGACCTCAATTGAGTTCCTGGGTCTCGAGTTAACCAAGAACAGCCGAAGACCCGATTACTAAAATATCTAGGTGATACCCTGCTTATTACAGGCGCCATCGTATGTCACAACCCTACGGTCATTCCTTGGGATGATAAGTCACTATAGGATATTCCTACCTTGCATGCGTTGCTTTCGTCTTCCCTTAAACCCTTTGCTTATGAAAGACAGTGAAGGGAAATGGGCTGCAGAGTGTCAACAGTCGTTCAAGCAACTGACGCCCCTGTTCAATTTAGACTTATTGCTTGCACAGTATAATCCGAAGCCGTAAATTAGCTTGTCCACGGATGCTTTAAGCTATGGAATTGACGCTGTCATTTCACATCGGTTTTCCGATGGATCCGAAAAGGCTATAGCACACATTGCACTAGCGCTGACCGCGTCCGAGATGAATTATAATCAGGTTAAGAAAGAAGCGTTGGTTAGCATGTTTACCCTGGAATAAGTTCCATAAGATGGGATATGGTTGATGGTTCACGTTGGTGGCTGCTCACAAACAGCTTCTGTCAATTTTCGGATCTATAAAGTGCATTCTGGCATATACGGCCAGTCGACATCAGCGAAGGGGGTACCCTGCTCTTGGGATATGATTTCATCATGCAATACGTGCCTACTGATTCTATGCGGCAAGCGGATACCCTATCCAGAATAATCGGTACCGGTAAGCGTGAGTCGGAAGACGCAGTCCTTGCCTCCAATACAGCCGAACCAACTTCAGGCACATGGTACCTGACGCCGTGGGTAATTTATCGCTGAATAGCAAGGCGTTTAAGCGACGCACGGAGAAGGATGCTTTTCTGCAGGATTTATTAACCCACGTGAAAAGGAGCTGTCCAAATAAGTGTCCGAAACAAGCGTTGATTTAGTTTTTCACACGACGGAACCTTAGCTGAACTCGATCCGTGCCTGTATTCTTCAGAACGCTTTATCCTTCCAAAAGTACGCAGAGCACGCGTGTTCCCGCAACCGCATAAGGGTCACCCAGCAATCGAACGTATGAAGGCGCTTGCGAGCAAATACGTCTTTTGGTCCATGATGGATATCCAACGGGAAGACATTGGCCAATCTTGATGTAGCTGCGGCAGGGCCTCTAGCTTACCGGTACGTGCACCATTACAAACTTGGCCAAATCCAGAATTGCCCTGGTCGCGGATACACGTAGATTTTGCTGCACCAGTCGAAGGAGTGTATGCCCTTGTTATGGTTGATGATTACAGTAAGTGACCGAAAGTCCTCGCAATACAAACACATCGGCAAACAGCACAAAGTTTGCGATGTGACATACTTACAATCACCACGGCTAACAGTAACAATCGTGTCTGATAACAGGTCACAGTTTATGTCCCGCCAATTTGCTGAATTTTGCTTACATAATGGGACCTTGCACGTGAGCACCGCCCCGTATCAGTTGCAGTCAAATGGCCAAACAGAAAGATTTGTCAATACCTTATAACGAGCATCGCTGAAGTTAAAAGATGATGGAATGCTGAATGAAAGATTTGCACGGTTCCTTTTGAACTATCTAGTTACTCCGAATCTTAATGCACGAGATGGGAAATCACTAGCTGACTCCAAAGCGTCCGAGTCCACAACTAAGAAATTCAGTGAAATCCAGCGACAATACAACGGGCGGTATTGGGCACGAAAATGGATTTTCAAAGTGAGCGATTTTGTGTTTGCGGCTGCTAAGCAAGGAAGCGGATCTCTTGGATACCAGGAGGAGTCTTGCGACGCCGAGGCAAGGTGATGTATGATAAATAAATATTTTCTTCTTGACAAAGCGGGGCACACCTTCTGGGCACGATCAGCATATTGCAATATTGTACATGATAGCATGATCAGCAGGACCGAGAGCAGGAGTAGTGCAGATGTACTCAGTAGTGTAAGCCTACATGGCCCAAACATTGTATAAAGCCTAGCTTCACCGAATGCAAGATGTAGAGCCAAGGAATAGGTCGTTAATATTGAGTATGTTGAGGCACTAGTCCAATCCGAGTGTGTACACAGGGGGTCAGGTGAGTGAAGCATTAGGCAAAAGCTGCAAAATTAATTTAATAATAGTGGCATGTCACTACTCAAATATGTAGGCCTAATCATACAACGGCAGATATATGCACGGAGTTAGTGAGATGAGAAAGCGGTCAAATTGCCAATGCGTGGTTGGGGCAGTGACTATATTGCTTGGCGAGTCACATTCGCCAAGTCGCAAATTGTTAAACAGACATTTGTGGCTTTTTGTAGGAAAAACGCTTGCTAGACGAAACCCAACAGGTCCTGGAACACTGCCGACCGATGATATGACATTGACAAGATTGCCTGACCGATTATCATCGCGAATATTCGCATTCATATTTCGCCAATATGTTTCCAATGGGGATGTAGTCGTCTCCTTCGGAGTCAAATGCAAGTGGTTGGAGCTGTTGAAGTCGGACGACTCAGGTGACTTATATTGCTTTGATTAGCTTTCCAAGTTCCTTCTGTGTGTCAGGCTTTTAAACTGCGAATGATTTTATTGGTCTGTGTTAGTTCCGTGACCAGGTGAATGTCCCAGGTATGTCCTCAAAGAAGTTCGCTGCAGATACTGTCATCCTGAAGAACAAGGGAGAAAAGAACATCGGACCGGTAGGGGAAGGCCACACTAATAAGTTGAGATCACGGAATATACATGGCGTGGTAGTTCTTAAAGCCAACGGATTTAACGTCAATGAATTGTTTAAAAAATGGCAAGCCTAGTACCTCTGCTAGTAGCGACGTACGTCGCGTGGAAGTTTTGGAATATGGAGCCCGGTACAAGCCAAAGCGAATAAGAAGGTTTGTGCTTCCTCTCCAGGTTGGTCAGCGTCGGAAGAGCTAGGTTACCTTCAGGTAACCCATTTTTAAGAGAGTGAGCTCTTAGGATAATAGCTATTTGAAATCCAATTATGTGAACGTGTCTAACAACCATAATTTATTCTGTCTATTTTCCACCGCTTGACGGTTGATTAAACGCTCCACTATGTTAGTTTGATTGGTACACACACGTCATGGTTAATAGACCCTCATCCCTGAGTCACCTTAGCAGTACCATTTGCAAACACACATTCCACTGGTAGTTCTGCATATCATTTGTCTACTTGGTTATGTTAAAGGAATAGTTAGTTGTCGCACAATTATTTTACTACTTTTAATTTGCCGGTCTGTACGCATGATTGTCGGTTGCTTCGTGACATCTGTTTAAACACTTCTTTTCGTTATTCTGATTCGTCCGTACCCGACACTGCAAATGAATGTTCGCTTTACGCTTGGGGTCCTATGGTGCTATTTTTAAGGGCACATTCGCTTCTGTCTATGGTACGCGGTTGCTTATTCTCCCATTGCATTTTTAACATTTACGTCGGGTGGTTGGCTCAAGTGTAACTTGGTAGCTACCCTTTATTTTGCCTTTAACACTCTATAAGAAAGCATGATTTCAGGCGTACAACTTGCTTTCCTGCTCGTCTTAGGACTTCTTGCAGTCGTCGGGTGAAGGCGTCAGCAGCCACACAAAAAGAGAAAAGATTGCTGAGAAGAGAAGGGGTAAGAAAAGCATAAAAACAACCTTTCAAGACAGCACATGAATGCAGTAAATATTTAACAAGTGGTAGACTAAACAAAGCCGCGTAACAAGTTAATAAACGATACAAAGTAAATAATGTTACCATTTTCGAATTATTAAGTGCGGCTGGGCACCACAAAGCTAAGCTAACGGAAATAAAAATTACTTTATTTAGCTTTCTTACTAAAAATAATAGAAATCTAAAGCGATGAACTTGGTAAACCTTGAGCGCTTGATATGATGAACGAAAAATAACGGAAAAATACGCATTGCTTTGAAAGTTATTTGTGGACCGCATTTATCGCCAATAATTCCCCATGTTAAACTGGACGCCTTTGTTTCACTAGCAAACACAGCGTAAACAAGAAAGAAAAGAGTGTATGTATTGGTGTTATCTTATAGCTAAGGAGGTGTGGAGAAAACGCGCAATGCGGCTCAATATTACCAGTAATTATTAGGTGCGACAAGATTGGCCGAAATTCGGAGTTTCTAAGTGTACGCGAAAATACAGGGAATATGTGAGGGAAACTCGCGCTGAAAAGCTAAGAGGCCTTAAATGAGGGTTACTGATACTCGAGACGTTTTGACATGGCTTAATTGTTCCTTGCTTGAAGGTCTAATCTTAAGGTACTCTTGAATACTGAGCGGTACAATGCACTGTAAAGCTCGGAACTACAAATTTTAATAACGCTGATTGGTGGCGATTATAGTTGCGGAATTACAGATGATAAGTTTGTATGCATTATTCAGGGCAGCGCGTAAAGCAGTCATGCCATATTAGTCCACCAATATTGCACAATTTCAAAATAGATAATGCGGGATTTATGCATTTGTACAAGTTTTATATAACCATATAGCTAGGGATATCTCAACTGACACGCATCAGTTTGTCGTTTGTATAGGCGAATGGGTTCCAGAAGCATGAACGATTTACTACGACGCATACAACTCACTGTTGCTAGTAGATGTGGTACAACAATGACTAGGGTTATGAAGGCTAGTTTCCAAAGTGAAATATTGTTGTTCCTTTTTTTAGGACACCATAGAGTGAACTACTTTAACCTTGTTGAGGCTCATCGTTTATATTAAGTAGGGTTAAAGGCGTGTTCTCAATGTATGCCAAACTAACGGTAATGGTTGCGGATTTGGCAATAGATCAGCTATCACAATAGCCATTTACCTGACCGGGGTTGTGCGGCTGGCATAAAAAGTGAATGATAATAGAAACCAGGTTTAATAACGTATATACAAAATGTACGAGTCGGCTGTTTACCCACCTTGAGGTTGTGCACGTAGGCTCCACGAAGCCAGATAAACAACTAATTTACGTAGAAGGCCAAAGTAAACCATTTTGGTAGTCAAAACGTTTTAGAGATAATGTTAGCCGAGGTGCCGTGCAACTACGTCGCGTGGCAAGGCTTCTTCACAGTCTGATGGCACTCAAAATAGTAAATATTAAGGTAGAATAAAGAGCTATAGGAAATGTGCTGGTTCTTTATGCTATTTGGCATCCAGTTTTACCCCTGTTGCTTAGTGAGTGTTCAGCACAGATAGACGATGGAGAATAGTAGGCCAGGAGAGAAGGGTATGGACTGCAAGGTGTCTGCGTATGAAGGTGATGGCTCCGACAGTATTCGTTTTGCAGCTACTAACGTAATCATTATGCTTAAAATTATAACGGCGGTTCGCTAGACGGTATTTTGGAAGAATGTATAGTATTTATGTAGTGTAAATGTCGGAGGGCTGCTGTAAATTCACGTGGAGGTGCGTTCCGTTTAGAGGTTCCTTAGCAACCTGACATTTCCTCTTCAATGCTAACTTTTATTGGATCGTTGTGCGCTTCCAATCACAATAGCCTCACGAAATCAACGTCTAAAACCTTGGCTAGTGGCTGTGAAGCAACCCAATTGTCATACATAAATCTTGTGGGTATAAACAATAGTAGAAGCCCCTCGCCTCGAACTATTTGCGAAGTGGTAATGGAGGTGTCGATGTAGCTGTTAATAAAAATATGTTTGTTCTCGTCTATAAGAGGCACGTCCATGAGGGCAAGCTTAGGCAGTTGCAACTGTGCAGATGTTTTATGTCTATCGTAACAGCGACGGTGGAACATTGTCCATACGTTCATGATTTGAACTGTACAATGGTGGAAATGTGAAACAACATTTGTGCTGCCGTGAGATCTGAACCGTTTATTATGGACATACTCCGTGTGCAATATATTGCAGTCATGCTTCAGCTAACGCCAGGTTAAGTATCCTGAATAACCAATTAGATGATAATTGTAGAGCAAGATCGTGAGTGGCGTGACAATATACTGATGTCGTGCGTACGTACTGCCAAGAGTAACGGTGCTATCGTAAAAAGTGGAGAGACGCCCGTGTATGCGTGAAATCGTAGATAGAAGAGGCAACAGGATATGCGGATGTGGAAGTTCCAGTGTAACGAACGTGCCTAGCATGGTGACGCTAGTTTATCTGCCAGTGTATGGGAATGGGCTTTGACCTAATTTGGTAACGAGTCATATTCACCACATTGCGACGTTGCTAAACGGACATTTGGGGATTTTTATTTGGAGAACGCTTGTCAGCAAAAGACGCACCACGTGCTGAAACACTGACGCCGACCCATTGAGTGGCATGTTGTAAATGGCTATGCTGCTCGTGGCGCCTCCATTAGCTCGGTTATTCGTAGTCAACTTGCGTCCCGTTTTTCCCTTGGCTGAAGCCTTAGACGAGGTCTTAGTTTGCTCCTGGTCCTTTTCTCTCCTGCCTGAATAGCTGAGCCCGATTAGTAGGTCATGAATCAACTAATTTTTTACACGTTTGTATTGACCATCTGCAGCACCACGGAAGGTGTGCATGGATACCCAGTGAAATATGTTGAAGTGTTGTTGAAGCCCTGAAGGATGGGAGATTTTCCCAAAAACTAAATCGGGGGTCTCCGCGGGACAATTTGTAACATGGGTTAGAAACGTAGGTATCCACGGCCAAATACACAGACAAAGCGGGGAAGAAAGCCCGTTGAAGTGGCATGCATAAGAAGGTAGCGGAAAACGGCAAGCCTAATGGTTGTGGCCTTATATCGGCTGGAGAATGTGTTTTCCAACGTCAACGGAATAGCTCCAGATAAGAAGCATTTGAAAGAAATATTGGTTGGTGAATTGAAGCCAGTTGTTCAGGCCTCCGGAACGTTTTATTATTGCAAAATAACGAATCATTTGCCCGGTCGGTAAGTTGTAGCAGTGAATAAGCTTCCAGTCGTTTCAAGATAGAAGAACTTTGTGCCTAGTATATTAGTATGGTCGCAGCTGTGGACGATTCTTTGGGTACTCGACGCCGTATCTCTGGCAAGCAAGTGAAAAAGGCAACGAACAAAGACGGCCTTACAGACAGCCGATAAAAGGCATCCGAATCGCAGTCGATCAACTTCAACGAGCACTGAACTCTTGTGCACTATATAATGCAATCATTATTCAACTAGCTCATATACAGTTGTAGCATGGGTGACGACATACAACGGTAGGCGAGCAGCTCAACGATCAGTAGAAAAGGAAAGTCTGTTCCAAAATAGGAATGAGGACGGGACAAAAAGAGTTTAACGGGTCCTAAAGCGCACATGCCCAAGCTTTGGGACTCCAGAGTGAGGAGGGCGAGGCGTACCGATTGTAGAACAGAATATTATCGAAAGCGCTAGCAACGCCTTGCCTTAGTCCTAATTGGTAATAAGTTAAGAAGTCAGGGAGGACAAACACAAGTAAGTTAACGTCAAATGAAAGGATGCAACAGAAGGCACGTGAAGGAAAGAGAAGTGTCGGTGAACTAGGTTCCATTGAAGAGAAGTGGTAAAGCCAACGACGTTCTGCAGTTGAGGTCTCATCCTTGTTAATTAAAAGAAAGCGGAATAATGCTTAGCAAGGTAATTGAGACAAGGGTGGCAGAACAATGAGCGGATTAGGTATATAGCATATCGCGCAAAGCGCTAAGAATGATGGGCACAGAGTGTCGCGACAACACAGCCTATATTGTTTGCTTCTCGGATGGTTGAGAGCAATCATAAAGCAGGAGACATGTCAGAGGAGGCTAACTTAGAGCCAGACCAGAATAGTTCTTCGTCCAGCTGCCATAGATTCTATTTAACTCTGCGGATATCCGGAGCTCTGTAAGAGTCGCTCCTTTCTTACAATATTCATTCTCTTGGATGGCTTGCGTAACAGCTAAGATGGTTTGCTGACCTATTATGTGCCACCGTAGGATCCACTAGTAAACAAATGCTTAATCCGAACTCCAATGCTGGCCATTCATCTCTCTCCTAGCGCGCCGTTATCCTACTCTGGTCAACTCCTCCTGGCAATAGCTAGTCTTTGTTGGCTCCATGTAGCTTGCAAGGAGCCACTCCTTGACTCCCCAGCCTTCATTCTTTCTGCCGTATTTCTCTCTTAATCCTCGCTTGCATGTTGACTTCTTCGTCGAAACTGTAGGTATCCAATAGTGGTCAAAGGTCTTAATGCTATGGCTACACCAGCCACTAATTCATTCTTTTCCAGAACCACTACCACTGCTTAGCAGCAGCTAGTCGCCATAGCTTCCATTTAACTCAGCGGATAACCGGAGCTCTGTAGGAGTTGCTCCTTTCTTACAATATTCATTATCTTGGATTGTTTGCGTCACAGCTCTGATGGTTTGTTGACCTATTATGTGCCACCATAGGATCCACTAGCAACTGAAGGCTTAGTCCAAACTCTATTTCTGGTCACTCTTCCGTCACAAATGAGAAAGTGCAACCTCTATAAGATGAGATGATCCTGCCTAACCAAAGCGGCATTCGTGGTATTTCCCAGCTGAATGCATTTCGCTAATTTTTTGGACACATATTTCTCTATTATTAATAGAAGACATCTCTAGCTCATTAGCATTGGTGGCACATCCATTAAGATATATAACATAACCTCAAAGTGCTGAAACTGATGACGTTTCTCCAGGGAACGATTGAGTTATACTGGTCTAACACCACAGGCACTTGCATCCGACTCTCAGCTAAGAGAAATAGAGCTCTAAACTAGCAACTTAATGCACAGTCGTGTGCTTTGGCAACTGTGGCCCACTAATCAGCCATGCTTGAGATGGCGCAACCCCCAAAAGAAGTGGTATTCGTGTCTAACCAAAGCGGAACCCAAGGTGTTTCTCACCTGGACACATTTTGTGAATTTTCTCACATTAGTTTTTTTATTATCATTGGAAGACCACCCTGGCTCATTAGTGTCAGTGCTGCCACCATAACAACGTATAAAATAGCCTCAAAGAGTCGAAACTGGTAATATTTCTGTAGGAAATGCTTGCGTTATCCTAGTTCAGACGGGGCAAATGAGTTTTATGTTCCCTTGTCTTATCCATATGGACTCAGCTCATGCGGCTTTGGTATAATTTTCGCATCCACATCACAGCACGGAAAACGTTGAATTCCACATTCATAGTGGATTCTGCGGCCCAATATACTCTGAAAAGCCTACATGGTCGCATTCTGGTTGTGGGCTAGCTACACCATATCCTGTGCTGTTCTACCTATCTAATAATTCTTACAGCCTACCTAGTATTTCCCTAAAACCTTTCCGTCTGTTTTCCCAACTTTTACTACGTTTACTGAGAAAGTACGCTTTTCGGCCCACTGCGTCATACTTTGCTACTGTAGCGAATTACACGTTATCTTAGGCATTCCCAGTTACTACTCCATATTCGGAACTTATTACGCCTAGCCGCTTTTTGTGTTATTTCTTTCTTTTTTCTGTATCTGCTTCTAAAGCAGAACGTGAATTTAGCGGAGGCTCGAAAATGGCGCTATCCGCCGCCGATCGCTAAAATGCAAATAGCTCCATACCCACTGCACCTAGCTTAATTATTTTACCTTGGTCGTAACCAGCGCCTAGGGTTTGTCCTAGACCGCCCATTGTTGTCCCGTTTTAGTTAACACTTCGGCTCAAAAACGGCGTTGATTCCGCTTGTTTGGTGATTTACACTTTGAAATTCGCGCCAGGATTGCGGTTCTGGTATGCTGTTTCTGAGCTATATTTTGGCACCATTTTCCAATATTAGTGTATTTTCTAGTTAGGTTTGCCGGCCTTTCAGTCGCACGTTTCTAAGAAAGGCTAAATTGTTAGCCACTACTGTTATTTCCTTTTTTTCCACCCTCCACTTTTAAGATCTAATTTTGGCTTGCTTATTCAGTTCCATGAGCCCGCTACTAATGGATGCTCGAAATGCGGTGATGTGACCAAAGAAAATGGATCCAATTTCCTCTAATTGATCGTTTACTAATGGAATCAGGCACCTCAAGGTTTGGCAGCGGTAGCCGGTGAAAAGCGCAGAATTCGTACATAAGCTACGGAGACCCAAACTACTGCCTTCAAAAATGTCGAGGCCTACGAAACGTTTGTATTTATCCCTGCTTTACTGTTCGGAAAGATAAACACGATCAAAAGCAGTTGTTAACGATATTTCTTCTCCATGCATGAGCAAGGATGTTATGTACAAATTGATCTGATCCCACACAGGAACAGCATCTAGCGCTTGTCTAGAAATATACCTATACTTATATTTCTCGCTCATAGCGCGCTGATATGTGTCGTTTGTCCTACTCGCGTTAACTCCACTTGACAGTAGCTAGTCATTGTTGGCACCACGTAGATTACAAAGAACCACTCACTGACTCTCCAACCTTCATTCTCTTCTGCCGACTGTTTCTTAAAGCTTCGCACGCATGTCGATATCTTCATCGAAACTCTAGGTATCCAGTATTGGGCAAACGTCTTAATGCCATGGCTACAACAGCCACTGATTCATTCTTTTCCAGAGCCACTATCTCTGCTTAGCAGCAGCTAGTCGCCATAGCTCCCATATAACTTTGCGGATATCTGGAGCTCGCTCCCTCTTGCAACGTTCATTCTCTCGGATTGTTTGCGTCACAGCTTAGCTGGTCTATTGACCTAGCACTTACTTTCACTGGCCTATAGATACACTCAGCGACCCTATAGGCATACGCTAGTGACCAGGCGTCTGATTGGAATAGCTGCAACTGGCGACTGAGTCACTCCTAGCGCCACCATCTGTCGGTCGTCGTAAATTCGGCATCTGGGTTCAAAAGTAGCTAGTGGCCATTGGCCCCATGCATATGCGATGTTCCAGTGCTTGTTAGGAACCACTCCGTATCCTAATAACCTGTATTCATTTAGAATATCTGCATCCAATCCTTCCGCTGCCCTGCCACTAATTGATCTTTAAGACTCTCTCGCAGCAACCTATCTATTTTCGCTTATTTATGCCCCCCTCTCGGATTACACTAACTACGTGCTGTTCATGCACCTGACAATCACTACCAACATTCTAACTCTCTTTGCTCTATCCCCAAGCAATTATCGACTCATATCAAACGGATACTCCTACTTTACTTACTGGTGCAACGCTCTTGTCTCTACGCAGGCGATAGCAATCCACCTATACGGCTAACGATTCTATAGGATACTCAAAAGACATTTTCAGCATAATTATTGTTGCACAGTGTACATGCTTTTGTCTCAAGCCCAAATGTTATAACACAAGACATTAACAATATTCAACTCTATGCCTGTTCTTGCGGTCTTCTCTCGGTTGTCCCTCACTTTCCCTTTTCTCTGAGGTCCGGGACTTCTTGGAGATCTGGGATTAGACTGAGGAACAGTTTTGGCCCAAGACGGACGCAACAACCCACAACGACTTACACGGAGCATCGTAGAAATCCGAAAGGACCGACCTACAATCACCATAACCCATGTCCAGTCTGGAGAACTGGACATATCCTCATACTCCCATATATTATACATCTGAAAAATCTGGACAGCGGAAAAACTGAACCTTTTTCTCACCTCGACATACAACAAGAAGAAAAATCGCGATGTCCCTCTCCTCCACTGACCTCGAAAATCATGGCGACCCAGCCCAAAATACCCGTCCAACTAACAGAGGGAATCAGAAGCCAATACGCCGCGAAAAACCGAAGGTGAAACCAGTCGTCAAGCGGCTTTGCCAGTTCAACATTAATGTTCAAAATGCTTTACAGCAGTGTTGCAGGACGTGGTGGGTTTTCGTTTGGCGAGCGTTCTCCCTATAAAAAGCCACAAATGTCTGTTTAACAACACCGCGACGTGGCGAATGTGACTCGCCACTGAATACAGCCACAGCCAACAACTACATACTGGCACGTCGACTAGACTCACATATCAACTCTTCCCGACACCGTTTCAAATACACACGATTGAACCCAATGTATCGTCATGATACACAACTGTTTTTAAACCTTGATCATGCCTAAGTTGGTGCGTCTCTATGAAACTGAGAATAAACTCTTTATTTATTTATTTTATCATGGACATATGACCAATTTTCTACTGTTACTGTTACAGTTGCCATAAAATATTTGCACAGCTGTACAAATCTGATCATGCCACCATGGGAGTGCCTCGCATAGTCGAGAATAAAGTATTCCTTTATTTATTTATTCAATTGCTAAAAGAATGCAAACAGAGAGCGCAAAACGATAAGCAGGGGTCGAAAAAAGAAAAACTTTATTGAGAAGAAGTGGAAAGCCTAAAATGCTCTTCAGTTGTTGTGAAGAGAACTTTGGACCTTATGATGGTTAATTGGTAGGAGCTTATTAGTCGGAAAGCAGGCGGCCATGGAAACGAGACTAGAATATCGGCTCAAGAAGAGAATGCCGTGTTGTTAATGTCCGTATGTTAACACAGAGCGTCGGCAGTAGGGAAAGTTAAGGAAGCAAGGAAATATAATAAAGATGAATCATAACCAGCAATGCTCTTGAGCTGAAGGTAACAGAACATTGCTTCAGCACAGCCTAGATAATTTAGACCTCAGAAGTGCAAGAAAGGTCAGAAAACCGAGACGGTCCAGCAAAAGACTAGATATGTTAGCAAGCTGAAGCTAGGTCGCCAAATTAACGTGGGAATAAAAGTAATGAATATCATCATAAAAGAGGCATTTTGGAACGAAAATATATATCTAAAAGGTAGATTGCGTTCCCAGCAGCGCTCTCAGGAGGTGAGGTACAGTGTTAAAACTGCAGTACTTCGATTGTTTATGTTTCATATGGCTGGAGGCAGTCAGGAAGCAGGAGGCTGGTCAGGCGAGACTAGCACAAGGCCGGGTACAAAAGTGGAAGAAGGAATTCAAGAGGAGAGAGCGCGGAAAGAAGTAGGTGGTCGGTAAGCAAAAGGCTTTATTGAGGAGAATTGGAAGTGCCAACGATATTCTCGTGACGTGAACAGACCTTTGGGTGTGCCGATCCCTAAGCATTAGGGTCACAGTAGTCAGAAGGTACGAGATCATTAGGAAGCGAATATAATGTCGGCTCGTAGAGACAAGTATTATTTATGTCTGAATACTAACAGGAAGCATCGGGAGAAAAGGACATGTTAAGGATGAGCGGGAATGTAATAATAAGGATGAATCATGACCAGCAACGCTCTGGAGGTGAGAGTAACAGAGGGTTGCATCGGCACAGCCTATATCACTTAGATCTCAGAAGTCCGAGATAAAGTTATTTTACAAACTATACCCGCAGTATTGACATAGAGCGGTCATGTAGATAACTTAAGTAGGATAAAGTGATGTGACCCGGATGAGGGTCAGAGCCAACCAAAAGAATGTGGTCGCCAATGTTGCTAGGCTGTTGGCGCTACGACGCCGTTGATGTAGCTGAACGAAGTACGTAAGCGGCAGTCGGTTAAGCGGTGGCCGAGAAAATATTGAAGTGGGTGGTATGCTGTAAGCTGGATATAAGAAAAGAAATGTATACCACGCCGGAATCCCGCTGGCAAGATAAATAAATTAATAAATAAAAATTTTATTCACGACTTTGCGAGGCACGCCAATTGAGGCACGCTCAGGTAAGTACAGCTGTACAGACATTTTATTGGAACTGTAGTGACAGTCGAAAATTATTCATATGTCCATGCTTGGAACTGTGCATTGGTGAACATGCGAAATAATGATTTGGTTGTAGTGGGATCGGGATCCATTTGTTTGGACATAATCGCCCTGCCATATATCGCAGTCATACCTCGACTAATAATAGATTGAGAATCCCGAGTGATCCATTTGAAGATAAATGAAGAGCAAGCTATCCAGTATGATGATTCTAATTGAGCTGCCAGTGTGAAGTTATGGGCTGTGACTTTATTCGGTGGCGAGTCACATCCGCCACGTTGCAGTGCTGTTAAACGGACATTTGTGGCCTTTTAATAGGGAGAACGCCTGCCAGGCGAAAACCCACCACGTCCTGAAACACTGCCGCCAATCCATTGAATGGCAAGTTGTAACTGGCTATTTTTCTTGTTGAAAGTTTTCTTGCTCCGTTATTTGCAGTCAAGTTGCGTCCCATTTTTCTGCTGACTGATTCGTTATGCGAGTGGCCACTGCGTGTTTGGGTCCTCTCCTGTGACAGATCGGTAGGTCAGGAACTAAGCATTCTTACTGGATATGATGTGTTGATCATCTGCAGAACCACGTGAAGTCTTGAAGAATATACGTTGAAATATGTTGAAGTCTTGGAGGACAGGATAGGTTCCGAAGAAAGAATCGCAGATCCCCCGGGGTATGTAGTGAAATTGATTAGAGATAGGGGAAACCACGGCCATTTCAGCGGTCAAAGCGGATTGAAGAGCTTAGAATGACCGATTGTTCAAGCTTTGTATTGGCTGGAGAATGTGCCTTCAGTAGTCGAAAGTCCTATAGTCAAGTGATATGTGGAAGAGGTATTGTTAAGTAAATTGAACTCAGTGGTTCACGCCGCGGAAGAATTGTATCAGTGCAAGATATTGCTTGACTTGTCCGGTAAGTATGTTGTAAAATAGTTGATAATTTTCCGCTCATGTCCAGGTAAAGGAACTGTGTGTCTTGTATTGTCGAAACGGGGGACAATTCCTTGGGTGCGAGTCGCCGTACCTGTGACGGACTCGGGAGCAAAAGCAAACGAACAGAGACAGCCACATAGACAGAAGAAAGGAATGCATCTGGAATGCAGTCAATCAATTGCGGCGATGCCTGAAATATTGCACCCCTATGCATGTAATTGTTATTTAAATATCGCATATACACGTATTTCATAATTGACGAAATACGACGAGAATCAAGCAGAACACGGATTAGTAAAGAATGAAAGATTGAAGATGAAGCAGGAGTGTTTGGGGAGGGGTTAGAAAGCAAAAGAGCGTTTAGATGCGACTGGATAAGTCAGCAAGATGAAGCTAGGTAGTCAGATTACAGTGAGGATAACAGTAGTAAATGTCACGAGAAAGAAATTTTGCGGGACTGCAGAGGCTAAATAAAAAGCCCGTTAGCATATCAAACGAAGCTCTCAGGCTGAGGGACAGGGTGTGTTGTGACTGCACAGCCTAAAACACGTGCGTCTCTGATATCTGGTAACAGTCAGAAAGTAGGAGACTGGTCAGAGGAGGCTAGAGCGGAGCCAGGCCCGAAGAGTTATCCGTCCAATGAATAAAGGAAGGCAGACAGAGCGCGAAAATGAAAGATTGTAATCGTGAAGGAGACCCTTAAGGGAAAGTGGAAGAGTCTACAGAGATCTCGAGGTGTTGGGAACAGACCTTTGGACCGGTCGATAATTCAAAAGCATGGGCTTAGTATTCAGAAAGCAGGAGGCCATGGAGATGAGAGGAGGATATCGGCTCATGGAGAGAAAGCCGTATTATAAATGTCAGAAAGTTAACAGAGCGTCAACAGGATAGAAGTGTTAAAGATAAAAGCGGATATACTAGTGATGAATCATGAGCAGCAGTGCTCTGGAGGCGGGGGAGCAGATCATTGCGACTGCAGAGACTAGATCATTTAGAACCCAGAAGTCCGAGGGAGGTCAGAAGGCAGGAGGCCGTACAGCCAGAACCAGATAAGTCAGACTAGAGTGTGAAAAGGGGGGTCTAGGGGTGAGAAAAGAAAGAAAAAGAAAGCCAACGATATGCTCCAGGTGCTGTGCGCAGACCGTTGGAGCTGCCAGTTTCTGTTCATTAGGGTCACGGAAGTCGGAAGGTCCGAGCTTGTTGAGACGAGCCCAGAATGTCAACTCGTAGGGTGAAATTCGTATTAGTAAAGTCTACGTGCTGACAGAGAGCATCAACAGAAATGGACCTGTTAAGGAAAAAGGGGGACATGGTAATAAGGTTCAATCATGACCAGCGGTGGTCTTGCGGTGTGGGTAACAGACTTTCGTCGGAACAGTCTATATCATTAGATCACAGAAGTCCGAGCGATGTCAGAAGACAGGAGAGCGTACAGTCGAATCCGGGTAAGTCAGCAAGCTGTAGCTAGGTTTCCAAACAAAGGTGGGAATAAAGTTATGAGTGTCATCAGAAAAGCAGTTTGGGGAGCAAATGGCTATATGAAAAGGCGGTTGCATGCCGAGGAACGGTCTCAGGATAAACGGGAGAGAGCAAAGGACAACAAACCCTAGATCGTTAACGTTTCGAATGTAAGGATGTAGTCAGGAATTAGGTGGCTGGTCGGACGCCGCTAGAGTAGTGTCAGATCCGGGAAGTTGCCTGACCAGTAGAAAAAGGAATGCAAACAAAAGGAGAAAAGGAAAAGTTTAATTGCTGAGTGGAAAAGTCAGCGATATTCCCGACGTGGTATGAACAGACCATTGGTTCTGCCGACCTCTGAGCATTAGGGTCACAGAAGTCAGAAGGTAGGTCGTTCAGACCAGACTAGAAAGTCGGCTCATAAGGAGAAAGGCGTAATAGTAAGCTATAAACTTTGTCGGGGAAAATCGGCAGAAATGGAAGCGTTAAGGATAAGAGGAGACATGATAACAACGATTAGTCACGATCAGCAACTTTCTTGAAGTGAGGGTAACAAAGCGTTGCGTCGGCAGTGACTAGAACAGTTAGATCGCAGAAGCCCGAGAGAGGTCAGAAAACAGGAGACCATTCTGCCTATCCCTGGTCAAGCGGGTCACAGAAGTCAAAAGCAAAGAGACCACTGAGACGGGAAAGCAGACTGATAAGTCTGCCCATCTCTGGTCATTCAGGTCACAATAGTCAGAAGCAAAGAGACCATTGAGACGAGATTAGAAACTCTGCTCCAAGGGTGAAAACCGTAGAATTTAGGTCTAAGTAATAAAGGAAAGCATCGGCAGAATAGGCACGCACAGGATAGCAGAGATGAGTGTCATAAGTAAAGGGACGACAGCAGCTATATGAAAAGCCAGTTAGCATGCCACGGAAAGGTCTGGAGATGAGTGGAACAGAGTGCTTGGAATGTAGAGCCTCGAGTGAAAACGTCTCGGATGTCTGGGAGCAGTGAGAAACATGAGACTGGTCAGCCGAGGATAGGTTAGAGCCAGGTCCGAAGAGATTTACGTTCTATTCAGAAGAGGTCGATAAGCCAACGATGTTCTCCGGGTTATGGGAGTAGACCGATAAATCTGCCTATCCCTGATCAATATAGTCACGCCAGTCGTAGGCAAAGTGAGCAAGCCGTTGAATATAGGTATACGTAATAAAGCAGAGCATCGGCAGGATACGCTTGTTCAGGAAGACAAGGGACAGCAATAAAGATTAATCAGGGCCAACAATGCATTTCAGTGATGGGATACAGTACGTTACGTCGGCAGAGCCTAAGCCATTGAGATCTCAGAAGTCTGAGGTGCGTCAGAAAGCAGGAGACCGTTCAGACGATTCCGGATAGGCCAGCAAGATGAAGCTATTCCGCCAAATTAACTTTTGAGTAACAGTAAGGTGTGTCATAAGAAAAAATGCGTTCAGGACAAAAGTGACCATATGATGAGCCACTTAGCATGCAAAGAAAAGGTCTGGAGATGAGTGGAAACAGAGTGCTTGGAATGTAGAGCCTCGAGTGAAAACGTCTCGGATGTCTGGGAGCAGTGAGAAATAGGAGACTGGTCAGCCGAGGATAGATTAGAGCCCAGATCCGAAGAGACTTACGTTTCTTCAGAAGAGGTCGAAAAAATCAACAATGTACTCCGGGTTAAGGGGAGTAGACCGATAAATCTGCCTATCCCTGATCAATAGGGTCACAGTAGACCGATGCAAAGAGAGCATGCCGTTGAATTTAAATAAATAAATAAATAAATAATTATATAGGTATATTTCTAGACAAGCGCTAGATGCTGTTCCTGTGTGGGATATTAGCTCCACACCTTCTAGGTCATGTCCAGCGAATGCTGATTCCATGACTTCGTCAACTGCGAAGGTAAATAGGAAAGGTGACAGCGTGCAACATTGTCTCACACCGCTAGTGATACTGAAGGGTGGCGACAGTTTACCATAAACCCTCACTCTGCCCGAACTATGCGCGTACAGCGCTTTGATAATGTTTGCGTATTTATCGGGCATACTTTTCCTCAGCAGACAGTCCCAAAGGGCACATCGATTAACTGAGTCGAAGGCACTTTATATGTCAAGAAACACGACAACGGTGGGTCGCCAATAAACGTGGCGGTGCTCTAACAATTGACGCAAAGTGAAGGTGTGGTCGATGCAGCCCCGACCTCGACAAAACCCTGCTTGCTCTTCACGGATCTGGCGTTCACGAGTGCCAGTCAGCCTCTGAAGAATGACAGACGCAAGCAATTTAGAAGCAGTTGAGATCAGTCTGATTCCTCTATGATTGCTGCATTCCGAACTGCAGCCTCCGTGGAAAATTGCGACTATGACGGAGCGGTTCCAGTCTGTCGGGACAGTCTCCTGCTCCCAAAGTTTCGCTGGCAATTCGTGTAAACTGTCTGCTAGAGCAGGTCACCCGAATTTGTAGAGAGCTGGGGGAATTCTACCTGACCCTACGGCCTTATGCTATTTCAACAGCCTGATCTCACCTTCGACTTCTGCGCGTGATTGCGGATCCAAGAAGACGGCCCAGGGAGAAGGGCGCTCGATGCCCGAGAAAGAAAGCGATAACTCAGTTTGGTTAAATTGCCTTGCGAAGTGTTCAGTCCAACGCTCCAAGCGTTTTGACAGGCTGTGGATCGGCTGCCTACTCTCATCGCGTATGGTCTCGCTAATACCAGGTATCCTGCTGCCTGTTTCCCGTATCATATGGAATAACTTACGATAATTACCACATGCGCTTCATATGCCGTTTTCTGAATTGGGCGTTGCGTTAGCATTATCGGGGAATTGTTTCTCCTCTACTTATCTTCACTTCCGCACATGTAGCACGCTACGGGAACTTATCCTCCGGCAACTAAAATCAATAAGCATTAACCGACTTCCGTTCCGGGGATGCTGCCTTAACCGTACGTTAATACCTTATCACTTGCCGGAACACCGCCCCACACGTAACCGGTCAATTATGGTTATCTTTCTTCATTCGAATCCTGCTTTTAACTTGATCGGCCTGCGTTCGGCATCATCTGGGTCCTATGAGATCTCTTTTTCTATATACATCATTTAACTTTAAATTGGACGTTTTGCAAACCATTTTGGACATTTTGCAAATCGAGTTGGTCATATTATATATTTTAAGTAGAGAATCAGCAATCTGCTAGCAAAAAATGTGGAGTAAGGCGACTGGACGATGTTCGGACCACTGCAAACCCTGCTCTTGATCGTGAACCTCGAGCAGTCGGTGACTGAGTTCCCCCTCTCCCCATTTGCCTTCGTGTAGTTTATGTGACTGTACCTTTACGCATGAACCTGTGTAGTTGTGAGCCTATTGGAATCGTATATTCTGTTATGTTACCTGGATCTGGAGGGTCATTGTGAAGCAATCGTTGGGTGAATGGCTTGCGATGTTCAATCTCAATGTGGACCGCGATTCTCACCAAAGTAAATCTTGGCCAATTCGATCACTTGGATCGTAACTGAAGAAGCAGATAGGCGGCGACCCAGTACTGCCCTGTCACTGTGTGGGCCTTCGCGTGCATTCTGTGGTTGTGCGTGTGTGCGGACATGTATTTCTGAAGTTCTGGAATAGTGTAGACTGTTATTACTCGGCTAAAGTCAGTCGCTTTATTTTAATATACCCGTTAGTAGGGGATTTTGATAAAATTAACTGAGGGTTCCTCGCAGCCAGTTTCCAAATCAGATAGTCGTCCACATGCCCGGAAAAACACCAGACTACAGTTTCAGCCTGTTGGGCATCATCAGTAGTGCGCATCCATCAAATCCATCAGGATTCCAACCCATGAACACCGCTGGCTTGAACTTCCAGTCGGCAGCTTATGCCACTGGGCCACGGGGGACAGCTTCGGATCGTCATAATTTGCAAGCTAACTTCGATATAGCGCTTCTTATCCTCCACCTTCATGCAAGTTACGAACGTTGCAGAGGACTATCTGATTTTGAAGCTGGCTGCAACAAACCCTCAGTTAGCTATACCAAAATCCCTTACTCATGCGTACATCAAATATATCTGCACTGACAGTTTCTAAATGCTGCGTCGTACATCGCTACTGTCAGTGGACGTCGTGTCTTTCGGGACCAGCCCTGTCCTCTACAACATTCGTAACTTGCATGGCAGTGGAGGTTAAGACGCGCTACATCGCAGTTAGCTTGTAAATCATGACGGTGCCGCCTTATCTTTGCACGATAGCCAGCTGTTTGTGACGGTATGTTGTCTACACAAGGTGTACGCGCTTTGACCCTGAATGTTTGCTTAGGGCATTAAGGTTTTCAGGTAAGTCCCTCTTCTCTTCTTCTTATTCTTTATTTCATAGGTCCTCATGGTTGTATGGCAACGAAGCATCAGTTCTAATGGCTGGTGTACTGCAGTTGATGATGGTGATGTCCCACGTGACTCAGTGGCATAGGCTGTTGACTGGCGGTGCAAGCCGCTGGCCGTCATGGGTACGAATCCTGATGGATCCGATGGATGCGCACTAGTGATCGTGCCCAACTAGCTGCAATTGCAGTCTAATGCTTTTCCGGGTATGTGGACGATTAGCTGATTTGGAAGCTGACTACAATGAACCCTCAGTTAATTCGCTTTATTTATCTACTGGTGCAATTTGTTACCAAGAACAGGCGACTGGATGCTGTTTAGGCCATATTGTACTCACGCAAATACAACAGAACTTTGCAAGCATTGGGCGATTATCGTTAGTCGGTCATTTTAGTCCATTCGGGCAGCACAAGGCTAATAAAGTGATGCTGGGTTTGGCGGAGTTATGTGAGCGTACAATGTTCCAATAGTCCAGCAGCTGCATAGGTTCGCCCACACACCCACACAAAACGCGCGAATACCCATAGAGGGACAGGGGCATTTGAGTCACCGGCTTTGATCGAGGTGAACTGCGCCGATGATCAAGAGGAGGGCTTGGACAATCGCCCAATACCTGCACAGTTCCGTTGCATTCGTATGAGCACATTATGGCCTGAACATCGTCCAGTCGACTTACTTCCCTTTTTTGCTAAAGAATTGCGGCAGTGGGACAGTGATGCTATAGTGGGTTTAGCGGAGTCATGATAGCCTTCCTTATACTAATAGTCGTGTAGCTGCGAAGGTTCACACACACCCACAGAATGTCCGCGAAGGCCCACAGAGTGACAGGGGAGTACCGAATCGCCGCCTATCTGCTTCCTCAGTCACGGTCCAAGTGATCGGATTGGCCAAGATTTACTTTGGTGGGGATTGCGGTCCATGGACATATATTTTCGGCAAATTCATGCATGGCCTAAGGCCTAGGCATTACATGAATTTGCCGCGATTGGACAAATGTCCTGGCGTAATATTGAAACAGTATTTTTATGAAAAGCAGAATAGGATAAGAATCGCTCACGAATATGTGAGTGTACGGTGTTAGTGTGATATGTTTTGTGACATTGCACCCCGCATGTAGGTGTCGTAAACTTGAAGGGATCCTCTCATGGTAGACACACACAAGTCGGATATGCCAAGTTTGATGAGCCCCAGTGCCGAAACGTGCTTGGCAAAGGCTGTGAATATTTGCTCGGTTGTTGTTGATTATCGGATAATGCATGATATTTAGTGCCGTAGAAAATTCCGAGCGCAAAAAGCGGGCTATGGCTTCCGCATGAGCATCTACAACGTATTTGTCAATTTTTAGTTGGTGTCTACGGGACATTCTGTAGGTGTCATATCTTGCTACGTACATTACGTGTACTGTGGAGTTCTTGATAGCCATTATATCCGGCTTGCTGTTCGTTGATGCCGCTGGGATGCGGAACTGCGGAATGACTTGGGCTCCTTTACGACGAAGGGTCTTGGTTAGTTGCTTTACGATATCGTTGTTCCTCTTACAGCGAGCATCTTGGGTTACTGCACAGGATTGCAAGGCGTGGGAAACTGTTTCGTTTCGTCCGCAAACGCCCCGGCAGTGCAGATCGGTTGGGTTTGGTGGTGCTGGTTCTCTGGAGCATCGAGGTTTTTTCGCCAGTACTCCTTCTTGAAGTTGGCTTCCTCTGATGTAGAGTCTGGGGAAAATTCGCTCGGGTTTCTTATCCAGTTATGTGACGCTGTTCTCGTAAATACCCTTCCCCATCGAATCAAGGATCCGTCCACAGATTGTAGCAGTAGATACTTCCATGCTTCCTTAGCTTCATTTTTCTCAACGAAAACTTGATTCCCAGTGATTACGTGTTTCGTGGCGAGGCTCTGGGTTGTAGCCGTTGAAGGTTCCCGTATCGCCCAGCTATTAATTGGGTGGCAGAGTGAAAGATCTCGTTCCAAACGGTCTTTCCCAATCAATGGGATCACACTAGAAAGGCACGGAACCCCTAGGCCATAATCCTCAATTGATGCATGTAAGAAAGCGACGCTGGTGTCCTTGGGGAGTCGAAGCCATTTTCGCACACTTGCCCCGATCAGCCTGTCCATCGATTTGAGGGTCTGCCGGTGCACTACCGCTGGTACGGTTTGAAGGGGGGCTATGTTTTTAGTTGGTCTACAGAGTTTGACGGGCGTTTACCCTTCCAACAAATGGTACTCCAAGTAGCCGGAATTCCCCGGATGGATGGATCGAGGGGATTTGGAGGGCGCCACAGGGAGTTGCGCTGTGTTCAAAATAGACACATTTTTTTGCTGTTGACGGTGATATCCAGTTCCATCGATTTCATGTGGTTTATTGATCATCCAAGATGCTGTATATCCTGTCTAAATCGTCCTAGGCGTTCGATCAGGGATTTTCGGTCACGAGAAAATAGTACGACATCATCTACGTAAGTGACTTGATTGATTACACTTGCTGAGGAAGTCCACTGTGTGTGTAATGCTTCCTCAAGTGCCATGATCAAGAGCAAGGGAGAAGGTGGATCTCCCTGACGGATTCCACGCCTTGGGTGTATCCTCAGACCGCTGAGGTTTGAAATTGCGTAGGAGTAATAAGACTTTAAGTAATGTAGAAGAAAAGAGGGGGCACCGAAAGATGTGGCTATGCGAAGAAGGGAAGCGTGGGAGATGGAATCAAACGCTTTTGAAATGTCAACCAGAGCAATGGATGAAGGGATACCGTTCATGTGTGAATATCTTAATAATAATAATACTAATAATAATAATGTGTCAGCTGTATGTCGTAACGGCGTTTCGCTGCCGCGCGACCACCGCCAGTCGCGCGCGGGCTGAGTATACTGCGAGGACGCCCACCCCTACGCGGATTCGAACCGGTGACCTTATGGTTGCAAACCAAACGCACAGACCACTCGGCCACCGACTGACGTGAATATCTTAGGGCGGAGTGTAACATTGTCGGGGCTTCAAAGCAGCCACCTTAAGATTGCGCATCGCAATCCATTCACAAAACGAACCCTATTTATTTATTTATTCACAATGACCCTCTAAGGCTAGGCGGCATTTGTTTAAGACAATAGACTACACGATTCGGGAGTCACATAGCTAGACAGGTTCATGCATGAAGGCGTGTTCACATAAACTAGTCAAGTGAAGAACGGGTGAATATTCAGCCGTGACACACACGCTTTCAACGATACAGCATGATATTCAAAAAAGTGGATCAATACTTGAAAACGGATAGTGCCAACATAGCATAAATTCTTTGTTTTGGGCTAACTAAATCACGCTAGGTAGGGGATGACCGACGTACAATATGCTCGTGTGCGGGATTTGTAGTTCTGTCCGGTTGACGAGGTTGACACGCATTCCGACGGTATACCATAGAGGAGGTGACTTGTGCCGGCGAGTGCTGTTGCTGCTAGTCTATTGCAAGAACCAACATGACTGGATACAAGTATATCAACGAACGTCGGTTTTGATACACCGTTGCATCGCGACAAGTGTTTTAACGACCTTTAAATTAATCTAAAGTCCTTGCCCAGTAGACCAGGAAAAATTACTAGTGATCAATACGTTCATTGTGGAAAAACAAGCAGTATCAAAGCAATGTATCAAATCATGGAGGACAGGAGAAGCTCGTAGCTGTGAGACGTAGAACGATGACCTTCGGACTTTTGTGAACGTTTCTTTTATATGATGTGACCAAGATAAATCGTAGGTTAGCATAACACCCAAATACTTTACCGATGTGAAAGGGTGCAATCTCCGCCATCGATGTTGAATTCCGAGCATTACTGGAGAAGCTGTTGCTATCGATCTTCCCGTGCAGTGAAAAAATGACATCGTTGCATTTTGACACATTGAGAGGCAGCTCGCGTACCTTCGACCAAATGGTAAGATCGTTAAGAATATTTTGCCATCTGATTGAAGAGGCCGTCGTTGATTGATTGACGCCCAGTAGCATTTCATCTGCGTATTTCAGCAGGGTTACCTCTCCTGGGACTGGTATTGAGCTTACATAGATGGAAAAGAGAAATGGTGACAGAATAGTTCCCTGAAAAACTCCAGTGTTTGTGACTAGGGGCGAGGAGCTTCTGCCTCCAAATCGACTTACGTGAATGCGACCGGTAAAATAATCCCTCAAAAGATATGGAACGATGTATTCCAGGACCGGACTTCGAGGTTTACGCAGCCGAATGCGTTGCTGTTATTAAAAAAACAGACTCGGATGGACTTGCTTCTATCATCCAATGATGACAGCACCGAGCGTACAAGACAAGCTGCCGCATCTTGGGCTGACCTCGAGCTGCGGTAAGCAAATTTAAGTGAATCATTTGACTTCCGTTGTCTCAACATCCTCTCAAGAATGATTTTTTCGAACACTTTTGAGGCTACAGAAGTACATTTAGTTGGTCGATCTTTGCTTGAGTCCCTTTTGCTGTTATCGTGATATTGATGCCTCTCCAGCAGTCGGCAATTTTCTGCTTTGTAATGCCAAGGAGTCAGCACATTCTTTGAGAACAGACAGTCTGTCTGACCACTTGCTTTCCCTGAGTGAAGCTGTTTCAGTAACTTGTGTACGGTGCCTATGTCGATTGTTGGCAGTTTGTGTGCAGCCATTTTAGGATGGGCAAAGGAGATCGGATTGTTATAGCGACGTCCGGTCGGTTATTTTTGGCTGTGTTGACTAGATAACTTTATATTGGATTTCTTCGTTCATTGGAAGTATTTCGTGGAAATTTAAATACAATTCATTTTCATTTCTGATACTGAAATTTCCGACCAGAAATACTTGTGTTGCTTGGTTTCGGCGATCTTGCTCTCGCAATTTTCTCTGTCAGTTGGCCGTCATCTTGTTTTCGGATTATTCACAATGCCGAAGCAGTCACCCTGTGGTATTTGTTCTAAGGTAATCGGATACCGTGCAAATGCCATCACGTTTGTTTTGTGCCAAGTTAAATACCACATTTCATGTGTTGGATTGTCAGTTGAGCATTTTCATCGTCTTCGTGAGATCCAACACGATTCCCTTCAAACTTTATGTGAAAATTGCCGCAACATGATACAGCTAGGAAGAGCAAAGCCGACGTGTAGGCTTCATCATTTCTTTGCGAACAGCTTCGTGTGTTTGGCCCAACAACCTAGCCCGAAGAGCGTTTAGATTTCAGCTCAATCTTCCTCCTCTACCCTTGCAAACTCACAGGAACGAAATCCAACCGTTGTGAGAAGCCCAGTTGCACCTGGCATAAATTGTTTACCTTTGTTGTGTCCAAAAAGCACTGATGTCCCAGCAGGTGAAAATCTGAGTGCTGAAGACCAGTGGAAAGAACAAAGAACAAAATTAAGAAGTGATGTTGGGCGTTTAACTTCTGTAAGTCAACAGTTATCCAAACCAGATGCGTCTCGTAATATACTTCGCCCTGCAACCTCGTCCGACCAGAGGCGTTATAACCTCGTGATCTTCCACGCGCTGGAGTTCAGTGATCCATCACCCCAAATGCGTTACGGTCACGATATCGAGCTTTTACAGAGTCTAATTGACAGACTCCTCGACGCTGGTGAGGACTCGGTAAAAGTGAGGCAAATTACCCGTCTTGGAAAGCAAAGTGATCAACAAAATCGGCCTATGAGAATCACTTTTGTGGAAGAAACCAGTCCAAGACTGATCATGTCCCGCCTAAGTAGGCTGAAAGGCTTGAAAATCCTAGTTCGTCCAGACCTGGACCCGGTAGATAGGGAGTGGCTCAAGTCTGCCATCATTGAGCTGAAAAGACATACTGGTGAGGGGAAACAAATCTTCGTATCGTAAATTTTTGGGTGGTTTCCAGAAATCTACGAATCAGGATAAACACGCTGCTCACACTTCAAGCACGCCCATCGCCACCTGCTGCGGCCTGCGAGTAGCCTTCACAAACGTTTGCAGTGTTGTGAACAAGCGCGATGAGCTTTGTTGTTTCATTGCGTCCGAGCGGCCAGGCGTAGTGGGTCTCTCAGCAACATGGCTGCATTCAGAGTTATACACACAGGAACTTGAACTCAACGGTTACTCGTGCTTCCGAAGCGACACACTAATAATGTCCACGGTTGTATCTTACTTTACATCCTTTCTTCCTTGCATGGGAGACTTGTGAGCACATACCGATGTGACGATGGTTTGTGTGAGCTACTGTGGTGCTCCATTCGCCTCATTCGCGGAGAACTGCTTGTGGGCACAGTTTATCGCAGCCCCCTGAGTTATTGTTTGGATTGGCTGCCCCATCTTCGAACCCACGTAAGTCGTCCACACTTTCTACTTATGGGCGATTTTAACTGTCTTCGAATACAATGGTGTGATGTGCATTTGATTCCTGGACATAGTGAGGTTGAAGCAAAGTTCGTGGATTTGGTACTTGAAACTGTTGCATCGCAACACATATGCCAGCCAACACGCATAACAATACGCTCAAGCCCGTCCTGTCTCGACCTGATGTTCTCGAGCTACGAACAACGAGTTCGCGACGTTCGGATCCTGGAGCTCTTGACTACAAGCGACCACTCAGTGCTCATAGCTGATATGGAATTACCTTTGCCGTATTCACGTCCGCTGGAACCAGCTCACAACTACTGGAAAACGGACTTTGATGGTCTAGCTCGTGCCGCGAGCCAACCGAATTGGTCTCTGTCACAAGCTGCATCTGTGGAAGACTGTTGGATATTTATAAAAGAATGATTGACGTCATTGTGTTCCCAATTTGTGTCATTGAAATCTCGGAAGGTTAGAAGGATTAAGCCTCATTGGTTTGACAATGAGTATAGAAATCTGGCTCGGAGGCGGCACAGACTGTGGGACAGGTTGCTCCTCTCTGGCTCTGCCAATCATTACGAAGGGTCTATGAGTCTCCGGAATCTCTGCAACAGTGCAAAAAAGAATAAGCGCCGACATTTCGAAGAGCAGCTCGCAATAGCCGCAACCCCCCCCCCAAAGAGAATATTTGCTTACGTAAAGCGACCTCTGAAGCCAGCAGGTGATGTGCCATTGCTGGATATCCCGAGTGGACATCCCCTGACCTCCAGCACTGAGGGTGCATCCGCGTTGGCGGCGCACTTCGCTTCTGTATTTGCGAATGACCAGGTGTCTGTTCCGAGTTTGACGTGTACCGCTTTTACCGAACTCGACAGTTTGGATTGCGGCGTTGAAGAGGTATGTCAACTACTCGCCAACCTTGACTGCACCAAACTTGCCGGACCTGATGGGCTACACCCACTGATTCTCAAGTCACTTTCGGCCATCATCTCTCCTGTCGTGACTGATCTTTTCAATTGGTCTTTGTCCGAAGGTTCGTTGCCGACTGACTGGAAGTGTTCTGTGGTGAAGACTGTTCCGACGGGCGGTGACCCCAGAAAAGTAGATAACTACAGGCTGATTTGTCTTACACCTATTTTGCTAAAGATTGCTCAGAAAATCGTGAAGAAGGGATTGCTGCAGTTGCTACAGTCAAAAGTGGTCCTAACGCCCGCACAGCACGGTTTTATGCAAGGCCGCTCATGCATGACAAACTTACTTGTGACGAGGCATGAGTGGTTAAAGGCAATAAGCGAGGGAAAATCTGTCGACGTGATATTCATCGATTTCAGTAAAGGGTTCGATAAGGCCAGCCATGTGGTCCTTCTTCATAAACTCAGGATGTGTGTTGTCGGTGGCTCACTGCACTGGTGGGTCCGCGACTTTCTTGTTGGACGAAAGTGGAGGGTACAGATCGACGACCATCTAACTAACAGGTATCCCTCTCTAAGTGGCGTGCCTCAAGTCACTGTGCTGGGGCGCACTCTGTTCCTGACCCACATCAACGATCCACCTCAGCTTATCCGGTCGCCGTGTGGGTTGTTTGCGGACGACATGAAGATTTGGAGAGAAATTGACGCTCCCGATGACTGTGGCGTACTTAAGCAAGACCTCAACCGCCTATCCACAGGGTCTGCAGCAATTCATCTCTCGGTCAACCCGGCTAGGTGAGTATTTATGAGCCTGGGGAAGGGTGCTGACGACCGAACCTACACCCTTGATGGCCAACCGCTATATCCCACACCCTCCGTGAAGGACCTAGGTGTACTATCGCGCTACGATTTGAAGTTCGTGGACAACACGAACAGGTTATATCTTAACGGACTTCGCATGCTTTGGGCGCTCAGACCTTGCTTCGGCACATGGTCTGAAGAGTTTGTCACTCGCCTCTTCTCTTCCATCATTAGGCCACTGCTAGAGTACGGTTCGCCCGCCTACTTTCCGAACACCCATGGCGAGGCACAAAATTCCGAACGGGTCCAGCACATTGCTACCAGACTCATCCGGAGTTTAGGTGGCTTGGGGTATGGAGACCGATACGAGAAACTAAGGCTCTATACCTTATTCTACCGTCGGATACTGGTCGACCTCATTATGACCTACCTTGTTCTACGTCTCGGTGACTTCCCCATGCTGAGGCCAATACTGCACTTACGAGGGCCATGCAGCACACGCGGACACAGATACAAACTTGTCGTGCCTGATGTGAAGCGTCTTCCCCACTCACTGTGCTTCGAACGAAGAGTGGTAAATATTTGGAGCAGTTTGCCTGAACGTGTGATGGAGGCAACATCTGTGCAGCAGTTCAAACTTTGTTGGATCCATATTTTCCACTATTCGATTCAGAGGACGATTGCACACTTACGACAACACGTCACATTTGTGAGTCCTTCAATACCGTGAGTCAGCTATTTTAAATGTTACATGAGAACAATAACGATATTCACGACAGACAATTTTTATGACGTTTTTTTACCATCTTTCGAACACGTCGTACAGAATTCATTTCAACTTCTCTATACTAGAGTATTCAATATTCAATCACGGTTCAGTTTCTCCACATCCAAATCGGAAGTTGATGTACTTCGATTGAGCCCACTTAGTTGTTTTAACACCCTCCGTCGTTCACCGCGGCTACTGTCTTCATGTTTATCCTGGAGGGACAAGTTGTTGAGACAGCGCAACTCTTTATTTGTAGAACAGATATTAACTTTACAATGTTGTGGTCCTCTCCTTTGGAAGCTTTTTCTTTTTGTCTTTGTAGCCGTTTTTAATGGAGGGTGGAAATTCTGTCCGCATAAATAAACAGATTTTCGCGTGGATAGCAACGCAAAAAAGTTCAAATAACTTGTCAACTGATAGCAATACGTGAAAACATCAATATTTAAAAATAAACTGAATTCGGTGGATGACAGCATTTTAGCAGTCAATCAGTATACTGTGCGGAACACTGCCTCCTCCTGAATTTGCGGTCGTTGCAATGAGTACTCATCTTATAATTTGTCACAGAGTAAATCACACGACGCTGTTTACTTGTTGAGTTATCAGAGCTACCTATATTCGCCCTAGTACATACGGAGAGCAGCTTCATGTAGTTACCAAATACTAGATCAAGAGTTGCAGGGGATCTAGTGAGATAATTTACGATTGTTTGTAGCCTAAGACTTGTGAGAAAAACGTTTTCAAATGGTCCGAAATAACCAGCAAATATTCATAGTGGACAATTGACGTGTTCTATGACGGCCGCAGTAAACTCATCTTAAAATGCCTCTACTTCAGTTTTCGGACAGTTGGGGGAAATATAGATGTTAGCCGGTAAGATTGAGCGGTACCCACTGATACATTTCGACTTGCACTTCAGAAGTAAGCACTAATATTTTGGGCGGAGAAACAAAACAAAACTTTCATGGATACGCATCAGAAAGTGTTGGTGTAGATGATCACTCCACCTCCACCAATTCAAATGCATCATCCACCTTCTCGTGAAGCCAAATCTCTTGCAGCAAAAGAATGCCTAACTGCGAATATTCTCAGGAGTTGATGGTGCTTGTTAGTTTATCGATTTTCCCTAAAAGTGTACGGATCTTAGAAGTAAGTAAGGTAGGTTGCCCAGGTTTCAACAGCTTTTTCTTCCGAAAACCAAACTTCCATCCAGCGCGGTGTCTTCTTACACAATTATTGTGCTTCTTCTAAATTGGTTTCAATTTATTTCTTATAACGTGACCGTTTGATAAGGTATGGCTGCGGAGCGCACTATGATTTCAAAATATCCCGCGTATAGGTCAGAATTCTAACAAATGTGGCCAGATAAAACGAAGTGAAAATATAATGCTTGATATGACGCAAAAATGTGTGTTAGAAGTTCCACAGGGGGGAATCATAGAGCACGACCGAGTTTGTAGGTTCCGCCGTTTGGGGAGCGGGCGATGCTCAGTCACCGGCCGTGATCGAGATGATCGAAGTTCACGGTCAAGAGCAGGGTTTGCAGTGGCACCGGCTTCTTACACAATTCAGTTACATTAGCATGACCACTATGTAGCCTGAACATCGTCCAGTCGTCTTAATCCTCATTTCTTGCTAGTAGGTTGCTAATTTTCTGCTTAGAATATGTGATGCGTCCAATTCAATTTGCAACATGTCTAATGTGATTTGCAAAACGTCCAGTGTGGTTTGCTAAACTTCCGAATTGGTTTGCAAAAACGTCCAGTTTAAAGTGAATATGGCATATGGTGTTATTCACAATAGCGGTGTTATGTTGAGCCGCTATATCTTAACCATGCTCACTGGCGCCCACTGCACGACCACTGTATTGGATTCAGCTTAACCACACTCGTCCTCTTCAAGTTACAGAATCCACGGAGTTACCACTCTTCACGACGCATCCCCTAGACGCTGGTCAAACATTCGCGCAAACACGTTATGTTAGGCTTTCAAAGACCACTGTTCTCAGTTCCTGGCGAGCCACTCGAAGTACTTGCTTATTTCATTATACATCAGTGGTTTCGTGGTTTTTATATATCTGACCTAGCGATGTAGGGTGCAGCTATCAAAAAGGTTTATACCATTTTCCACTAATGAGAAACACCCCAGCCAGTCACATATTTACCATCATTTTAAAGGGCAATTAAGCACCTGAGCGCACATCACTTCCGTGGCTGGTTCACAATTGAAATCTACCTGCAGCATAATTTCCATGAGTTCCCGAAATGCACTACATCGATCCACTGCATATCGCCTCTCAGGTAACATTTAAAATGCCAATCTGTACTGAGTGCTTGTATCTTTTCTCCGAAATACCGCCGTTTCTACTATGCATTCTGCTACGCAGTACACATATGGTTAAACGTTTTCAACGTCTTTCGACTACTAGTGACCTGTTGGACCACATACACAATTGTCGCTTTTTAACTGAACATCTTTCAAATTTAACTACCTTTTTCAGACCAAACTAGATGTTTTTAGACCAAACTAGACAGTTTATGTTTTAATTCGACAGCGAAGAAAATAACAACGGCTATTTGACGAAGAACTGTCTTGCTGCTGCCTTTGTGGTGTTTAGCACCATATAGGGACGCAATTCGGGAGCTGCTATGTTTGACTCCCGATCCTCCCTTGAATGACCGCAAACTCTTGCCGTCGCTGGCATCAAGCTTATCATCATAACCTAAAACTCGTTTCCTCAGCGCTTAGCAAGCAGGAAGGAGGCGAGTGGGCGATATACATACATTGCCATCTTGTGAATGCACTCTGAATTGGGTAACCGATGGATGTTAGTACAAGCCCTCCTCTTGATCGTGTGCGTCGTACATCTCGATCAACCGTGGTGACCCTGTTCTCCCCTGTGTCTCTATCTGCCTTCATTCAATGTGTGTATGAACCTGTTCAGCTGCGTAACTGTCGGGAAGTCAAATTCCCGAGAACGGATACAACAGCCTTTATGTGCGACGGACACAGGTTCACTCATGAAGAGGGATGCGCGCGAGCGTCTTCATGCCAACACTCACTTGGTGACGTCAGTTGTGGTGATGAATAGCTAAGGCATTGTTCACTCAAAGATCACGAACGATGCCACCTCCTAAGTTCCCGATGTTCGTCGAAGAGCTTGCAGCGTTTGCACGCGCAAACTGGAGATGAAGGGTCCATGGCTGATCATGGACAATACCAGAGTCCACATACGATCTAAAGAGGATACTGGACTCGTTTTATTGGCTGAAGTACCTGCCACCTTAATTCAACATGCTAAATCCGGCAGAAATGTCTTTCTGAATGCGGAAGCGTGGGCTAGTCGCTTGATGTCCAATCCGACATCTAACCGGACGTTAGGTGCGATGATTGTAACGCAGCTGGACTGCACGAGTTGCGTCCTTAATTTGTTGATGAACTTGACAAGGGGCGCAGCAGAACAGCATCTCATCAACTCACTGTATTCAACCTTATGATTTCTTCCATGTTAATCCGTTGCAGACGTTCCACGCACCAAACAAACTGTGTCCACTTTGGCACGAAAAATCTTTATTTGGTCGGAAATACGTCCATTTGGTCTAAAAGCGTACATTGGTTTGAAAGGCATCCGATTTAAAGGGAAAGGTATGTATTTGATTATATATGCAGTGAGCATTTGCTCACCTGCGGAGCATCAACTTAGCCGGAGCCGAATGGATACCGCCTGAAGTGTTAAAATTCGGTGGACCCGCGTTAATACATACGCGTGTGGTTTGGAGAAGAGGTGCCGGCTGAGTTGAGTGGTCTCTTTTGCTGCCACTATACAAGAGCTAAAGGAGCAAGCAATGCGCCACGAATTATCGTTGCGTCAGCTTGGTTACTTGCCTGAGGAAGGTGATTACACTAATCCTGTTCAACCCCCACTTCACACAGGTCGTAGAACCGAGCATGCCCGAAGTGCAATGTGGTGGTGTTTGCGGCTCGTCAATTGCAGGAGAAATGCAGAGAACGACACCAGCCGTTCTACTCGCTGTTTGTTGATTCCAGCAGAGTATTTGGTACGGTGAACCGCGAGGTATTGTGCTAGTGTTGGGGAAGTTAGGTTGTTCGTGTAAGTTTGTAAGTTTAAGTAAATGTCTACACAGTGATATGCGCGTAAGGTTGCAGCTGATTTGACTTACCTCGGATGGCCTTTCTGTTGCCTCTGGCGTGAAGCAAGACTGTGGCTTAACCCCTACCCTGTTTAGTATTTACCGAAATGCTGGGATCTCCATTTAATGCTTATGGTTGCAATGCCCGTGTGGAGTGCGGTAATGAATGGTGAGTTGTTGAACATCCGTCATTTCGAGGCGCAACCACAACCTCTGAGACAACCATCCGTATTCTGCTGTTTGGCGACGACTACGCACTGTTTGCACACAACCAGGATGAATTGCTGCACATGACAACGATCCTCGCTTCGATAGCGGCAAGCAAGACTGTCTTTTTCAGCCTTCACCAAGAATAGAATCCATGGGACTGCCGAAATCCAGATTGGCGCTTAGGTTTTGGAAACCACTTCCAGATTTTTTCCTTTGGGAGTGTTCTTTCTATGGACCTGCAGATGATGAGCGAGGTGCGCATCCGCATATCGAAAGTTGCTGTTGCACTTGGAAAGCTTGGAAATCGGATGTGGAAGAATCACCAGCTATTTGTTAGGAAAATGATGTCGATGGTGCCGGATGGTACCAGAAGGACATCCGATATCTAAAGTGTTTTCACTAACTGCGCCTGCGCTGGATTCTGCTGATATTTTAGGTGCCAGATTTGCTGACACGAAGGTGTTCCTCCTCAGTGACATGTATGTAGTAGACTACATACATCTAATAATAATATTAATAATAATGTTTATTTTCGGGTTTACTAGACGCCCTTTTCGATGTGATCAATTTATTTACAATGTTTTATACACTTCTTACTGTAAATTCCAAATGTCAGGCAGAAATAAGAGCAGTTTTTTGACATCCATGTTTTTCCCAGTTCAAGGCACAAAACAATTTATGGCGTCTTGACAGAGAGCTCCGTGTACGGACGGAACCGTTTCATTTTCCTTGTGTAAAGGATGAGGAGCAATTGTGTGGTGATAATAGGAATATGTAAGTGGAAATCATACTTATTCAGCATAGCATCTATTGCAGACTAAACGTTTTTTAAGCATTGTGGCGTTCTGAAACGCAGCAGTAAAAGAAGCACATTTATTCCTTTACACTTCGGCAGCTGTGCATATGCACCGAGACAGACAGAATGGGCGATTTATTTGTAGCTTGAGGTGACGTGGTTGATAATTGTCGACTGGCTCGGGCGTTTTGTTTTTGTACGCTTGGCCTAAGCGAGTAAGAGGTAAAATGAAAAAAAGCAATATTGGAAATAAGGATGAAGATGTTGGAAGCAGAATCGGTTAGCCGCATTTTGCTGCCTGACATGTTTACACGAGGGCAACTAGGGATGCATAGACGAGTAAGAGCAGATTAGATAATAAAAAATGGATGAAGATAGGTTCGAATAATGCAGTAAGAAGACGAACACTGGCAGATGTCAACATTTCGTATTGTCTCTTCAGTGCCAACACAATAACATGAAAATATATAAGACGACAGATAGGGTGAGACCGGAACAAGTTAGAACAGGGTAGAGGGGCAGGCGTGACACCCCTACGCCCAGGGCAGCCGTAGGCTTACGAACAGCTGTTTCTGCACACAGAGTGCGGGTTTGATACGGCTGATCGCGACTGCCTCTGCAAAACGTAGGAAACGGGTGTTAGTATGTCTTAACACGATTGTAAACATTGTGGCCGGATCAAACTGGTGACAGGTGGCCAGTAAGTGCCTACCTATGGATGAAGCAGGTGGTTTACGTGAACAGATGGTATGAGCAACCGAGGACTGGGCGATTTGACGCTGCAACCATTTAGGTACATGTTCCCTTATTCTGGAATTCGACGATCGATTGGTACGGCCAATGTAGTGTATACCACAACTACAAGTAAATTGGTAAATGCAATGTGAGTTGGCGCCAATAGGTTGTCTTTCCGTCATTGGGGGGGGGGGGAAGATAGGTTCGGTTAGCGTTTCCTTCTCAGGTCACACTTTTGTTATGGTTGTAAGGTAAGCGTGGTTGAGTAAGGAGAATATGAAGAGTGGAGTCAAGGATGGTTATCTCAATCTCATTTTGCATTTCCTCTGTAATCCACACTTAATATTGTGTCTGTGAGGTATGCTTTCCGGAGAAAAATGGGAAAGAAGGTCTGGCAAAGAGTGAAGGGGATTCTGTCAACATTTTATCCTTTTTCATACACATCTTCAGGAGCGCTTGGCCAAGGTAATACGGTGTATGTAGCATACTTACTGTGTATTTGTAATCCACACACCTGATATGGCTCGGACAAGTCAGTAGTACGGATTCGACGAGGATACCCGAGCAGTTGCTGTGTGGTCAACCTAGTTTGGGGAAACGGAACGTGGGGAAAACTAGAGCTCCGTTACCACGACAGAATAAAATTGGGTTTTTCGCAAACTAATGTTAATTTTAGCTATTGTGAATCCAAGCGGGGGATCGTAGGGAAAATTGCGCGCACACCAAGAAGGTGGTTGCGCACATGAACGATAAATTGTTGCAACATAAGGAGGAGAATCATCGATTGAGGAAGCTACAGGATCTGATGGAGTCTAGTCCATTGGCATCTAGTGCACAGTGCTGTAGCACATGCGGTCGCGAATGCCTAAGCCAAGCTGTTCTGCCACTCCACTAACTTGGGCATGCGGGGCCAATATCTACTTGTCTCCCGGTCTTATTCCTTCGCGTGTACACTGGATATGGGGTCTGTGGATGTAGCTGTGGGTAGTGCATCGCAAGCTGCCCATGGTCCTTCTGTAGGCGCAGGCGTCCAGTGGCTGTTCGATGTCTCAGTGATAAACAAATCAGGAAACGAAAGCAGTCAGTCGTACACAATGTTTAGTTACGTACACACATGTATCTGATGTTTTCAAATTTAGTGTACAAATGTACGTATGTTATCTTTTGTGCAATTGATGATCAACAATCTGGACCTTTCGTGGACTATGTTATGTACTACCTCATTGCCAACACAAACAATAATTTTCTGGATCAAACTTCTTTGCCTGCAAACTTTGCGCCTGCCACGCCGGCGTGCAATGACATAGTCTAGCAGGTGAGCGTTAACAATCCGTTCGTGCTTCCAGGTAGCAATATTATTCACAACTTGTGCAAACCGGGTGTTCGTGATCATCAGGCGTGCATGGGGCAATGTGAGATCAGTGGTCACCGTTCCCAATGGCTGTGTCAGTCAATAACATCCGACATCAGGCTTAATGCGCCCGTTGAGATCTCCTAGTAGGAATTGCCGGTCGCTCCTCGGCACGGAGCCTATCTCGGAGGATATCTGAATGATAAACTAATCAATTGTGTCATCCGGATAACACATGGTGTGACCATACATGCTAATCAAGGTAGCAAACACATCTTTTCCAAGTCGCAGGGAATGTTCCATCAATCGTGAGCTGATGCCGGTCGACTCTCCCACCAGCCGTCCGTTTAGGCGGTCAGGTTGGGCTATATGGCAGACATTTCACACTCCTGACTGACCACAAGCCGCTTCTGTCGATATTCGGGTCAAAGAAAGCAATTCCAGTTTTTACAGCAAACCGATTGCAACCATGGGCGACCATACTACTGGCTTGCTACTTCAGCATACAGTATAAACCTACGCAACTAATCGGTCAAGCGGATGCCCTGTCTCATCACATCAATTTAAACCCAAAAGACAGCGACGATTATGTGCTTGCAGCTATCATTTCGTATCTGAAGTCCAACGAATTCTGGCTGATTATGTGAGAAGACTACTAGTAACAGCCGATACCATTCGTATGGAGACATCACGGGACGGCATCTTGGAGAAGCAATGCAGTGTGTACAAACATGTTGGTCAAATGGTGGCATATTTTTGGAGTTGCGGCCGTTATAAAATCGACGTGGATCCCTTTCAGTCTTGAATAATTGTCTAATGTTTGGAGATCGAGTGGTGGTGCCAGATAAATTACAGTGGCAAATATTGCAGCAGTTCCACACGAGGCACCCTGGTACCAGCCGCATGAAAGCCTTGGCATGCACTTTTGTTTACTGGCCAGAAATGGATTCGGAAATTGAATAATTTGGCCAACAGTGTGAATCTTGTCAACTTGCAGCGAAGACCCCTCCCAATTGTCAGTGGTAACTTTGGCCTAAAGCAGAGGAACCGTGGTACCGAATACACTTAGAGTATGCAGGACGGATCAGTGGCCAATCCTATCCCGTTTTGGTCGACTCATTCACCAAGTAGCCTGATGTGTTTCCGGTAAACAATCCGACTGCCCAGCATACTGTCAACGAGCTGGAGAAGCTGTTCCGATATTTCGACTTGCCAGAAATGTTAGTGACAGACAATGGAACACAATTTACCTCGACTTCTTTCCGCAAGTTGTACAAGGAAAGGGGATTCAGCAGATGTTTTCACCACCATATCATCCGCAATCAAACGGACAGGCTTAAATTTTCATGGATACGTTCAAATGTGCACTCTGTAATGCAGCGTAGAGGCCTTCACAGGATGCAATTCAATCTTTCCTATGCATGAATCGGAACGCTCCGAACCCAAACGCCCCTGATGGGAAATCCCCCACGGAAGTGCTATTTGGAAGAAAGATCCGGATGTTGTTCGGTAATCTTTTACCAAGGAGAATATAAAAGCACGGCAGGAGTCATTTGGAGTAATCCCGCCAAGCCACGCTCCGTAACTACAATGTTGGTGACATTGTTTACGCCCAGGGTCTTCGAAGGCCAAAGGAGTGGTCGAACGAAACTGTTATCGGCCGGAAGGGCAGAGTTATCTACGGGGTGATGGTTGGACGTGTGAGGTGGTTTAGGCACATCAATCAGTTGAGACCGAACCGTGGCAAAATCCATGGTCCCCACGGGCCACCGGCTTTGCATTGGGATATTCTACTAGACACGTTCGGACTGGAAATTGGGGGTCAGCAACCCGGTGCGACAACCGATGCTACAAACATCAGATGCACAATGCAGGCTGGCTCATAAGCGAAGAAGACCACAATGGCTGCAAATTGATCCCCGGGCGAAAAGCTACAAACACAATCAGGTTCGAAGGGTTTGCAAGCTGACTCAATTCGGAAAGGGAGGTGACAGTTGGGCAAGAAAGCTGATTGCCAACGCTCGCTTTTTTGCCACAAATCGTGCTTGGGACAGACCGCGCGAGCATGTTGTCACGAGCCAGCCGAAAGCTGATGAAATCGCGCATCAGACATCATGCGTGTTGCCAAGTTCTGACCGGAAACTGATGTAATCGTGCGTCAGACATCATGTGCGTTGCCATGCCCCGGGTAGGCGGATGAACACTGGCGTGCTCGAACAAGACAGTGAACTGGCTTACGGAGCGGACAGTCAGTTGTAGTGCGTGGGCGTACAAGGAAGACAGGTAGCCAAATCCGCCAGGCGGTGTTTAGAGGATTGGTGAGACCGACCTATAAATATGAGCGTTCTCGGTTATAATAGAGCTCTGGTCGGTTGAGTCTTCTGTTTTCCTTTCTGTCGGGTTGCCCAAGGTGTCAAGCAGAGCACGCGTAAGGGCGCACACTTAAAAGCAGGTGTGAACCAACCGGTCGATTGCGGTTACAGCATTATAACAGAACCCGATCCTGTGTTCACCTGGTGTTGTGATTGCGTTTCCCACCTATTAGTACGTTTACGCGGCACCCGCCTCGTGCAGCTTCACTTGATCAGCGACCTAAGCATCATTGAGTGCGACAATGTCGACCGTACCGCGCGAATTACATCACGACCCGTGCATTGCGTCACTCGGACACACTTGTGTTCCGGTTTAGCAGTGCGTGCACGTTCCAACAACCGATGTTTGGCGCTTTGCGCGCAGGCATACGATTGCATCGAGCAATCGCTGGTGTGGTGGCCTTGATAAGAGGAAGTTTGGGTTATTTGAAACTTGGACTGGGTAGAATTTACAACTGAAGAAGAAAGAAAGGAAGCATCAGCGGTAGCATGTCTTCGCTTATCCATCTCTCTGTATGCGGTAGATAGGACAACCTTTTCTTGATGTCACGACTGCCGATGGATCATGACATCGTTATTGACGTGTTCCATGGTTTGAGTTTGTACTGGTGTACTGACCGGGTGTCCACACCTGACAGGAGAACGACTTGAGTTATCAGCCAAAGCCTTCGGTAAAATGTACCTTCGAAAAGCAGCGGGCCGTATACCATGAGTCAGTGAACCGACTCCCGCGGAGTTGTGTGTCCTGACTCCTAGCTAGAAGAAGGGCGTAACCCAACTCACACCCAGCGGTTACCACAAAGTGGCTTCCAAGACATGGGTCCACTGCTCATCATTAGCAGCAGTTGATCAACAATCTGTCGTTATCTCGCCTTCGCAAGCCTCAGTGCACCAAGTACTTTCTCATATATATATATATATATATATATATATATATATATATATATATATATATATATATATATATATATGGTTGGCGGCATCCGGTTTCGGATTTGCCTGTCACTGTGGCAAGCCACAGGACGCCTGCGCCTACAGAGGGACCACGGGTGGCTTGCGCTGCACCACCCACAGCTCCAAACACACAACCCATATTCAGTGTAAACCCGAAGGAATAAGACCGGGAGGCATGTGGATGGGAGCCACGTTTCATCAACGGAGCTGGCCCACACTCCTTCACAGGCAAACACAAGCACACTGTATTTGGGGAATCAAGCGCACACAAGGCGGTGGCTGGACTGTAGTCCGCTCCACACTGAGTGCATGGAACCGCTCTTTGAGCCTAGCACGGCCACAAGGATCGTACACCCCGTCCCCTCCAGCAACGACCAACTGTCTCCTGGAGCCAGTATGAACGATGTAGTGGGTACTAGACAGGTAAGCACCTTGTCAACATACACATCAAGCGCAACCATACCAGGGATATCAAACAACAGCCATTCAATTTAAACGACAAGCTGAAATAAAATAAATCCAATAATGCATACAGATACGGTGGCATAACTCTTCGCTAAATTACCATATGAAGTAAGTTGGTCAGCAACAAATCCGTGATAAGTAAGAAATGTCCACAAGTTACTTAAAATGCTACAAACGCAACAAAATTACCGAAGTTAAGCGCAATTAGTGTAAGCAACGTGGCCAGTTAATAGAACATTATTCAGGGAGGCAGAACAAACCAAATAAAGCGGAATGAAATTTATCCAGCTTAAAAAGACCTAGTTTAAGTGTAAGTTGGTTTAGCCCAACTGCGGTGAAGAAGCATCAAGAATGCAACATCAGCCTCAGCATGGGGCACACATACATACATGGTTGGCGGCATCCGGTTTCGGATTTGCCTGTCACTGTGGCAAGCCACAGAACGCCTGCGCCTACAGAGGGACCATGGATGGCTTGCGCTGCACCACCCACAGCTCCACCCACATACCCCATATCCAGTGTAAACCCGAAGGAATAAGACCGGGAGGCATGTGGATGGGAGCCACGTTTCATCAACGGAGCCGGCCCACACTCCTTCACAGGCAAACACAAGCACACTGTATTTGGGGAATCAAGCGCACACAAGGCGGTGGCTGGACCGTAGTCCGCTCCACACTGATTGCGTGGAACCGCTCTTTGAGCCTAGCACGGCCACAAGAACCGTGCACCCCGTCCCCTCCAGCAACGACCAACTGTCTTCTGGAGCCAGTATGGACGAGGCAGTGGGTAATAGACAGGTAGGCACCTTGTCAACGTGCACCTCAAGCGCAGCCACACTGGGGATATCAGCCAACAGCCAATCACCTGGAACGACAAGATGAAATAAAACAAATCCAATACAGATTCGGTGGCATAACTCTTCGCTAAATTAGCATATGAAGTAAGTTGGTTAGCAACGAATCAGCGATAAGGAAAAATGTCCACAAGTTAGTTAAAAATGTTATAAAAGCAACAAAGTTACCGAAGATAAGCGCAATTAATGTAAGCATAGTGACCAGTTGATAGAAATGTTCAGGTAGGCAAAACAAACCAAACAAAGTGGAATGAAATTTAACCAGCTTAAAAGGACCTAGTGTAAGTTGGTTTAGCCCAACTGCGGTGAAGAAGCATCAAGAATGCAACATCAGCCTCAGCATGGGGCATATATATATATATATATATATATATATATATATATATATATATATATATATATATCCTATTTTGAGTATGTAGCCATAATGTGTTATACACTTAAAATAACGTTTTGGCCTGCGCTTTATTTTGAACGTCTTCGCGCTTGTTTTGCTTGTATCGGTCATCCGCTTCATCTGATATCTAGTACTATTTACGTTATGCTGTCTCCTCAACTGCAGTCATCATTTGCAATTTGGAGTTTGTAGACGACTTTCTTCACTAATTTGACCAATCCTTACGTCTGCATTTTTATTTCTTTGACCTTATCTGTATGCAGGTCACATTAGTGGGCCATGGAGATTGACCATGTGACCTACAGCACTATCCTGCTAGAATTGCATAACGACCATTCTCTATTAATCATCAAGCTGACACACTTGATGATCGATACTTTTTGGCGCTTTGTGGCCCCGGCGAGAAACGGACTGAAGAATTCCACACCATGTTTTCAAGACCGGTATATGTTTTTTGTACACATCATTTGTCTATAGTCATGTCAGCATAAGCTTTATGTACCCAAATGGGTGCATTTTCAGCACTTTCCACCAAAAATTAAGTTTACTTAACGGACACCACCAAAAATTCTGAAAATGGTAGAAAAATGAAAAGGGTGCGGTCATAACTCGATCAAGCAACCATCGCATAACGTTTCACCATATCTTCGGGATTTGTTTTTATTTATAGAGCAAAATTCCATAGAAATGTTGCGTCATGTCCCATTACAGTTTTGTGTAAAATTTTGTGTTTAATTGTCCTACGGATATTTCAGCGTTTATATTCAAAGGTGGATTGAGTAGATTGGTCTCAGTAATGTTGATTTAAGAAATTATCTACCATCGTACTTTTGCAAAGCTGAGATATATTTAAGGTAGATAATGTAAAAAGTGATGTTCGGTGTAAAAGGCAACGGCCGATTTAAATGCCCCGATGTACACTGGTCCGAGTTCTAGCAATCTCTGTTGTTTGTAGACGTTGGAGATTGCTGGGGCTTTGATTACGTAGCTTGATAAAGCATCTGATAACTATCACTTTCTTGTATTCTGGTCTGTTATTGCTTTTTACAGTTATCGTTCGGATAGCTAACAATTGCTAGTCGACAGTCCTTTGGTTTCACCATCCTTCATTCCGTTTTTGTCAGTTTCGCGCTGCTGTGTTTTCACTGTAATTTCAAGGTATACCAATTCAACCGCGATTCCAATTTGCCGATTTATCTTACTTTCTGCTTGTCCTTATTTGTGTCACCTATAGTTGAAGCTACCCTCGCTGAATAGCTCTGTTCGTCGGACACCCATTCGTGCTCCGGTTTCTGCCCGTTCTGCGGCTCCCAGTTCCACACAACCGTGCCGTGTATCTGGTCGCCCCTCAACGACGGAACCCATGCGCTCGCGTGTATCGTCACTGACGAGCAAGTCTACAGCACTGAAATCCGCGCCAGTGACTCCTCGTTCAGATTTCTCGTCTCGTCTCCGGCTCGGAGTGAAAGCGACGACTACAGTAGGCCGAAGTACGGGTGCCTCATCGACATCTTCGCCTGCAGCCAGCAAACCAGAGGGTCGAGGTGAGATCGTAGGGAACTTGTACGGTCCACTGTTAGTCCGCATTCTTACACCGCGGGATACACTGCATCGCGTTCATGCTTTGAGCTCACGTGATTACTCTGCGTGGAGTCCACCATAACTATCACCGCGTCATTTCTTTGAATTTCATCCTTTTTCATCCTGATGTGTCATCCGTTTTCGGCGAATTTTTCTCATAACTTGCTGCTTTTTCTTACTTGCACAACTGAGATGTCTTCTAGGTATCTTTATCCGCGTGTCGGTCCTATACATTGCTTTTGTCGTTGCTATTTTTTGAGCATCCCGGACAGTATCTGATTTTTGATTATTGATCTTCTGTCATCATCACCGCGGCTCATCCTCCTTCATATTGGCTGACATCCGGCTACCGAAGAAATCTCCGCTGAACACGTGGATATGAATTGGAAGCTACTTGATTTTTCCTCACTTACTACAGTTGCTCTCGCGGCGCTTTTGTAATCTCCTTCATCATGACTGCATGTTTCTCTTAGTTTGTTTAAAGAAAACATTGGGCTTGCTTTTTCCATAATCACTTTTTTCAGTGTGGTCCACAAACTTTATTGGGAGTACGAATTTACCCCATCGCAATGAGGCTGGACCTTACCGTGGTGCGATGGTTTGCGTGCCTCAGAGATCCATTGCGCTATGCTGGGTGGTGCTTTTGCACCTTCAGAGCCACTCATACCAGATTGTTCAATGGTTAGAGGCCAGACAAACTCAGCCTCCTGGTCCTCCAGGTTGGGGGTTGGAATGGGAGTGGTTCCTCATTTCATAAAACGGGCTTCTCAGTCCAGTGCCATAACCCGCTGCCTTGCGGTAAGGTTTTTGAACCAAAGGCTTTGGTTGAGAACCCTAATCGTTCTCCTGTCTAGGCCTGGGCAACCTGACAGTATTCTGCCCACGCAATACAATGAAACTTTCCTACAACAATTTCTTGATGCTCTGGCCGTCGCAGAGGATAATCAATGGCGCCCTATCTGCTGCATCGAGCAGGGTGGATAGGGGTATGGATGCTACTGCTCAGGCCTTCCCGTCTTCTTATACCCCTTCTTGCGCTTCTTCATCCTTATCGTCCCGCTCCAACTTTACTTATATCCCCCCATTTTCAGTCCCCCAATTCTTGGCCCTCCCCCAGCTTTCTTCAGTACTCGCTTGTCTTCTAATTTCAAATCACACACAATCGCATGGCCTCGCTCCAATCCAGTTGACAAGTCCATGTTCAAGCAAGCGGACAACGTCAGTTCATCCGTTTCCCTTTGGAGTCCTCGCGTCTCGCTAATACTGGCATGTTTCAACGTGCGCACTTTGCTGCAAATTGGCCAACAGGCAGCACTTGCCCGCACACTAGAGACCCTATCGATCGATAGTTGCTGTTTATCAGAAACCCGCATGCAAGATTCGAGCTCCGTACTTACCCTGAGATCCCCCACATGCGACACTGGCGGCACATTCTCATTGCGCCTGCCTGGCGATGATGCAGCTTCAAATGCCGGTCAAGCTGGCGTCGGCATTGTTTTGATTCCCCGTACTGAAGCTGCCCTGATTGATTGGATCCCAGTAAACAGTAGGATGTGTGCCGTTAGATTAGTTGGTTCGTTCCGTGCTACGAAGTCGCGCGGGGACAAACGGTGCCTGTTTGTCATTGCGGCTTACGCCCCTACAAACTGTAGCACCGATTCGGTAAAAGATGATTTCTATCAGCAACTTCACGAGCTCCTTCGTTACAGAAGAAGCACGGATACTGTGGTGTTGGCTGTTGATCTAAACGCCCAAGTCGGAAAGTTGTCCTCTGATGAGCTTCATCTGGGCGGCCAACATGGTGTAGGCTCGCGTAATGATAATGGTGAGCGATTGCTACATCTGTGTGAAGATACTCGCCTCTTTATTGCGAGCACTAACTTCCGACACAGCATCCGCAGAAGCGTGACTTGGCGGCCATCAGCCTCGGGCCAACCATGGACACAAATCGATCATATCGCGATCAGTTACCGCTGGAGGGGCTGTGTCCATAATTGTCGCTCAATTTGGAGCACGAGCGTGGTCTCTGACCATGCACTTGTCTGTGCCGACCTCCGGGTGCGTTTCGGTGGACGTCCGCAACGTCGAGGTGAACGGATTGACACCAGCCAGCTGGCGAAGCCAGATGTTCTGAATGTATACCATATTGCGCTGACATCTGGGCTGAGTAAGCGCCCACTAAACACCGTTGAAGATCACTGGTCGCATATCCCTCAAACGTTACTGTCCGCAGGCATGTCTTCATGTTGCAAAGCAAATTGCCAAACCGGACATTGGGTCTCTACACAGTCTCTGGAACTTATGGATGCTCGTCGACGTATTCCGGCTGGAAGCGAATACAATGAGGCTCGCCAAAATCTCAGGGCAAAACTAAGTGCTAACCTTAGGAAGGACCGCGAAACCTGGTGGTCTCATCGTGCCTCTGAGATGGAAACAGCCGCTGCCGTGGGTAATCATCGTAAGTTATTCCGTCTGATACGGGAAACAGGCAGCAGGAGACCTGGTGTTAGCGAGACCATACGCGACGAGAGTGGGCAGCCGATCCACAGCTTGTCAAAACGCTTGGAGCGTTGGGCCGAACACTTTGCAAGGCAATTTAACAAACCTGAGTTATCACTTTCTCCTTCGGGCATTGAGCGCCCTTCTCCTTGGGCCGTCTCCTTGGATCCGCCCTCACTCGCAGAAGTCGAACGTGAGATCCGGCTATTGAAATTGCATAAAGCCTCAGGAGCAGATAGAATTCTCCCAGCCCTCTTCAAATTCGGGGGACCTGCTCTAGTAGATGATCTACACCAGTTGCTAGTAAGACTTTGGGAGCAGGAGACAGTCCCGACAGACTGGAACCGCTCCGTCATTATCCCAATTTTCAAGGGAGGCTCTCGTTTGGAATGCGGCAATCATAGAGGGATCAGTCTGATTTCGATTGCCTCTAAATTGCTTGCCTCTGTCATTCTCCACAGACTGACTGGCACTCGTGAACGCCAGATTCGTGAAGAGCAAGCCGGATTTCGTCGAGGTCGGGGCTGCATCGACCACACCTTCACTTTGCGTCAATTGTTAGAACACCGCCACGTTTATTGGCGACCCACCGTTGTCGTGTTCCTTGACATAAAATGTGCCTTCGATTCGGTCGATCGATGTGCCCTTTGGGACTGTCTGCTGAGGAAAGGTGTGCCTGGTAAATATGTAAACATTATCAAAGCGCTGTACGCGCATAGTTCGGGCAGGGTTTATGGCAAACTCTCGCCACCATTCAGTATCGCCAGCGGCGTGAGACAAGGATGCCTGCTGTCACCTTTCCTCTTCAACTTCGCTATTGATGAAGTCATAGAAACAGCGTTCGCTGGACACGACCTAGATGGTGTGGAGCTACTTCCTGGTGAGCGACTTCTTGACTTAGAGTATGCGGACGATATTGCCCTAATCTGTAACAGCTCCCAAACATGCCAAACAGCATTGGACCGATTAGCACTGGCTGTCAGTCGTTTTGGGCTATGCTTTGCTCCATCGAAATGCAAAGTACTTCTCCAAGATTGGCAAGGACCCAACCCTGCGCTAACGCTTGGTGATGATCTGCTAGAAGTCGTTCAGGAATTTAAGTACCTGGGCAGCTATATTAGCACCCGTGGGATTGAAGTTGAGGTTACGAACCGTATAGCAAAAGCTCGAGGTGCTTTTGCCAATCTCCGCCACCTGTGGCGCAGACGCGACATTACCTTTGCCCTGAAAGGCAGAGTTTACAACGCAGCCGTCCGTTCTACTCTCTTATATGGTTGTGAAACCTGCCCCATCAGGTCGACTGACATGAAGAGACTCCTCACATTCGATCATCGCTGCCTTCGCAGCTTAGCTCATGTCTGGTGGGAACACCGCGTGAGCAATGAGCGTGTTCGACGTCGGGTATTTGGTGCAGGAAGATCGAGAAACCGCTTAGCACCATTATATCACGCACCAGGCTCCGATGGCTGGGCCACGTGTTGCGCATGCCAGCACACCGACTCCCGCGACGTGCATTGTTTGCGCGTTGTGGGTGCGGTTGGAAGAAGAGGAGGGGAGGCCAAGTGATAACTTGGTCGAGAGGAATGAAAACCCTCACTTTTAAGTTGGCGTCGGTTGGTGCATCCCGACTGCCTGGCTGGGGTCCTAAGGACGGTGAACACGTTTGGTTAGACACACTTGCTAATATGGCTCGGAGCCGGCACCAGTGGCGTTTATGTTGTGATTTCCTTTGCCCATCCCCCTCCTGTTTAGTATCCCCCTCCAATCACGATCTCACCTGTTAGGCATAATATGATTCTCTTTTTACGGCAGCCAGCTGTTAGCTCTCCGGAACGATGTCCATCCGTTACTGGGGACTCAGCGGGCTTGCCACTGTTTTCCTTTTCTTTTCTTTTGTATTGCGGCACAATAGCTGAGGTGTTTTCCACCTCCAGCTAACGTGTAATGATGATGATGATGAGTAATAAGTATTTCCGTCCATTTTTCTAGCTAGCACACCGAATTAGTGTGAAGAGTTGGTTTGTTGGGCTGCATTAAAGTGGTTTGCATATTGATTAATTTTTCGTGTTCCAGCACAAATCTTGTGGCGTTTTTATGTTGCTTATGCCGATTAGAAAATGCATTTTTGCTAGTTGATGTGTTTAGGTTATTCACCCATTAGTCAGCAGATCGCCGAATGCTCAGGCTTCTTGCTTGTAAGCCACAATCAGCTGTTTCAAGCATGCGTAGATGCAGGCTACTTAGCAGTATCCCGAACTCGCACGCGGTTGCCGGTGCTCTCGCATTAGCGGACCTTCTTTTTGACACTTGCGTATCGCTTTCTCTTTCTACCTTGCCTTGGTGTGTTGTCCCACGCACTGAAGCTTTCGCTCTCTTACGGTAAAAGCAGTGGGTTTGTGCCAACCGAACTCTTTGCTGTCTTTTAGAATATCACAGACTGTTTTTAACCAGACCGTTTCAATCTTATTTCCAATTCTACTTCGGCTTCTCGTCCAGTGGCACCGCATTTTCACCACCCAAAAATTGACACTACATGCGTCACTTCGTTTGGTCGCGTATCACTTCATTACTGACAGGATAAATGTAGATGACCATTTTCCACACGTGTCTCCCCTAGGTTTTAATCATCTACAGTGATCATGGAGTCATTCCATTTTACACTTTCCTAAGCGAGTAACGATCTTTAGGTTCGTTTGCTTTTGATTAGTATGTTAACTTTTTCACCCCAATTCACATTCCAGTTTCTGGAAGCCAAACACCATGTTCAACCAATGTAACGGTACCCAATCGCTTCGGGATTCCTACGGCTAGTGCGCCTAAGCGAGTCCCTGTCACTCGTTCATTGGCGGGACACAAGAGCCCGGAGCTACCCGCAAATCCATCTTCTGTTCGATGTCACTCGAGTGCCGCCTTGACACCCCGCACAGCTGCTCCTGCCAAACGAACACCAGCTAAGACCACTGCATCCACCATGAAAATCACTCCACCGAGAAACCAAATTCCGGCGGTTACCAATCCTAGTGCTTCACCTTCTGCCGCTGCTCCAGTGTTATCCCGCTCGACGACACAGCGTTCCTCTATATCTAACCGAGGTGAGTCTACGGTATGAAATTCGTGAATTCGTCCAGAGTGATGACAGGTCACGGTAGTTTACTTTATAACTATATATATATATATATATATATATATAT
>OX104067.1:81186409-81208459 GCA_944474145.2 Dicrocoelium dendriticum | reverse complement strand
AAACGGGAGCACATCAAACTGTCCGATTGAGTTCGGGTGAAAGTCACATGGTGGCACCCGACACGTAATCCGTGTAGTAGTGGCATATCAGGAAGGTCTCAGGTCCACCGGGTTTTCCAGACCTTGAGGCTAGAATAGAACAAACGTTACATGCCGAAACCAACTCCGTCTCAGCGACATTCAATTATTCAATCAATCTTCGAATCGAAAAGGAAATACCAATGAAATTTTATCTATTGATTATGAAACATAAGTGTAATTACATCCACAACTGTCTTATCGTCTCATGCGCGCCAAAACCGTTGCATTTCTATTCATCAAACCGCCATAATGTTTAGCTTGGTCATTCGCACAACTCCTGTCACTATCGCCAACTCCAACCTAAACAGCCGCTAGCTTGGGATTCGGAGTCCACTGCACCATGTGAACAGCACCCGTAAGGATCCGTTCCCCAACGAGAGCGACAGTAGGGGGACCGTGTGCTAGCACAACTATGCTTGGTGGCATCCGGTTCCGGATTTACCTGTCACTGCGGCCTCCGTAGGACAACCACAGGACGCCCATGATAACCGTAGGATAAGATGTTTCGAACTCACGCTCTTGGTTCTTGCACCTACCCTGGCAGTTGTAGAAAACAGGAGGATCTGTTACAGGCGCATCAAACCACTTACGCCAACAGACCGGAGAACGATCCCACATCAGTTGGGTCTCTGACCAACGTGTTCTTCTTTGGGACTACGGTGATCCCAGTCTGTTATCATGAGATTTTACCTTCATTGCCTCCGATGTGTAGGTACCGCTCCGATACCCTAAACACATCGCCTCATCTAATGTTTCCTACTTTTCTAGCTGTAGCCACTGGGCTGATATGAGACCCAGATACGTTACGCAAGAACATCTACGCCCTATTGACTGATTAAGATCTGTTCTGTCAACTGATGGAGGCCACTGAATGATGTTAATTTGACGTTCGCTTAGAATAGCAATCCAAGTGTTTCATGTTAGCCATGGTATACAGTGTGTCAGCCGAAGGTGCGAAGCACTTTAGACATGTGGCCGTAGTGAGAATACACCCTGGTCATCTGTGCACCCCCTCCAGCTGGTCAGAAATCGTAGACCAGACCCTGCACCTCTTTCATGACTTAAATTCACTTATAGCCCACGTGGATACTAACCATGAAACCATTATGAAGATACACCAGATTGAACGAACTTAGCGTCGAAGCGGCCCTTTTCCATCAGTGGGATCTATACCAACGTACCAATCGATATCACGCAACATACGCTACCCTCATTGTATTGTCACCGGCGTTTAAAAGTGAAATCCAATCTTCTAAACTTCTTAACGCCTAAAAGCCTTCGGGTTAGGTTCGCCCATGTTACAAATGCGCGCAGTTGTTAAAAGAATGGTGATATTTGGCTTACACGGTTGCTTCGATAATTATCGAGGAATCTAGATAACTAAATGGTATATTTTTCGACTTTTTGAGACAGACCGATTACATGACCTGATCATTTGTACAACACAAATAAGTGATGTCTAAAGTCGTTAGAGATTTTCCGTGGTCCCGATGGAGTGTTAGGAGTGTACTATAATTTTAATGAAGTAAGAGATGGAGCATTTGAAATTAAGAATAAATGTAGGTATAGCCGACACTTCAAGTAAAGTAATACGTCCATCCATAGAACCGTCTTCTGGGGACCTGCTTCCATGCGGGGTAATCCCTCGAAAGGTTTCATGCGCACTCCCGCTTCTCACCTGGCCATGTACGTACGTGTGGAATAGATCAACTTGAAATTGGTAACGGCGCAATTCTAAATTTTTACGGCCTAAATTGATTCCGCTTTGGCTTAACATGACTCAAATACGGGATAGAGAGCTTGGAAGCTTAAATACGTCATTTCAGGAGATTGGCCCAATCGTGGTCGACAATAGTAAAAGAGAAAATGAATAGGAATGGAATGAAAGAATAATAAAGGTAGGTGAATGGCTCATGTCTGACGGTTGTCCGCTTCAACCTCTACATAAAGATCACAGAAAACAAATAATTACGAGATGAGATAGCTCAAAGAAATATTGGGATCGCTCCGTCAGCTGCAGGCGATCGAAAAGGAGAGTGATGGCGCAAATTCACTTTGTAGGGCGCTGAGGACTGTTGCAGGTGGCCAAAATGTTGCCTCCAATATAAAAGGGAAAACAGTTAGTAGTGTAGAGCAAGTGTAAAGAATGGCAATAAAAATTTATATATTGACCTGATTGGACGTGTGTTTACGCAATTTTGACACCACTGATCCTGACGCACACCCATCTAAAACTGTCGCCAAGTGAGTGTTGTCGTGATAAAAAATAGAACGTTATTTTTTCATTGCAAGGATGGGTATGACTGGGTGACAAGTACGTTGCGTGATCTGATTAAATGCTTTCTGGTCTTTGAAAACATAGCTCCTCGATCTTTGTCTTTCTTTCAAACAATTTCGTTACATTCGGTAAGTGAAGAAATTGGTTTAATTTACTTTTAAACTGACTTACTAATTGTTTTGCTCTTACTGAGTGTGGCAGTCAGTTCCATACAACGGGGTATCCAACCATGAAAAGTTGGCTTGAATTAGCGACGTGAAGTTTTGTTGCGGAAAAATAAATTTTCTGTTCCTTAAGTTATAGTCGTCATCCTCCTTAATCTACAACTGGATACTTCAGCTAAAGCTGAGATGGTGTATCAGTTTGTAAAAGAAAACTAAGCTATCCTTAGTTTTCGTAGCCGTAGAGGATCGATTCTCAGTGGCTTACATCTATCGTGATATAGTGCTAGCTACGATTCACTCATAAGACCTCTAGTGCAATTTCCGCTGTAAACGCCGCAGTGATGGTAAATAACTCTTTCATATGAGACTGTGCACCCAATCGGGCAGTACTGTAAAATCAGATAAAAAGCAAGCTTGGCTTTGGGTACGATTATCGAGTTGTTGATTACATGTAAAGTGCGCCCTGCTGTTGATAACTGTTTTTGAGCATAAGTTGAGAACTTTAATAAGTCATTATAGCTTACTCCTGGGTCGCGGATGGACGGAGTGGTGTCGATTGGTCCCCCATTTAGCTGCCTGGTGGGATGCAGTATCTGTGACAGGGGCGGGACTTGTGCACGGAAAAGCCAATTAATCATTCATGTGACTAGAGCTTGAGGGAATGCAGGTGCATCTTCATAGCTTTGATACCTATCTGTAGACGTTCAGGTGAAAACTTATGGACGATTTTCATATTGTCCGCAAAAGAAGATGGTATTCCATCTTTAACTCCTTCGAAAACGTCGATAATATAAGTGAGAACCAGAGTGAGACTAAGAAGGCTGCCTTGCAGAGCTCCACTTGTTATTGCACGTGATTGTGACTGCAAATTATCTAGCAAGACGGTCTGTATGCGCTCTTCTAAAAATGAGATAAACCAAGCCAGAAAGGAGCCACGAGCACCGAAAGATTTGCCTTTCAACAAAAGCCGCTTACGTGGTAAATACTCGAATACTTTCGAATATGGAAGATCACCAGTATCGACGCTTTGGTATCTACAGCCGAGGCAACGTGTGTAGAGCTGAACTCAGTTGCTGGCAGCGACGATTACCAGTAAGACCAACAACGGATACCAAGTATTCAGTAGCGAAACGTTGCCGAACCCAACATGTGTTTTAGGAGTTACAAATAAATGGAAATCAATTAGCGAAGCATGAAACGATGAACCGCATGACTCACAGGGAAATCGACTGCGAATGCCAAGTACCATCAACAAAACAAATGTACGGATAGAAGATACAAGCAAGAGTAAAATCCATGGTCGCGGAATAATGAACGCGTAAATGTTTCAGGTATACTACAGGGTTCTCCTCCTAGGAGCCTGATGGAGGGTAGGCTTCGATAAATGTCAAGTGGGAGACGATGTGAAGAATAGGGAGTCGAGTACAGATAGAAGGCGCATGTATATAGGAAGGGAGCTCGTGAAGTTTTGGTCCGGTATTCTTCGTTATTTCTTATTTGAGTGTAGACCGGAGTGCGTCATTGGTGGAACAGCGCGGCGAGATTGTCGGACTACAAGAAAAACTGGCCATTTCAGAAAAAGGGCATACAGGACATTTCCACCGCTGTAGGCCCGGCGATGCGCTTGGGAGGTGTCACACCCCCACTCCACATCAAAGACGGTCCACGTCCCACGAAGAAACCCAGATGTCGTTTTTGGAGAACCGTATTCGAGCGCCTGGGGACCAGACTGGGCTGTCAGTACCGGTAGTATGGGGAAGAGCGGCTGCTTGGAGCCAAGGTAGTGAGGCCTGAGGCTTCGGACAGATGGGCCAGAAGGTGCCCCAGTTTTTCAGGGGACGGGTTCTGAAAGAAAAACTCCGGAAGAGTGGGACGTGCTCAGGGCAGGCGCTATGACGTCGTAGGGAAAGCAAAGCAAGTATACGAAGCAACAAGGGCACACTTTTTGGTATTTCAAAAATTGTAGGGTTTTGTAATTTTACAAAACGTTTTTGAATAAAGCACACGATTATTATTTTAAAAAATACGCTTGTTATGAAAAATAACACACGTTAGCAAAATCTGAGAAATGAACTGGACCTCTGACATGTCTACTCGTCGATCTGTTGCCTGAGGTTGGGGTGGGTCAAGGGTAACTGTATCGTCTAGTGATTGATGTGAAAGACGCAGTTGTAGGTAGATGCACCTGTGCAGTTGTACCCAGTGAGGCTGGGGAGGGGTCTTCGAAGAAGGCCACCTTTGGACGATCGATGGATACCGTTGTTCGGTGACCATTCTGATCTAAAGTAAATTGCTTCGGAGTTCGTTGAAGAATCCTAAAGGGACCGGCGTAAGGAGACTGAAGAGCACAACGCACTGCGTCCGTGCGAACGAAAACGTGTGTCCTAGTAGTGGGCTCACTGTGAATTTTCACAGCTCTGTTCTGCTCACGAGTAGGGGTCAAGCGCAGTATGCGCTTGCTTTGAAAGGGAGAGGATGGGAATATTTACGGAGGAATACATGTAGGCAAGGGAGGTGAAATGAGCTCTCCTGGAAGCTTAAGTGAATTGTCGTAGACAAGTTCTGCTGGTGCGCATTGCAAGCCAGATTTGGTGCTACTGCGGATAATCTGAAGTATCAGTTAATTGTTTTCGCACTAATCAGAGTCAGAAGTTGCAAAAGGGAAGACTACAGCTATCGATGAAAGCGTCGACTAAAATATTAGCTGCAGCATGGTATGCCGTCGTATGAATACACTAACTTTCAAGGAAGTTGTACAATGTATCGAATTATGATGGTTCGCGAGGCATTCCACTGTCGGTTATACCAGATGGGCATCCATAATGTGACACTTGACGGTCCAAGTAGGCACGGACGACACTTTCAGCTGTGCAGTCTGGTACACGGGTGGCTTCTGGCCATCTAGTGAAGCGGTCGACACACATCAGTATGTACGCGGATCCGCGAGTGGGAGGCAAGGATCTTACCAGGTATAAGTGTACGTGTGAGTACCACGAATCCGGTACAAGCGAGTGGACTACGGGTGTGCCGATGTACTTTGGAACGCTGGCAATGAAGACAAGCTCAAGCCGAGTTGCGAACATCTTTGTTTACACTTGGCCAAACGAAACGCTCGGTGACCAGTTTAAAAGATACCCGTATACCGGAATGAGATGATGTGTGCCGTTGACGGCGCGAAGTCTGAGAGTGGCCTGCTGAGTCGCCTCCCGAGGTGCAGTAGAAACCACGATAACTTCAGCCTCCGTATCGATCAGGAACGCGGTTCCAAATTTGCAGTTCTTAACATAAAGGAAGCGACTGCCGTTGGGTGGGCCATTAACGCTAGTCGTCTTTATGTCGTCGCTCGACAATTTCTCTGTTGAGTCACATTGAAGGTGCACAGTGTGGTACAATGCCTGGATAGTGCATCAAATCGGCGGTGGTGCCAACAGTACTGATTACCGCCTGCAGAGTCGTTACGGTTAGGCTATTTGCTGCGTCAGCGGCGTCCGTTATTGTTAGACCTATTGTTAAAGTCGCGGCGCAAAGCAGCCAGTGTGGCTAAAATAGTCGTGCATTCCTGTGAAGTATGGGCAAACTGGGTGATGTGTGAATAACAGGAGACAGGAACGCTATTATGGGTACAAAGTAACTGTTGCAATGGGGAATTGACACAATTGAGCTGAGGACGAAAACGCGCAACTACTGTGTCAGCTATTTGAGGGGCGTCACTTGACGATTGAAGTTAAATTGCGGTAAGGATACCATGGCTTCTCTCTGGTAAACGCTGGAAACAAAGTTTTCAGGTAAACAACCGTTTCTTGTAACCCAATTGCAGACATTGGAATAGCTGCAGAATACGGATCCGCTCAGATGGTGTGCTTCTGCTAATGTCGGCCTGCTTAAGAGTGTCGTAACGTTGCGCAGAGCCAGACTGCACTAAAAGATTCCTGAATTGCAGAGTTACGCTGCTGAGCAGTCATGCTAGTACCTGACTACACTTTGTTGAATCGGAGGTGATCCTATGACGAACGACCTCAGACTCTAACAATACAAACCAAAAATGGATCGTAGCTAATAAACGCCGTGACAGGAAAGGTGACAGCCTTGAAATCAGGATCAGGACAGACAGGATAAAAGGGTGTTAAACAATGAAAATTGGAAAACCAAACAAAAACTACAAGATTTGTTCTCACCGGGGATCGGGATGCAAGATGGCTGTGGTGGAGTTCACCACCCGGGTCATCAATTGTACAGCCGAACTCAGTTAAACTGGTAGCGTGGATTACCAGTAAGACCAACAACGGATACCGAGTATTCAGAAGTGAAGCATTGCCGAACCCATTGTGTATTTTACGAGGTACCAAGTGCTGGAAGTTAACTAGCAAAACACAAAGAGATGGACCGCACGAAGCACAGGCAAATTGAATTTGAACTCCGAGTACCATCAGTAAAACAAATGCATGGATAGAAGATGCAAACAAGAATAAAATCCAGTGTCGCGAATTAATGGAAGTGATGTGTTCCACGATCACTACATGTGTGATGATGATGATGCCCAACAGCGCAACCAGTTGACTGCTAAAAGGTTTTAGAAGCAAAGCGGCCTAATGCTGGGGTGCACTTTGACGGCACAAAGCAAGAGCTCTTTAGGCTTGCAAACAAGTCAGCTAACTCGTTGAATTCTCGCACGCGTTGTTGGACGGACCGAACACCTAATCATACACAGAGGCTTTCCTGTGAGTCGGGCAAATATTTCTGAACCGCAGAATTTGAGAAAACTTTTTGGGACGTTAAACTACCCAAGTGCTGTAGACATCAATCGTGGCTGAGCCTCCGTGTCGACGAAGACGCCAAAGCGACGGAAGTCAAACGTACTTGGCACATGAAGGTTGAGGCTTACAGCCAAAACGTCAATGTGATGGAGTATGTTTGACTTATATATATGACCATGAATAGCGCTAATAAATTCCACCTGGTAAGCCAAATTGTCTCTTCTGATTCCCTCCGGTATGATTTTACGTGCCACCAGGTGGTGAGCAGAGACATGTCAGCGTTATCACGATGAGCGTTTACGACATGAATACTGCCTTTTAGGTGTGACAATGTGCGGATAACATTTGGCTTGCTGACCGTGGTGCTTAAATCTTCCCGATCAGTCGAACTCAGTCAAACTAGTGCTAACAAATCGTGGATCCTCGGGCACTATTGGCTGTAACCAATTGTGTCTGTATACCGGATGCAGTGCAAATAGTATTAGCCACCCCATTAGCTGCCCATTATAGAATATGGGATGTTAAATGCTGGAACACTGTGAACAAGATTAAGGTCGGGAATTCTCGTACAACCCATGTAAGGGGTAACTCTCGAGTGGTTTTTTTGATATGATTTTCTATTCACAGGTTGTTTGGCCGATACTTTTGCCCGGTTTACGGTGAGCATGCAGTATCGACTCTCCGCCAGACCAGATTTCAGTCGGTGATGTTTAATGATGTACTTCAACCGTTGATTGTGTTACCCTTTCCATTTATGCGGGGCATAAGTGCGCATTACCATAACTTGACTCTTGGTCATTCGACGGACACTTAGAAGTGTCGAAATCAACCTCGCCACTGGACAAACACTTTATAATACTTTTTCCTCTGTCGACTGTCGTCGATTTCAGCCCATGGATGTGTTACATCTCTACCGATGTTTCTCCATCGTAACTCTCTGGGCCAATAGACAGCTTGTATGATTGCGTTCTGTACGTTCCACCTCACCCTAAACAAATAACTTCACTTCCTGCAATCTCTTACGATGGCTAGCAGCTCTTGTGATTGATTATCACAAGCCAGGGTGTTAGCTCACCTGATTCACCCCAAATCCGGATGAACCATGTTCTGCTGCTTCTTCCCTAAGTCATTAGTTTGAAAGTGTCCATTGGGTGCTGACCAAAGGGTTTCTGCACCCTCACCAGAACATTTTTTTCTTCAGACCAAGTGTAGATCACTGAACCACACGCACCGATTTTGGATTAAAGGTTTGTGTTAGAAGTGACCAATGCACATTGGTGGTCTCAGCGGTCCAAAAATAGGCTTACTCATCCGTCAAATATTGACAACCAGCGCTTTGATCCTAGTGATATATCTTCAAAGTCCCACAAATACAAGCCCCACAGAAATGACTCAAATAAACGTTCGCTGTACACCACGATGCATTCCATGGTAACCGATTACTGAGTATCTGCAGAGGAAAAGGTGGAAAATCCACAATTAAGGTCATCGTTACCCTACTGCAAACAACACTGTACTGACGCGTTGGTGTCGCCGGTGTGGACGCTTTTGGTGCTCATTAGCACTAAGAGAGGAACTTCCGCACGACGACGGTTCTGCTCAGGCGGTGCGTGAAGTTCTTTTATCCAATCCCTTAGTTTGACTCGTAGAACTTGAGTCAAATCGCCCTGATGCACAGGCCAAAAGCTAAACCTCGTCATTCGTCAAATACTTGGTATACTCCCAATTCACGCCTTCCTTTAGAGGTCGTATACTTTTCAGCCGTAGCCTCCTCTGACAAAGTTATGTCGAATAGTATTGGAAAGAGCGACTGAAGTAGGTTGTAGGAAAGAGGCACATCGCCTACCGCTGGTAGGAGGCTGGTCTCTGCGCATAAGCCGCTGATACTTAGCTTATATGGCCACGACTAAATTTGATTTAGCCTTGGTCAACGAAGAGGAGCCAAATTTTTTGATTCCACTTTGTCATCTACTGCATGAAATACCCCATTGGCCAGTCGCACATTCTCAAGATTAACGCACTATTTTAAGTTGCGAAAGGTGGTTAGAACGGATTTCTATATTCCACTAGAATTCAGTTCCCATTTAGTTTGCGAACTCGGAGGATCTTCCGCTTACTCTTGATTACGCACCAGTTGATGATCACATCTGAACTTCTAGTCGGCGTAGTAAGTTTCCAGTATGAAATCTGCACGCTGGTGCGAAAACTCTATGCGAACTCGAAGAATTGCCCATTCCTATAAAAACGTCGTGTAAGAATGGTACACCAGCTGTGGGTTATGGGCCAAGCACAGCCGGCGAATGAGCTCAGAGAAGTTTTAGAACAAATGGTTGGCGTATTTGATGGACTACGTTTTGTCAAACCTGGCGAATCCGCATGCGATTAGAGTGACATTTCCTAGCGTACAGGGTTGATAGTCACGAGAGCGGAAACATGAGCCATGGTGCTCTTACTATCACATGTCAGGATGTCGCTTCCAGTGGTTCCGCAACAGATGAAATATTCCAAATGCTCCCATGTGCAACATGGCATTGACAGATGTGCCCCGGGTGGTGGCGATGAGGAGCCGCTCTTTGCTTTCTCAACTAGAGCCGCGCATCTATGCTCGTCAAACCGGCCGGATAAGATCGCTCGCCACGCATTTGAGAGTTCTACCACCTCCAGTCTATTCACGCGACTGCTGAAATTGTCAACTTCCGACGCTTTGATAATCAACATCTGAAGAGTCGATGGCAAACTCCTCCCAACGATCTCAACATTATCCCGAGCGATTTAATGCCTAGTACCGAGCGCATGTACTGCCACGGCCGAATCTTTGTGCTCTCCAAGGGGATGGAAGCCATCACCGCCGAGGTTTTAGTCGACCATCTAGAGCGAAACAGTAGCACCTGAGAAGCACGGGTTCCGCCAACACCGTTCATGCGTATTTAACCTACACTCTGTACACAGAATTTGGACCGAAGCCGCTAACAAAGGTAGAGGGACCGACCTCATTTACCTCGACTTTTCCGAAGCCTTCGAGCGACCGGACCACTGGGTTCTGCTTCACAGATGTGAAACTACATGGTAGGGTATCAAGTCCTTGGGTGGATCTGGAATTTTCTACATAAGCGGCAACTGCAGGTTATAGTTTGAAGTGTGCTGTCCGATCCGATTCATGTCGAATGTGGAGCTCCACAAATAGCAGACCTGAGATCGCGTTTGTTTCTCGTGTTCATCAGCGAGCTTACGCGTCTGAGTGCCTCGGATCCCTTGTTGTTCGCTGATAACCTTAAGATGTAGTGGCGATCGCCGACCAAGGAGATCATGATGCATTCCAGCGAGAGCTGGACAGTGCGTATGAGTGGTCAATACACAATCTGCCCCAGTATAAATATAACGTCGTCCACATTCTTCACCAGCCAAACATCGAATACCAGCTTAAAGACCATGTCCTGCAGTCACCCAGGAACGCGACCTTGGGGTTTTAATCAAATCGGATCTGGACTGCTAAGAACAATCTGCGAAAGCATCAAAAAATGGAAACCAACGCATTGGCATGTTACAGAGGACATCCGGGCGGTTTGCTCTCTCTGCCTGTTTGCAGTTGCTTGACACATGCGTGCGGCCTCATGTGGAATACGCGATCCAGATCTGGCGGCGCCGGCACAAGCTGGGTCTCGCAGCGCTCAAGACTCCACAGCAAAGCGTCGCAAAGCACGTCAAAGTGATGTTTTAAATTCCTTACCAACTTAGGATGCGGAATCTAAGATTGTATAGCAGCCAGTATCGTCGCCTACATGTCGACCTAATAATGGCCTTCCATAATTTTGGGAATCCCAACCTCGTCTGCCCCTCTACTGCAACTTAGTCAAAACACGAATTTGAGGGTTGATCAGCTCAAGTTGGCTAAATAATACAGTCAGCAAGAATGTCGGCGAAATGTTTGCTCTCTTCGTGTCCGTTAGCAACGGAAACCCCCCAAAAGTTAAGCTGTCTCCGCCCCTATGTTTAAAAAGCGCCTTAACGTTTCCCTAACCTACATACACAACAAGAATAAGCTTGTGAACCTCGACAGAAAATATAGTGTAACGAAAGTTGCACAGTCAGAATTAACCTTCACAATCGAGGTTGGCTCTTTTCTGCATGCCTCTGTGTGAATACTGTGGTGAGTCCACAAATACCATATTCATTTTATCACTTTGCTTTCTATTCACCATGCTATAGTTCTCAGTTTGGTCATCCTACGAGATTTGTTAAAAAACAGGCCGCCGCTAGAGTAGTGTCAGATCCGGAGAGTTGCCTGACCAGTAGAAAAAGGAATGCAAACCAAATGAGAAAAGGAAACGTTTTCATTGCTGAGTGGAAAAGTCAGCGCTATCCCCGACGTGGTATGAACAGACCATTGGTTCTGCCGACCTCTGAGCATTAGGGTCACAGAAGTCAGAAGGTAGGTCGTTCAGACCAGACTAGAAAGTCGGCTCATAAGGAGAAAGGCGTAATAGTAAGCTATAAACTTTGTCGGGGAAAATCGGCAGAAATGGAAGCGTTAAGGATAAGAGGAGACATGATAACAACGATTAGTCACGATCAGCAACTTTCTTGAAGTGAGGGTAACAAAGCGTTGCGTCGGCAGTGACTAGAACAGTTAGATCGCAGAAGCCCGAGAGAGGTCAGAAAACAGGAGACCATTCTGCCTATCCCTGGTCAAGCGGGTCACAGAAGTCAAAAGCAAAGAGACCACTGAGACGGGAAAGCAGACTGATAAGTCTGCCCATCCCTGGTCATTCAGGTCACAATAGTCAAAAGCAGAGACCATTGAGACGAGATTAGAAAATCTGCTCCAAGGGTGAAAACCGTAGAATTTAGGTCTAAGTAATAAAGGAAAGCATCGGCAGAATAGGCACGCACAGGATAGCAGAGATGAGTGTCATAAGTAAAGAGACGACAGCAGCTATATGAAAAGCCAGTTAGCATGCCACGGAAAGGTCTGGAGATGAGGGGAACAGAGCGCTTGGAATGTAGAGCCTCGAGTGAAAACGTCTCGGATGTCTGGGAGCAGTGAGAAAAACGAGACTTGTCAGCCGAGGATAGGTTAGAACCAGGTCCGAATACATTTCGTTCTATTCAGAAGAGGTCGAAAAGCCAACGATGTTCTCCGGGTTATGGGAGTAGACCGATAAATCTGCCTATCCCTGATCAATAGGGTCACGGTAGTCGTAGGCAAAGAGAGCAAGCCGTTGAATATATGTATACGTACTAAAGGAGAGCATCGGCAAGATACGCTTGTTCAGGAAGACGGGGGACATAGCAATAAAGATTAATCAGGGCCAACAATGCATTTCAGTGATGGGATACAGTACGTTACGTCGGCAGAGCCTAAGCCATTGAGATCTCAGAAGTCTGAGGTGCGTCAGAAAGCAGGAGACCGTTCAAACGAGTCCGGATATGCCAGCATGATGTCATCGTTTCCATTTGGTGATTGGTATATTATATGAAGTGTGGGAGGAATCGTCCGAAGGGAGTTTCAAGGCTCCTAAAGCGCAAATGCTTAAGGTCTGGGACACCAAAGGAAAGCAGACGAGATAAACTGATTATGGAAAAAGCTATCGCTCAGAAGGTGTGATAGAGACACCTTGCCTTAGTCCTGGGTTAGTGAGATTGAAAAAATTCAAGTCAGAGGGACAATGGTAAGTTAACGCCAACTAAAAAGGGAAAGTAGAGAGCACGGAAAGGAAAGCATAGGGTGGGAAGAAAAGGCTCTACTGGGGAGATGTGGAAAGTCAACGGCGTTTTCGAGTTGATGGCGTGCTGTCCTATAATTATTCATAAGGACGAATAAGGACAAGCAGCTTTCTTGAGTTGAGGTGTACAAAGCGTTGGGTCAGTAGGGTCTATGTCATTTAAATTTCAGAACCCTAGGAGGGGACAGGAATTAGAAACTCGTTTAAGCGAGACCGGATAAGCAAGCGCGTTAAGGCTAGGCCGCTAAATTAAGGGGGAGCAAAAGTGTTGATGCCCGTCAGAAAAGGAAGATCACGGGTTTAAAATGGTTTTATGAATTAAGCATCCATATTCGAGCGTCTTTTAGGATGAGTGGAACATAGTTTTCGGTGTGCAGAGCCTGGTTTGTTTGCGTCACGGATGGCTAGAAGTCAAAAGGCAGCACAGTGGACAGTCCTGACCAAACCAGAGCTTAGCGCATAGCATTAACCGTCCAATATCGGTAGAAATGCAAACAGAGAGCCTGGAACGGAAAGCCTATGATCTGGAAGGAATAGGCTCCATTGAGAAGTACGAAAGCCAGTGACATTCGCGAGGCAACGCGAACAGTCTACTACTGTCACTGCTGAGCACGTGTTTACTTCAAACCAATTTGGCTGACCATTAACGACAGGCAAGATCATATACGGAGGTGATTTGTTCATGGTTGAACAGTGCATAAATACATAGTTCATAAAGAGTAACTCTAAATCACCTGAGTCACAATCGTTTTTGTTCGGCAATTTAACCAACCCATATGATGGTAAAGTACGGCACACGCGAGACAAATGGCCAAAGTTATCGTAATTCCTGCACTTCCCTATATGTAAGTGAGGGCACTGGTTAGTGGCAGTGTCTTGAGTAGCGCATCGCTAGCACACAAACTCCAGCACAACTTTCCCATAGAAAGTGGCCTAGTTGAGTTGTTTGCAGCCTCTGCAAGCTGGGTGGCGTTAACAGTGGACAACTGATGTTTCAGCGGCTTTTCTGCGAAACAGAAGTCGAAGCAGGTTCCCGAGAAAGCGTTTCATCATCCTGGGTAAGAGTGTTTCTCTTGATATCTCATCTAAAACTTCAGCTATCGGGCCCTATGTTTTATGACTATTTCAAAACGCGACGAAGGCATTGTGTTGTAAAGGCACGCTGCGACAGCTCAGTAAAAGTTTGCGATAAAAGCTTTTACGCTTTCTCCGCTCTGCTGCTGTAATTGCAAAACGGAGAGAAAACGGAGAGCACGCTTTGCTGCATTCCCAACAAAACCTCAAATAACTGAATGATTACTGTGTTCCCAGAATTAACCATCCAGCGCAATGAGACTGGCTCTTACCGTAGTGCGATGGTTTGTGGGCCTCAGCGATCCATTGAGCTATACTGTGCGGGGCTCTTTTAACACCTTCATAGCCACTCATACCAGACTGGTCAGTGGTTATAGGCCAGACAAACTCAGCCTCCTGGTTCTCCAGGTTAGGCTTGGAATATGTTGGATCCTTATTCCTTAAAACGAACTCCTTGTAGCCTATTGCCAAATCCGCTGCCTTGCGCTCGGGTTTCTAAATCAACAACTTTGTTTGAGATCCCTACTTTTTTCTTACCTAGCTCTGGGCAACTTGGCATTATTCTGCCCACCCATATAACGGAGTTCCCTTCAAACAGTTTCTTGGTGCTCTGGCCACCACAAAAGATAACCAGTGTTGCCATGCTTACTGCATGGAGCAGAGTGAATACAGTGTTGATGATACCGTTGAAGCCTCCCCACCCTCATAATCCCCATTTAAGCTTATTCTCCCTTATGGTCCTGTTTCCACTACATGTTTATCCCCTGTTTTCGACCCTCAATTCCTGGCCCACCTCCACTTTGTTTTGCTAGGCTTTTACCTTATAGTCGCAACGCACATGTGAACGCGGAGCATTGTTTCTTTCCTGTGGCCGAGCCTATGTCCAATAAAGCGGCCAAGCCCGGTTGGTATCGCCCTGAGTTCCGGAGCTGAAGCTGCTCAGTTTGACTGTAAATCAATCAGTAGCCGGGTGTGTCAGATCCGATTGGCTGGCTCGATCATAGCTTTTCAGTCACGCGGATTTAACAGGTGTCCATTCGTCATCGCTGCCTACGCACTCACAAACACTAGCGATGATTCGGTAAAAAACAACTACTGCTAACTGCACGAGCCCCCACTCCACCGAAGTAGCTCGGGCACTGTTGTGCTGGCTGGGGACCTGCACGCTCACGTTGAACAATTATCCACTGATGAAGTTCACTTTGGCGGTTGACATGATGTAGGCTCCCGTAATGATAACATTGAGCGGTTACTTCATTTGTGTGAAGATGCTCGCTTATCTCTTGCGAACACTAATTTCCGACAGCACCCGCGGAAGGGTGACCTGGCGCCCACCAGCATCGAACCGGCTATGGACGCAAATGGATAACATTGCGATAAACTGCCGATGGCGAGGCTGCGTACAGAACTGGTTGCTCGAATTGGAGCACAGGTGTGGACACCGACCACGCACTTGTAGTGCTGACCTGCGGATGAGTTATGGCGGACGCCCAAGACGACGTTGTGAGCGCAGTGATTCGAGCCAACAGGCGAAACCAGCTGTGCTGAATGCCTCTCAAAATACGCTATCATGCGAGTTGAGCAGGCGCTCACTGGATGCAGCTGAAGCTCACTGGTCACATATTCATTGGTGCTTACTGGTAGCAGGCGAATCCTCATGTGATAAGTCTAATCGCCAACATGGATGTTTGGTTTGTTTGCATTTTCTGGAACTTCCCGATGCGCGGCGGCGTCTTTCGGCTGAAAGGGAAGACAATGAAACTCGCAAAGATCTCCGGGCAAAACTCCGTGCTTGGCTGAAGAGAGACCGCGGTTCCTGATGGTCTCATCGTGTATTAGAGATAGAAATGGCCGCTGCCCTTGGTAACCATCGTAAGTTATTCAGGTTGTTACGGGAAACGGGCCGCAGAAGAACTGCTGTTAGTGAAACTATGCGTGACGAGAGTGGACAGCCTATCCACATCTTGTCAAAACGCTTGGAGTTCTGGGCTGAGCACTTTGACAAGCAATTCAACTGGTCGAAATTTTTAGATTTCTCGCCAGCCACTGTCCGCCCCGCTCCATGGGCTGTCCCATTGGATCCACCCACTTGCTTAGAAGTAAAACGTGAAATCCCACGGACGAAGATATATAACGCCGCGTGATCAGGTGGTCTATCTTCGGCCCTCTTTAAGGGTGGATGGCCTGCCCTGGTGGAGGATTTATCCGAGTTACTTGTGAGACCATGGGAGCAGCAAACTGTCCCAGCTGACTGAAGCCGCTCCGTCATAGTCCCAATTTTTATGGGAGGATGACGTTCGGAATGCAACAATCGTAGAGGAATCTGCCTGGGCTGCATCGTCTCCAAATTGCTTGCCTTTGTCACCCTTTACGCATTGACTTGCACTTTTGAAAGCCATATTCGTGAAGAGTAAGCCGGGTTTCGTCGAGGTGGTGTCTGCAGTAACCATATCTTAACTTTGCGTTATTCGTTGGAGCATCGTCACACATATTGATGACTCGCCGTTGTCGTGTTGTTCGATATCAAAGGTTTTTTCGATTCGGCGGATAGACGTGCACTTCGGGACTGTCTACTCAGGAAAGGTGAACCTAAAATATTTGCGAATATTAGCCGATCATTATACTCGCGTAGCCCAGGCAGAGTGAAGGCTTACGGCAAGCTGTCCTTATCCTTTAATATCTCCAGCGTTGTGAGACAAGGATGCAAGCTGTCACCTTTCCACCTCGATGTTGATGAAGTCATGGAAAGCGCGTTCACAGGACACGAGTTAGGAGGTGTGGATCTGCTCCCAGGAAAACAACTTGACTTGGTGTAGGCTGGCGATATTGTCCTAACATGCGACAGCTCCCAGACGTGCCAAGCGACACTGCACAGCTTAGCACTAGCTGCCCGTCACTTCGAGCTTTGCTTCGCACCATCGAAGTGCAAGGTATTCCTCAACGGTTGGTCTGGACCGCCTCCTTTGCTGAGCCTTTGTGAGGAACAGCTAGAAGTAGTTCAAAAATACAACTACCTGGGAACTTGTATCAGCGCCCGTTGGCTTGTACCTGAGGTCACTAACCATATAGCAAAAGCTCGAGACGCTTTTGCTAACCGCCACTTAAGGCGCTGGCGAGACATCACTCTCGCCCTGAAGGGTAGAGTGTACAGTGCCACGGTACGTTCGATTCTACCGTACGAATGTGAAAACTGGCCCCTTAGATCAGCGGACAAAAACAGGCTAGTTACTGTCGACCACCGGTGCATTCGCAAATTAGCTTACATCTGGTGGGAACACCGCGTGAGCAATGAACGCTTTCGACGCCATATTTACGGCACACAAAAAGGAACTGAACCGTTCCACACCATTGTTTCTCGCGCCAGGCTCCGATGGCTCAAAATTTGTTACGCATGCCAGCCCACCGACTCCCGCGACTTACGTTGTTTGCTTGCCGGGGGTGTGGATGGAAGAAGACGAGATGTGGCCTAGCGATGACTTGGTCGATAGGAATGAATGCCCTCACCTTGGTGCTGGTCTAAGTGGGAGCTTCTCGGCCCCCTGGTTGAGGTCCGAAAGACGATGAACACGTTTACATGGATACACTTGCTGGTTTGGCTAGGAGCCGACCACAGTGGCGTTCGTGCTGTGCGTTTCCGTGTCGCATCCCATCTCTCTTAGCCTCCCTTCCAACCACGGTCTCAGTATTTAGTATTGGATCATTTTGCTTAGCAAATTATTTTTTCTGCCTCATGGTATCAGGCAAACAGCCTACCCGAACGATGCCCATCCGTTACCGGTAGCTCAGCTGGCTTGCGCCTGTTGTATTATATGCCATTTTTCTTTTATGTACTCCGGCACGGTGGATGAGGTGTTTACCACTTCTAGCTCACATGTACTGTGTGTGTGTGTGTCAGAATTAACCATTAGTTTCATTACATCGAAATACCTTTGTCCTTAGGAAGCAAGGGCCCGGTGGAACAACATACTCCAGTGGGTATCAGGCAAGGTGATGAACGGATTCAACAAAAGAATTAGAGTCCTCTATGGTTGGTACGAAGTCCTCCGTTCAAGCCGTGCATGTAAGGAGGATTTCTTTGACGGCTTCACCAGAGAAATGGGCTGCTCGCAAATGGGTTCTATCTCCTGTCACCACTTGTGCCGTTCCGTTGGAGTATTCCTAATCTATGTATGGATCCATTGTCCGGTTAGAGGTAGGAACAACAACAAAGTAAGATGGTTTGGGTGCATTTGTAATCTGCTCCTAAACGCAGCCCAGGGAAAACATGTAGGGCCAAAGCAACCAAGGAGAAATAGAGACTAGTCAGCGAATGCGCTATAGTCATGTGCTTGGGCGCGTGTAGTTGGGGTTTGTAGCATGACGCATGGTTTGTGGAGGTCCGTAACACTGGGGACAGTGTATCATGCGAGAGAGATAAGTTAGCGCATCATAGTGTCACTGTGTCGACTCATGGGGTTTGAAGTTGTCCAGCTTAGTTCAGAGCGCCGTCGACGTTTCCTCCCTTCCTTACCTGAGTTTGTCTTCGTATTCGGTACAGCAACCATCTCCAGTGTGGGTATTTACTATCCATCCTCCAAGCCTAGGCTAGAATCTCCATAAGTAGCTTTGACAACGTTGTCCACCTCGCCACTAAGTCAGGAGCACATTGTATCCGGCACTAATTTTAATAAGTGCTTGCGATGTATTTCTCCAGCTGCGCTGTGAATGATGAACCTATACGGTTCTCTGCCGTGTATAGTAGTGCATGTCAAACATTGCCCATCTCGTCAGTGGATATTACTCTGGCGCTCTGCACCGTCCACTTCATCAGTTGCTGAGTTTCAAGGAAAGGATGTCACGTTGCCCATAGCAATTCGAATCCATTTCCCGAAAACCGTAAATGATAGTCGAGCTAACTCACCTGACTATTATCAACTGCCGGGACTGGCCAACGAGTTCCAGTCGCCTGGCGTTGCTCTAAAATTCTGTTTGAGCCAACTCATCAGTGGAAAACAAAGTAACGCCTACTGTTCATCGTTTCCAGGAGCCAACCAATAACATGCCACTATCTAGTAAACATGGGTAATCTGATGGCTGCGATTAGCAGGTGTTTTGTTCAGCCGCGAATGAACAACACACGGTTGGACGCAACTTGCATTCCTTGAGCGAACTCTCTTTATCCAGGAAACCAATCAACTAAGCTTGCTTCCTATTAATTCTTCCTCGAAATTATCTGATCGTCTTTGTCCTTTTGTCTTGTTACAGGCGCACTGACCATCTTTCGAATGTCAGACAAATTTCCGGATATAACCAGAAGAAAACAACATGGAGGCTTGTCTTTTCTGCTTTAATCGAGCGACATTTGTCCAGTCACATGTCAATAGCTGACGAGCATTCAAACCACTTATCAATTTAGTAGCGAAATGTGGTACGTTTTTGCACATGTATGCTTATGCTTTATGGGCATGCCGCGCACAGTTGAGAATAACTTTTATTTAGTTCGGGACAAATGTGGTCTGCTTCACAGTACGCAGTTCCGATGAATAGGGACTACGAATGCTGCAGCAAACGGTTTCCAGGGAAGGCGACGAGCGTCGATACAATTATCACAGGATGAAGTTGTTGCCTTCGCGGTACTGAGGTTGAGAAGGCAGTTGCCCTCGGTGAGGATTGGCCCTGGGTTCGATGCCGCAAAACGGCAGTGGTGCAATCAAACATACAGAGGCTGTATGAGCAACAAGATTTCTCTCATTGGATAAACTGCCAGCGAACAGTAACGGAGGAATGCGTTTACAAGAAAGCGTCTTTTGTGTCATAGTTATCAGCTTCTACATATTCGGAAAACAATTGGTGACTTCCTTTTCATGTTAAGGACCGGAAAGCAGTTAATCGCTTAGGATGACAAATTACTTAAACAAAACATACCCTGATGGAACCGGACCAGTAGCGCAGGTCTCCAGCGCATTCCAACGTATGCACACGACAAACTTGTGATTAGTTACACCGTTACAACACTAACTCATAGCTAAACCGGTATTTTATTAATACATCGACCGAATCGATAACATTGGTTGTCCGTTGTTCATCTACTACGTAAGACAGTATGCACACCTAATTAACAACTCCGATTGCAGCGGTGAATGGTTCAAGTAACATGACAGTGATGTCGGTTATTATTACAACACAACAACAGTTGACAATACGTTATTAATATCTGCTCTAAGAAGTTCAAGCTTGCACTTCAGAAGCCACCTTAACCGCTAACGAATAAGTCCTTGGGTTCCGGCATTTGTCTTAATTGCACAGTTCCAAGCTATCTTGGCCTCGTACGCTGACGTCTTCACGAAACTCAATGTATCCCTACATTCCGCTCGCTTGTTGTCCACTCATTCAATAACTTTCCTTAGCTCTCGGCGAGCAAGCAAACATACCGTGACTGCTCAGCTGACAGCTCCTCCTTAGTCTCTACCTTCCGGCTGTCCAGTTATCCATCGCTCACTGCAACGTCTATGACATATGCTCTCGCTGGAGCTTAACCGTCTCACTGGCTGCCACTTGCTGAGTTTAACGTACCACTATTATTTTAGCACCGTCGCGTGACTTAATTATATGCACTCTGTTGTGCATTGGCCTCATCCGCCCTGCCGTATTTACAACCTTAACGTACAAGTGCATTCCACCCGTTCGCTATCCTTACAACAGTTACCCTACCTTAGCTCCCTTCTAAGCGATAAAATGCCAGGCGAAAACCCAACACACATTCTATTCACCGTCATATCTGACCCATTATTTAAATCCCCCCTTTGACATATTAACTGAATCAACTTAAGCCATTATTTTACGGAGCGCTTTCTGTAGTTACGCTCTTGCTCTCTCTACAAGGGACAGTGTTCTACCCACACGGCAATTATTATTACTTGCAAAACAGAAGGATATTTTCAGCATATCACTTTTTGAACATGTCGCCGCAGTTTATGTATGGCCAACATGTGCAAAAAATAGGTCATTCAGATTGCATATTTTTGTGCTGCTACTTCACGATCTTCATTCAGTTCCCTTTTTATCCGATGTCCGAACAGGTTATCGGAAATTTCTGAGAACCTTGCACGAGTAACGACGCTCAAACTAGGTCCCAACCGCACGCGTCACCTTCCCATAAGTCCAGCGTGGATAGCTGGACGCTAACTCCGCGCAACCCGGTGAAGTATACCAGGACAGAAAAATCCAAAGCTCCACTAACTCGGAAATTTTACACACCGCATTTCTCCTCCAACTTCGACATGACTCCATCACATCCTCGACCATCTTCAATGAGCAATGGCAAACCCTGACTAGGCCGGCCGGCCAAACAACGAAACTTCTGGGTGTTACTCGACTGCGGACAGTCAAAGGTAATATCGATTGGTACGATGCCTTGCCAGTCACACATTACTGTTAAGGTTGGTCAACGGGAGTATAACAAGACAGGGTGGAATTTTACCTGGCAAGCCTTCTACCGATAAAAGGCTACAGATGTCCGTCAAACAACACTGCAACGTGGCGGATTTGGCTTGTCACCGAATATAGTCACCGCGCAAATCCTCAAACTGGCGAGTTGTTTAGCATTACATTTTACTAATATTGCTGCAGAAGTACAAGATACATCCACATTTGCATCTTCAATCACCACTTCAGTCTATATGTTCTTACTCTTTATTTCTACCTACACAGACATAAACACTGACTGACGTCACGACGAACAAGGCTGTTCCTCCTCGGTACTTACCTTATTTCGGTAACCCCTTCGGTTTTAGCCCTTGTCCCGTGGCCTGCAGTGCAACGTACGTGTTAGGTATATTTGCTTGTAAAAGTTTGATCATGTCTCATGGGGTTATGTGAGGGTTTAGAGAAAAACTTATTACGTTTTCGGTTATTTCTTAATTAAGCTCCGCATACTGCGAGCATTAGTGGCTGCAGCCTCCACTTATCCTACCTGCGTTGGTTTTATTCCAAATAAC
>OX104067.1:81136872-81186019 GCA_944474145.2 Dicrocoelium dendriticum | reverse complement strand
ATCTCTCTCAACAACAACAACGGAGGAGGAGGAAAAGAGAGAGATACACACAGACTGTGGGTGTATCTCTCTCAACAACAACAACGGAGGGAGGAGGAAAAGAGAGAGATACACACAGACTGTGAGTATCCGGAGAGTTGCCTGACCAGTAGAAAAAGGAATGCAAACCAAATGAGAAAAGGAAACGTTTTCATTGCTGAGTGGAAAAGTCAGCGCTATCCCCGACGTGGTATGAACAGACCATTGGTTCTGCCGACCTCTGAGCATTAGGGTCACAGAAGTCAGAAGGTAGGTCGTTCAGACCAGACTAGAACGTCGGCTCATAAGGGAGAAAGGCGTAATAGTAAGCTATAAACTTTGTCGGGGAAAATCGGCAGAAATGGAAGCGTTAAGGATAAGAGGAGACATGATAACAACGATTAGTCACGATCAGCAACTTTCTTGAAGTGAGGGTAACAAAGCGTTGCGTCGGCAGTGACTAGAACAGTTAGATCGCAGAAGCCCGAGAGAGGTCAGAAACAGGAGACCATTCTGCCTATCCCTGGTCAAGCGGGTCACAGAAGTCAAAAGCAAAGAGACCACTGAGACGGGAAAGCAGACTGATAAGTCTGCCCATCCCTGGTCATTCAGGTCACAATAGTCAAAAGCAGAGACCATTGAGACGAGATTAGAAAATCTGCTCCAAGGGTGAAAACCGTAGAATTTAGGTCTAAGTAATAAAGGAAAGCATCGGCAGAATAGGCACGCACAGGATAGCAGAGATGAGTGTCATAAGTAAAGAGACGACAGCAGCTATATGAAAAGCCAGTTAGCATGCCACGGAAAGGTCTGGAGATGAGGGGAACAGAGCGCTTGGAATGTAGAGCCTCGAGTGAAAACGTCTCGGATGTCTGGGAGCAGTGAGAAAAACGAGACTTGTCAGCCGAGGATAGGTTAGAACCAGGTCCGAATACATTTAGTTCTATTCAGAAGAGGTCGAAAAGCCAACGATGTTCTCCGGGTTATGGGAGTAGACCGATAATTCTGCCTATCCCTGATCAATAGGGTCACGGTAGTGGGATGCAAAGAGAGTAAGCCGTTGAATATAGGTATACGTACTAAAGGAGAGCATCGGCAGGATACGCCTGTTCAGGAAGAAGGGGTCATAGCAATAAAGATTAATCAGGGCCAACAATGCATTTCAGTGGCGGGATACAGTACGTTACGTCGGCAGAGCCTAAGCCATTGAGATCTCAGAAGTCTGAGGTGCGTCAGAAAGCAGGAGACCGTTCAAACGAGTCCGGATATGCCAGCATGATGTCATCGTTTCCATTTGGTGATTGGTATATTATATGAAGTGTGTGAGGAACCGTCCGAAGGGAGTTTCAAGACTCCTAAAGCGCAAATGCTAAATGTCTGGGACACCAGAGGAATTGCAGACAAGATAAACTGATTATGGAAAAGGTATCGCTCAGAAGGTGTGACAGTGACACCTTGCCTTAGTCCTGGGTTAGTGAGATTGAAAAAATTCAAGGCAGATGGACAATGGTAAGTTAACGCCAACTAAAAAAGGAAAGTAGAGAGCACGGAAAGGAAAGCATAGGGTGGGAAGAAAAGGCTCTACTGGGGAGATGTGGAAAGTCAACGGCGTTTTCGAGTTGATGGCGTGCTGTCTTATAATTATTGATAAGGACGAATAAGGACCAGCAGCTTTCTTGAGTTGAGGTGTACAAAGCGTTGGGTCAGTATGGTCTATGTCATTTAAATTTCAGAACCCTAGGAGGGGACAGGAATTAGAAACTCGTTTAAGCGAGACCGGATAAGCAAGCGCGTTAAGGCTAGACCGCTAAATTAAGGGGGAGTAAAAGTGTTGATGCCCGTCAGAAAAGGAAGATCTCGAGTTTAAAATGGTTTTATGAATTAAGCGTCCATATTCGAGCGTCTTTTAGGATGAGTGGAACATAGTTTTCGGTGTGCAGAGCCTGGTTTGTTTGCGTCACGGATGGCTAGAAGTCAAAAGGCAGCACAGTGGACAGTCCTGACCAAACCAGAGCTTAGCGCATGGCATTAACCGTCCAATATCGTTAGAAATGCAAACAGAGAGCCTGGAAAGGAAAGCGTATGATCTGGAAGGAATAGGCTCCATTGAGAAGTACGAAAGCCAGTGACATTCGCGAGGGAACGCGAACAGTCTACTACTGTCACTGCTGAGCACGTGTTTACTTCAAACCAATTTGGTAGACCATTAACGACAGGCAAGGTCATATACGGAGGTGATTTGTTCATGGTTGAACAGTGCATAAATACATGGTTCATAAAGAGTAACTCTAAATCACCTGACTCACAATCGTTTTTGTTCGGCAATTTAACCAACCCTTACGATGGTAAAGTACGGCACACGCGAGACAAATGGCCAAAGTTATCGTAATTCCTGCACTTCCCATGTAAGTGAGGGCACTGGTTAGTGGCAGTGTCTTGAGTAGCGCATCGCTAGCACACAAACTCCAGCACAACTTTCCCATAGGAAGTGGCCTAGTTGATTTCTTTGCAGCCTCTGCAAGCTGGGTGGCGTTAACAGTGGACAACAGATGTTTCAGCGGCTTTTCATGCGAAACAGAAGTCGAAGCAGGTTCCCGAGAAAGCGTTTCATCATCCTGGGTAAGAGTGCTTCTCTTGATATCTCATCTGAAACTTCAGCTATCGGGCCCTATGTTTTATGACTATTTCAAAAAGCGACGAAGGCATTGTTTTGTAAAGGCACGCTGCGACAGCTCAGTAAAAGTTTGCGATAAAAGCTTTTACGCTTTCTCCGCTCTGCTGCTGTAATTGCAAAACTGAGAGAAAACGGAGAGCACGCTTTGCTGCATTCCCAACAAAACCTCAAATAACTGAATGATTACTGTGTTCCCAGAATTAACCATCCAGCGCAATGAGACTGGCTCTTACCGTGGTGCGATGGTTTGTGGACCTCAGCGATCCATTGAGCTATGCTGTGCGGTGCTCTTTTAACACCTTCATAGCCACTCATACCAGACTGGTCAGTGGTTAGAGGCCAGACAAACTCAGCCTCCTGGTTCTCCAGGTTAGACTTGGAATATGTTGGATCCTTATGCCTTAAAACGAACTCCTTGTAGCCTAATGCCCAATCCGCTGCCTTGCGCTCGGGTTTCTAAACCAACAACTTTGTTTGAGAACCCTACTTTTTTCTTACCTAGCTCTGGGCAACTTGGCATTATTCTGCCCACCCATATAACGGAGTTCCCTTCAAACAGTTTCTTGGTGCTCTGGCCACCACAAAAGATAACCAATGTTGCCATGCCTACTGCATGGAGCAGAGTGAATACAGTGTTGATGATACCGTTGAAGCCTCCCCACCCTCTTAATCCCCATTTAAGCTTATTCTCCCTTATGGTCCTGTTTCCACTACATGTTTATCCCCTGTTTTCGACCCTCAATTCCTGGCCCACCTCCACTTTGTTTTGCTAGGCTTTTACCTTATAGTCGCAACTCACATGTGAACGCGGAGCATTGTTTCTTTCCTGTGGCCGAGCCTATGTCCAAACAAGCGGCCAAGCCCAGTTGGTATCGCCCTGAGTTCCGGGGCTGAAGCTGTTCAGTTTGACTGTAAATCAATCAATAGCCGGGTGTGTCAGGTCCGATTGGCTGGCTCGATCATAGCTTTGCAGTCACGCGGATTTAACAGGTGTCCATTCGTCATCGCTGCCTACGCACTCACAAACACTAGCGATGATTCGGTAAAAAACGACTACTGCTAACTGCACGAGCTCCCACTCCACCGAAGTAGCTCGGGCACTGTTGTGCTGGCTAGGGACCTGCACGCTCACGTTGAACAATTATCCACTGATGAAGTTCACTTTGGCGGTTGACATGATGTAGGCTCCCGTAATGATAACATTGAGCGGTTACTTCATTTGTGTGAAGATGCTCGCTTATCTCTTGCGAACACTAATTTCCGACACAGCACCCGCGGAAGGGTGACCTGGCGCCCACCAGCATCGAACCGGCTATGGACGCAAATGGATAACATTGCGATAAACTACCGATGGCGAGGCTGCGTACAGAACTGTTGCTCGATTTGGAGCACAGGTGTGGACACCGACCACGCACTTGTAGTGCTGACCTGCGGATGAGTTTTGGCGGACGCCCAAGACGACGTTGTGAGCGCAGTGATTCGAGCCAACAGGCGAAACCAGCTGTGCTGAATGCCTCTCAAAGTACGCTATCATGCGAGTTGAGCAGGCGCTCACTGGATGCAGCTGAAGCTCACTGGTCACATATTCATTGGTGCTAACTGGTAGCAGGCGAACCCTCATGTGATAAGTCTAATCGCCAACATGGATGTTTGGTTTGTTTGCATTTTCTGGAACTTCCCGATGCGCGGCGGCGTATTTCGGCTGAAAGGGAAGACAATGAAACTCGCAAAGATCTCCGGGCAAAACTCCGTGCTAGGTTGAAGAGAGACCGCGGTTCCTGATGGTCTCATCGTGTATTAGAGATAGAAATGGCCGCTGCCCTTGGTAACCATCGTAATTTATTCAGGTTGTTACGGGAAACGGGCTGCAGAAGAACTGCTGTTAGTGAAACTATGCGTGACGAGAGTGGACAGCCTATCCACATCTTGTCAAAACGCTTGGAGTTCTGGGCTGAGCACTTTGACAAGCAATTTAACTGGTCGAAATTTTTAGATTTCTCGCCAGCCACTGTCCGCCCCGCTCCATGGGCTGTCCCTTTGGATCCACCCTCTTGCTTAGAAGTAAAACGTGAAATCCCACGAATGAAGATAAATAAAGCCGCGTGACCAGGTGGTCTATCTCCGGCCCTCTTTAAGTGTGGAAGGCCTGCCCTGGTGGAGGATTTATCCGAGTTACTTGTGAGACCATGGGAGCAGCAAACTGTCCCAGCTGACTGAAGCCGCTCCGTCATAGTCCCAATTTTTAAGGGAGGATGACGTTCGGAATGCAACAATCGTAGAGGAATCTGCCTGAGCTGCATCGTCTCCAAATTGCTTGCCTTTGTCACCCTTTACGCATTGACTTGCACTTTTGTAAGCCATATTCGTGAAGAGTAAGCCGGGTTTCGTCGAGGTGGTGTCTGCATTAACCATATCTTAACTTTGCGTTATTCGTTGGAGCACCGTCACACATATTGGTGACTCGCCGTTGTCATGTTGTTCGATATCAAAGGTTTTTTCGATTCGGCGGATAGACGTGCACTTCGGGACTGTCTACTCAGGAAAGGTGAACCTAAAATATTTGCGAATATTAGCCGATCATTATACTCGCGTAGCCCAGGCAGAGTGAAGGATTTCGGCAAGCTGTCCTTATCCTTTAATATCTCCAGCGTTGTGAGACAAGGATGCAAGCTGTCACCTTTCCACTTCGATGTTGATGAAGTCATGGAAAGCGCGTTCACAGGACACGAGTTAGGAGGTGTGGATCTGCTCCCAGGAGAACAACTTGACTTGGTGTAGGCTGGCGATATTGTCCTAACATGCGACAGCTCCCAGACGTGCCAAGCGACACTGCACAGCTTAGCACTAGCTGCCCGTCAATTCGAGCTTTGCTTCGCACCATCGAAGTGCAAGGCATTCCTCAAAGGTTGGTCTGGACCGCCTACTATGCTGAGCCTTTGTGAGAAACAGCTAGAAGTAGTTCAAAAATTCAACTACCTGGGAACTTGTATCAGCGCCCGTTGGCTTGTACCTGAGGTCACTAACCATATAGCAAAAGCTCGAGACGCTTTTGCTAACCGCCACTTAAGGCGCTGGCGAGACATCACTCTCGCCCTGAAGGGTAGAGTGTACAGTGCCACGGTACGTTCGACTCTACCGTACGAATGTGAAACCTGGCCCCTTAGATCAGCGGACAAAAGCAGGCTAGTTACTGTCGACCACCGGTGCATTCGCAAATTAGCTTACATCTGGTGGGAACACCGCGTGAGCAATGAGCGCTTTCGACGCCATATTTACGGCACACGAAAAGGAACTGAACCGTTCCACACCATTGTTTCTCGCGCCAGGCTCCGATGGCTCAAAATGTGTTACGCATGCCAGCCCACCGACTCCCGCGACTTACGTTGTTTGCTTGCCTGGGGTGTGGATGGAAGAAGACGAGATGTGGCCTAGCGATGACTTGGTCGATAGGAATAAATGCCCTCACCTTGGTGCTGGTCTCAGTTGGAGCTTCTCGGCCCCCTGGTTGAGGTCCGAAAGACGATGAACACGTTTGCATGGATACACTTGCTGGTTTGGCTAGGAGCCGACCACAGTGGCGTTCGTGCTGTGCGTTTCTTTGTCGCATCCCATCTCTCTTAGCCTCCCTTCCAACCACGGTCTCATTATTTAGTATTGGATCATTTTGCTTAGCAAATTATTTTTTCTGCCTCATGGTATCAGGCAAACAGCCTACCCGAACGATGCCCAACCGTTACCGGTAGCTCAGCTGGCTTGCGCCTATTGTATTATATGCCATTTTTCTTTTATGTACTCCGGCACGGTGGATGAGGTGTTTACCACTTCTAGCTCACATGTACTGTGTGTGTGTCAGAATTAACCATTAGTTTCATTACATCGAAATACCTTTGTCCTAAGGAAGCAAGGGCCCGGTGGAACAACATACTCCAGTGGGTATCAGGCAACGTGATGAACGGATTCAACAAAAGAATTAGAGTCCTCTATGGTTGGTACGAAGTCCTCCGTTCAAGCCGTGCATGTAAGGAGGATTTCTTTGACGGCTTCACCAGAGAAATGGGCTGCTCGCAAATGGGTTCTATCTCCTGTCACCATGTGTGCCGTTCCGTTGGTGTATTCCTAATCCATGTATGGACCCATGGTCCGGTTAGAGGTAGGAACAACAACAAAGTAAGATGGTTTGGGTGAATTTGTAATCTGCTCCTAAACGCAGCCCAGGGAAAACATGTAGGGCCAAAGCAACCAAGGAGAAGCAGAGACTAGTCAGCGAATGCGCTATAGTCATGTGCTCGGGCGCGTGTAGTTAGGGTTTGTAGCATGACGCATGGTTTGTGGAGGTCCGTAACACTGGGGACAGTGTATCATGCGAGAGAGATAAGGTAGCGCATCATAGTGTCACTGTGTCGACTCATGGGGTTTGACGTTGTCCAGCTTAGTTCAGAGCGCCGTCGACGATTCCTCCCTTCCTTACCTGAGTTTGTCTTCGTATTCGGTACAGCAACCATCTCCAGTGTGGGTATTTGCTATCCATCCTCCAAGCCTAGGCTAGAATCTCCATAAGTAGCTTTGACAACGTTGTCCACCTCGCCACTAAGTCAGGAGCACATTGTATCCGGCACTAATTTTAATAAGTGCTTGCGATGTATTTCTCCAGCTGCGCTGTGAATGATGAACCTATACGGTTCTCTGCCGTGTATAGTAGTGCATGTCAAACATTGCCCATCTCGTCAGTGGATATTACTCTGGCGCTCTGCACCGTCCACTTCATCAGTTGCTGAGTTCCAAGGAAAGGATGTCACGTTGCCCATAGCAATTCGAATTTATTTCCCGAAAACCGTAAATGATAGTCGAGCTAACTCACCTGACTATTGTCAACTGCCGGGACTGGCCAACGAGTTCCAGTCGCCTGGCGTTGCTCTAAAATGCTGTTAGAGCCAACTCATCAGTGGAAAACAACGTAACGCCTACTGTTCATCGTTTCCAGGAGCCAACCAATAACATGCCACTATCTAGTAAACATGGGTAATCTGATGGCTGCGATTAGCAGGTGTTTTGTTCAGCCGCGAATGAACAACACACGGTTGGACGCAACTTGCATTCCTTGAGCGAACTCTCTTTATCCAGGAAACCAATCAACTAATCTTGCTTCCTATTAATTCTTCCTCGAAATTATCTGATGGTCTTTGTCCTTTTGTCTTGTTACAGGCGCACTGACCATCTTTCGAATGTCAGACAAATTTCCGGATATAACCAGAAGAAAACAACATGGAGGCTTGTCTTTTCTGCTTTAATCGAGCGACATTTGTCCAGTCACATGTCAATAGCTGACGAGCATTCAAACCACTTATCAATTTAGTAGCGAAATGTGGTACGTTTTTGCACATGTATGCTTATGCTTTATGGGCATGCCGCGCACAGTTGAGAATAACTTTTATTTAGTTCGGGACAAATGTGGTCTGCTGCACAGTACGCAGTTCCGATGAATAGGGACTACGACTGCTGCAGCAAACGGTTTCCAGGGAAGGCGACGAGCGTCGATACAAGTATCACAGGATGAAGTTGTTGCCTTCGCGGTACTGAGGTTGAGAAGGCAGTTGCCCTCGGTGAGGATTGGCCCTGGGTTCGATGCCGCAAAACGGCAGTGGTGCAATCAAACATACAGAGGCTGTATGAGCAACAAGATTTCTCTCATTGGATAAACTGCCAGCGAACAGTAACGGAGGAATGAGTTTACAAGAAAGCGTCTTTTGTGTCATAGTTATCAGCTTCTACATATTCGGAAAACAATTGGTGACTTCCTTTTCATGTTAAGGACCGGAAAGCAGTTAATCGCTTAGGATGACAAATTACTTAAACAAAACATACCCTGATGGAACCGGACCAGTAGCGCAGGTCTCCAGCGCATTCCAACGTACGCGCACAACAAACTTGTGATTAGTTACACCGTTACAACACTAACTCATAGCTAAACCGGTATTTTATTAATACATCGACCGAATCGATAACATTGGTTGTCCGTTGTTCATCCACTACGTAAGACAGTATGCACACCTAATTAACAACTCCGATTGCAGCGGTGAATGGTTCAAGTAACATGACAGTGATGTCGGTTATTATTACAACACAACAACAGTTGGCAATACGTTATTAATATCTGCTCTAAGAAGTTCAAGCTTGCACTTCAGAAGCCACCTTAACCGCTAACGAATAAGTCCTTGGGTTCCGGCATTTGTCTTAATTGCACAGTTCCAAGCTATCTTGGCCTCATACGCTGACGTCTTCACGAAACTCAATGTATCCCTACATTCCGCTCGCTTGTTGTCCACTCATTCAATAACTTTCCTTAGCTCTCGTCGAGCAAGCAAACATACCGTGACTGCTCAGCTCACAGCTCCTCCTTAGTCTCTACCTTCCGGCTGTCCAGTTATCCATCGCTCACTGCAACGTCTATGACATATGCTCTCGCTGGAGCTTAACCGTCTCACTGGCTGCCACTTGCTGAGTTTAACGTACCACTATTATTTTAGCACCGTCGCGTGACTTAATTATATGCACTCTGTTGTGCATTGGCCTCATACGCCCTGCCGTATTTACAACCTTAACGTACAAGTGCATTCCACCCGTTCGCTATCCTTACAACAGTTACCCTACCTTAGCTCCCTTCTAAGCGATAAAATGCCAGGCGAAAACCCAACACTCACATTCTATTCACCGTCATATCTGACCCATTATTTAAATCTCCCCTTTGACATATTAACTGAATCAACTTAAGCCATTATTTTACGGAGCGCTTTCTGTAGTTACGCTCTTGCTCTCTCTACAAGGGACAGTGTTCTACCCACACGGCAATTATTATTACTTGCAAAACAGAAGGATATTTTCAGCATATCACTTTTTGAACATGTCGCCGCAGTTTATGTATGGCCAACATGTGCAAAAAATAGGTCATTCAGATTGCATATTTTTGTGCTGCTACTTCACGATCTTCTTTCAGTTTCCTTTTTATCCGATGTCCGAACAGGTTATCGGAAATTTCTGAGAACCTTGCACAGTAACGACGCTCAAACTAGGTCCCAACCGCACGCGTCACCTTCCCATAAGTCCAGCGTGGATAGCTGGACGCTAACTCCGCGCAACCCGGTGAAGTATACCAGGACAGAAAAATCCAAAGCTCCACTAACTCGGAAATTTTACACACCGCATTTCTCCTCCAACTTCGACATGACTCCATCACATCCTCGACCATCTTCAATGAGCAATGGCGAACCCTGACTAGGCCGGCCGGCCAAACAACGAAACTTCTGGGTGTTACTCGACTGCGGACAGTCAAAGGTAATATCGATTGGTACGATGCCTTGCCAGTCACACATTACTGTTAAGGTTGGTCAACGGGAGTATAACAAGACAGGGTGGAATTTTACCTGGCAAGCCTTCTACCGATAAAAGGCTACAGATGTCCGTCAAACAACACTGCAACGTGGCGGATTTGGCTTGTCACCGAATATAGTCACCGCGCAAATCCTCAAACTGGCGAGTTGTTTAGCATTACATTTTACTAATATTGCTGCAGAAGTACAAGATACATCCACATTTGCATCTTCAATCACCACTTCAGTCTATATGTTCTTACTCTTTATTTCTACCTACACAGACATAAACACTGACTGACGTCACGACGAACAAGGCTGTTCCTCCTCGGTACTTACCTTATTTCGGTAACCCCTTCGGTTTTAGCCCTTGTCCCGTGGCCTGCAGTGCAACGTACGTGTTAGGTATATTTGCTTGTAAAAGTTTGATCATGTCTCATGGGGTTATGTGAGGGTTTAGAGAAAAACTTATTACGTTTTCGGTTATTTCTTAATTAAGCTCCGCATACTGCGAGCATTAGTGGCTGCAGCCTCCACTTATCCTACCTGCGTTGGTTTTATTCCAAATAACGCGACGTTTTCCTTGCCATGGGCGCTGCAATGAATGGGTACGAAAGTATTGTCACTCCGAAGAATAGGACAAGGTTACGCTGTGCAAATAAAAATTCTACGACGGCTTATAACCACAGTACTCATCTGAATCTATTTTTACTTACAAACCATTATGACACTTTCGGTGCTGTCACCCATGTAAAAACTAATAATGGGAAACGTGATGGCTACAGGTGTCAAGCCCGTGCAAAGTAACCATGCATTTGTGCCTGTCGTTTATTGTGTTACACGACCATACCGCAGGTCCCTGTTGTATGGGTATACACAATGAGCGGCTGTGTTATCTATAACAGGAAAGTAAAAACATCCGGCAAACAAGCTGGCGAGAGCTAATAGAACCCGTAATACTAGGTTACTTCAATTTAGATAGCCTGGTCTAGGGACAAGGTTACAATTTAAAGTTGTATTCCAAAGCCGTAAACAAAAAGAGAGCAGCTGCATTAGCATTTAGGAAAATAGGTGGCCTCGTCCAGAGACCAGATCAGAACTTACTAGTAGTAGCTTCGTTGAAGTCGAGCCCTCACAAATTGGTTTCCACAAGTTTCAGAATCTCGGTAGCTTCATCAAGAGGAACCGATAGTACTACAGCTGAATAACTTCGGTGACAGGCTCGTTACCCTGTACTTACCGCTGCCTTTAGAAAACTATCTAACCTCGTGTACAGGTCAAAACACAACTAAGAAATGGTCGCTTTGGTGAACTCGACCGATTTCAAATCACTTGCATCAGGTTCCATGAATCTAGATGAACTCATTCTGAGAAAAGATTAAAGCTACTAATGAGAGGATTCGTTTACGTAGCCCGATTACAAGTCGGTTGTCATAGCCTCTACTTTTTAAAAGCATTAGCGTAAGACCATAATGGAACTACCGTGGGTGGTTTCTGTGACCTAGACCGAGTAAAAACCGGTTGCGCCAGGATTTATGACGCAAGGTAGCCTCATCCCACGACCTGCAAGCTAAGCGCAGGCCTGTCAGCTTGACTAACATGGCGGTTATATTACCTGAGAAAATGGCAGAAGATTCGGTGGCAAAGCACTTGAATAAATATAAACTGATTAGGGTCGCGCAATATGGATTTATCAACGGATTACCTCAGCCAACCAACTTAACCGTAGCTCATGAAACCTGGACTGTAATCGCAGACACCGGAGCTTTAGTGGACGTGCGGTTCATTGGCTTTACCAAGGCTTTTGTTGCTGTCCCCAATCGTGCTTGTCACTGAAGTTAGGTTTGCATGGCATATCTGTTCGAGCTCCTCTTATGGAAAGGTAGCAGTGCATTCCAGTGGGAGTTAATTTCTCGTTTCGTCAAGCTGTCAGAATTGATGTTCCACAGGGCTCTGTCTTCTAGTCAAGGCAGGATTGATCTTCTATGCACATTAAAGGGTAAATTTTCGGCGTGGCTCCGTTGCTGTTCTCACATTAGGCAAGCGACCTGTCTGGAATACTTGGGGTTACCATTGCATTGTGTTGCTGGGGTCTTTAATCCTTAGAATATATTTGACGACTTTGTGATCCTGTAACGGGCCCTGGATATGCTCATTGAACTGGCTGTTTTGTGGTTGCTGTCTATAAACGTGTCAAAGTGTGCAGTAATGTGTTTTGGAGCTCCTGATCCCGCCACAACCTATGAACTGAATGTAAGTGAACTTCATCACTTGACGCATCAGATGGCTTTAGTTGTCTTGCGCTGTATTACTTTACAGGCGGGATAAAACTAAACGAAAGTCGGCCAGCAAATATTTCTGGCGCTGCGGTTTATCCAGGCGTTTGGCAACCCTATCAGGTGCCATGTTTACGAAACACAATGCAACCTTTTTGCTGCCCGCTAGCTTTTGTGTCCACGCCTGTCCACCATGCCTTATACTGGACAAAATCGCTCTCACAAGGGTATTGTGTGGGTACTAAGTTGCTCAAGCGGGTATTGTGACAAATATACCCTGAGCTACTAATAAATTTGGGGTTTATTAAATGTACCGTCAGAAGTAAAGGGTAAACCATCCTAAAGTACCTCATTCTAACTGTAAAGTTTAGCCTGGATTTACCATGTGCTATTTACTTCTGCCTGATTGTCTGGTCTCAGCCGGCGTTGAATGCAACTTGATCACTGCGGTCCAAGCGAATTAGTTCGAAGACTGTAATCATGTCGAGTCACATAGCGCCGGAACACGCTTCCAGAAAGTTCCTTCAAAAGAGATACGGTCAAGGGTTTTGAGCATCATCTAGAAGGCGTTGGGCAGAAATAATAACTTTTCAGCTTGACTAACTTCTTTTTAACAATTCCCGTTTCTGTACTTTCCCTCACTATTGGTATCCACCCTTTCCTACAAATGAAGTTCTTTCGCTTTAGTACTGATTTCTCTTTCTATCTTGCCTATTTCAGTTGATTTGCATAGAAGCGAGTGCTAGTGCGTGGAGTGTTGACATTTATTAATCAACCGCCCGACGGCTTGGCTACGGTGATAATGACATATATAAAGATGTCGCAGCGGGTTTCGTGTATCTAGAAAGAATCATATGTAGGCTAGCTTGGATCAGCTATCGAGTGATAGTTGTGGATCGGGGTTAATGCAAACAAGCTGCAACGGCCTCTTTTGATCTAAGCAGCCTCATACATTTATAACTAAGTGAATATAAAAATGTATGGCATATATATGGTATTCAGTTTCGGTGTGCGACAAGCCTTCAAACGCAAGAACATGACCAGGTGACCCGATAGCTTAGAGGGAGCGGTCACAACTACATCCCAATGGTCCCGGGTTCGATGACGGCTAACTCTAACTGATGCGATGTAATAATATCGAAACGCGTCATAGTAGTGATAACACGAACGCGGAACATCGGAACTGGTATAGAAAGGTTACGATTTAACCAGCACACAAATATAATTGTGGGTATGTACGTGTAGTATGTATGTGCGAGCATGTGTAAGTCATCGTGTTGTGTGGCTTTGTTATTATTACTGAATTTGTGAGTATTTTCCGTGGATGCGCCGATATAGAAACGAATCACATGAAAGCTTTTGAATGGTTGACGTTCGCGAAATGCGTAATATCCTTCCTTATGGCAAGGCAGCGACTTAATTTATTGGCGAGTCATACCCGCTACGTCACAGCGGTGTTAAGCCAACATTTGTGGCTCTTAGTAGGCAAAACGTTTTCCAGGCGAAAACCCACCACGTCCTGTAACACTGACGCTAAACTATTACCTGGACCTAGATTCCCCCGAACAACCAGGCTGGCAATACTTTGAGGTCGTTTGGCCTGCCAGCTTGTATAGTGAATCGTGTTAAGTAAATAAATAAATGGGATTTTGTTATCGGATCTATAAAAATTCCCCATATGAGCCACGATCAAGCTTTTACTAACAATCCTGCGCAAGTGGCGCGTTGCGTTGCACGCCATGAGAAGCTGGGTTAAAGGTATATACGTTGCTGAAATAAGTAAAGCACTGGTGGAGAACATATAGGTTTGAACTATGACATGCTCCGTTCATGTGTGTAGAGTAGATTTAAACACTGTTAACGCATAACTTGTAATTGCGCTGGAATGTGCAGTTAGGGATGTATCTTTAAATGTATATATCAACAATTGTAAGAAAGATAACTCCGACTATCGGAATATTGATTCCAGAGAAAGAAAAACTAGGTCGACCCAACCATAGTAATGTAACAAAGAAGTGTTACGAAAAATATATGCGTGCTCTGGGCTGTCTCAATATTTTGCTTTAAACGTCGCTCACCATGAGCCACCTGTTAGGAATTGTGTGGAGCACCAAGGCAAAATACCTACCTCATTGGTCCCCGGCTACAATCTCTGCATTTTTTCCTAAGTACGCGTTACTGCTTTCTCAATTAGTTATCATATTAGCTACACAGCCTGCTTAAATTTAGAGGCACATCCGGAGTAACCATCTTTTTATATGCTCCATTCTTGCACTCATCAGTGGGTTTATAATGTTTCGTATGGTGCAGAATGGTCTGATACACAATCTTTAAATATGGAGCTTGAGGTCACATTTGACTACAAATGTTTGTTGTTATATTTTACGTAACTTTTTCTCTAGTTTAGTATGATGCTTTATTATGTAACCACTACTGGGTGGTTTGGCTCTGGCATGTTCCAGCTAATATTTAGCGACAGTGCTCCAGGACGTGGTGCGTTTTGGCCTTGCAAGCGTTTTCCTTATAAAAAGCCACTGAGGTCTGTTTAACAGCACTGCGAGGAGGCGGATGTGACTCGATACTAACTAAAGTCAGGACCCCATGGTTACCCAACCAACCAACCAACCACACTCCCACCACGGAGGTCTCTCAACCCTTCTCATACTGTCCACGCGATCAAGCACGATTGTAGTGGCACATATTCAAACTGGAATAACCGATAGACACATGCACTTCTACACACATATATGAACCCTCAGCTCCAATGTTCATGGATCCCTTGCACCATGTTTTATACATACCCCGACATTAAGTTGTACCTTTAACACGATCATGCATACATAGGTTTGTCTCGCATTGCACGAGCATAAAGAATTTCATTATTTAATTATGTTGCTCTTTTCCATAACACTGTGACCTCTACTTGATTTTGCTAGCAATTACTATTAAATATTTTCTTGTTCCGTTCGAGTCCGCCGCACAGATTACTTTCCATTTGCTAGTTGGGCTTGTACATTTTCTTTATACGATTATAATTTGTTATTCTTACTACTTTCATCGTTATGGAGCTTGTTATATTTGACTTTATCTACACATTCGCTTTCGAAGCGCTTGCTGCGTTTTCGCTGCAGTTTGCTGCGTCTGTCATTACAGTGTTTGTTCTGCGCAGTGAAATTTGCTCAAATTCTAGGAACGTTGTCACTGCCCTCCATGCGCCAAAACCCGGATCATGCTATTGTCCTGGGAAAGCATTCGCCGTTGGAGGTTTACCGTGGGTCAGTGCCTGATTTTACCCAGACTGACTGAATTATGACTAAGACATTTTGATATTCCTTTTACCTGCTGCTTTTTCAAAGGCAGATCATGCACTTTTCATTTGCCCATGGAGACAAGTACGCCTGAGATTAGCACAAGTACTAATTCTGATCTTATCTTGCGGAACTTTACTAAGTGTACTTGTCCTGGGTTCGTCCTTATAACTCCTATCATTCTATATTGGGTTTGAGATATTCCCACCGGCAACTTAAGAAGGACGACATTTCACTGCATTTCAATATCATTTTGTTACTAGCAATAATGCTATACATCCCTGCATATATTTACCCTCACCACTCCATACATTATGACTTCCCTGCTGAACCCAGCCAATCGCCACATCACTAGCGACTCTGTTCCTGCTCAATACAACTGCCATATTAGGCGCTTCTATATATTGTGCGGTCTGCCCATTTAATGCAATGCTACTGGAGTGCTGCAAAATATACTTCCGTGCACAGCCTTGAGGATACCTGATTTTGTGCTTTGATGTAACCGATTATAAACTTTTAATACATTTATTTAATTGGAACTTCGTAGGGAATCCAAATTTTGCTGTGGAATGGGATGTTAGCGTGAGCTGAAAGAATGCAACCAGAAGGATCAACTACACTTACCACACAAATGAAATGTCCAGTATGGATTTCTAAAGACGAAGCGCGCACAACTAGTGAGTTATACCAAAGCAGGTGATGACAATCAATGATACCTTAGCATGTTTACGCAACAGCACCATACTCCACAGCACTTCACGGCGCCTTTTCATCTTCGACCGGCTTCAAGGGTTAATGGCGGATCCTGACAGACATTCGGTCACCAATAGAGGGATTTAAGCGACCTTCAACTACGAATAACCGCGCGAAAAATCGGTTTGTATGATGAACTGCCGGTTTACATCGCGGCCCCAAATAACTTACGGTAATGTTCCAGGACATGGTGGGATTTCGCCAAGCAAGCTTAGTCCCTAAAAGAAGCCACAAATAGCCAGTTATCGAGGCTGCGACGGGCCGGATTTGCTTTCCCACTGCATAAAGCCCCAGCTTACCATTTCATACCGGCCCAGCCTGCGCACATACGTATGCAGCCTCAGCAACCAATTTATGAAACTGCTAACGGAAAAATTCGGAATTATGGAATGCTTTGATGTACCCCGAACATTCTAACCATTCAACGGAAGAAATTTTACTGACAGTTTACATTGGCTTCCGTGCTCCTGGCACCAAGGAGTACCACCTGGCAGAATCAGAACGAAATTTGTCAATTGCTACGACTGGTGTAACTGATATTTCCGCGCACCAGCGCTGGCATGTGTCTGGATCCCACAATTATCTGACAAACTACCCAACAACTACCCAACAGAATACTTCGGTCGCACCTTATTTATAGGAAATGTTTTGATATTCCGCATAAGTTGGGCTTGGATATACTTATGCGCAAGCCTTCACTGGGGTGCATCGTTACATCGCGAATACACCAGTTATGTAATTATTCATTGAACCATGGTTACTCCTGTAACACGCAAGCAAGGAAGAACTCTAAGTGTTGAGAACGACGTTGTATTACACAACACGTAGTCTCTACAAAAAGGTAATAAACAGGAAGTAAATTGGAACAAGGGAAGTTCCAGTTAACCAATGTCGTTGTGTTCTTGTTCTCCTCCTGTAATTGAGCGGGAAAGGCGCTCTGAAGGGCAAACGGGAGAGAGTGCTGTTACGGCAATGATTCAACTTTGGACGCGCGCCAAAATAACATCGATTCTACTCTACACCACACTCTTTCTAATTAGGCAGCGTCCCCGTTGCAACACCATAGCCGCCCTGAGCCGGCACCTCCAGTTCAAGTGCTACCTCCCCAGGCGTTTCGTTCAGCCTCCCGACAGATTGGTCAGTCTTACTCCGGAATGGTTTAAGTAGATGGAAATGTACTATCATGGGTTGACTGGCAGGGTTTTTGGGATCGTTGAAAACACATGTCACGTCCGATATCACCCGCTGTATTATGTACGGTCCTGTCCACTCACGGTGTAGCTTAACCGGAACGCCTGCCGTTGGTACCTGGTGCGAGTAAACTTGGTCGCCAGCTTTTAAAGGAGCGCCAATAACTTTCTTGTCGTAATACTCTTTCTGTCGTCGATGGCCGTTCCCAAGGTGAATACGTGCCGCTTGATGTGTTTGATGAAGTGAATCAAGGAGTGTGCTAACATACTCTGTCACCGATGAATGTGGCTGTTGCGGACTGGGTAATCGGATGTCAGACGGTAATCGGACTTCTCTTCCGGTCCACACAAACGATGGTGTTTGACCAGTCGAAGCGTGCACTGTGCTTCTATATGCCAGCAAGCATTTTGGTAACATAGCGTCCCACTCACTTACATTTTGCTCCACAAAGGCCTTCAGTAGCGATTTCAGCGACCGGTTTGTACACTAAACTTCTCCGTTGCCATGCAGGTGGTAAGCAGTCGTTCGCGTCTTGTATATACCGAACACACGACAAAGTTCATGAACCAACAAACTCTCGAAACATGAGCCCTATCAGAATGTAGCTGCCCCGGTGCTCCCCAGTGACATACCCAGTGATGTACCATCGCCGTTGCTACGGTGACTGTATCGGCTTGGCCGATCGGAACTGCTTCGCACCACTTGGTGAAATAGTCGACCATGACCAAGGTGTACCGATGGCCACGTGATGTCTCTGGTAGGGGACCAACAAGATCTACCCCCACAATCTCGTTCGGGTAGCCTGCATTCATAGGCTGCAATGGTGCTCTTCGGGTGATGATCGGGTTCTTGAATGTGGCGCATGTCTCACACGTCTGGCAAAAGTTAGTGACGTCTCTCCGTTGATGTGGCCACCAAAACCGTTGACGTGCTGCCGCTTCCAGGTTGTTGGTTCCAGCATGACCCAGCTGTTCGTGCAGTTTAGATAGCACGTCTGAAACTAATGATCGCGGAACTACGATTCTCCTGATATAGTTTGGGCCAAAATCAAACACTAGCACACCTTCCTCGATAGAGAGCTTGTCCCACATCGCCCATAAGCATCGAGCTTCGTAACTTTTTCCCTCCATTTCCTTCGCGGTAGGTTTGTCGCTCCCCAATAGCCACTTGTCATAGATCGGTGATACGTCTGGATCTGCTGCCTGCGTCTCCTGCCAGCGACCGTACTCCGAACTTTGAAGGTTAACTGGAGCTACGTGTTGTGCACTACAAGACGGGCCGTCTCCATGAGCACGAGTAAGAAGTCTGGAAAGAGCGTCCGCGTTGGCACGCGGTGCACCAGGTCGGCGTCTGCACTCAACATCATACTCCTGAAGTTGTTCCTGCCACCTGGTGATCTGTCCCTCGGGGTCTCTGAAATTCTTTAATAAACGAAGTGACTGATGATCTGTTCATACCAGAAACTTCCTCCCTAATGGGTAGTGTCGGTTTTGTTTTATAAAGAATACTAGGGCTAACATTTCCTTCCTGGTTGTGCAGTAATTCTGTTCTGTTGCACTGAGACATCTACTGTTGTACGACACCACTCGTTCTATTCCGTCCTGCACTTTCTGTGACAAAGCAGCTCCAATTGCCTGGTCGCTCGCGTCCGTGTCTACAATAAACTCCCCGGCATTTGGTGACAGGTCGGGGAAAACCAACACCGGAGCTGCACAAAGGGATTCTCGTAACCGATCGAATGAATTTCGACACGCAGCGGTCCATTCGAAGGTTTTACCTTTCTGTAACAAGGTATTCAAAGGCGCAGCGATCTCTGAGAACCCTTTCACGAATCGCCGATCATATGGGGCTGACCCCACAAAACTGCGTAGCTCAGCAACGTTGGCAGGGGTTGGCCATAATCTCACTTGCTCCGTCGTACGAGGGTCAGTACGAATCCCCATCCCCGAAATGACGTGACCAAGATACGTTACCTCGGTCTGTAGTAAATGGCACTTTTGGGCTGGAGTTTGAGGCCCACATTTACTAGGCGTGTTAACACCTCCGCCAAGTTGTTTAGGTGCTCGTCTTTTGTTTTTCCGTGTACACTGACATCGTCTAGGTAAACGAGACACTTGTGGGGCATCAATTCTTTCGAATTTTGGCAGGGTCGACACTTTGTAACACGCAAGCAAGGAAGAACTCCAAGTGTTGAGAACGAAGTTCTATTACACAACACGTAGTCTCTACAAAAAGGTAATAAACATGAGGTAAATTGGAACAAAGGAAGTTCCAGTTAACCAATGTCGTTGTGTTCTTGTTCTCCTCCGGTAATTGAGCGGGAAAGGCGCTCTGAAGGGCAAACGGGAGAGAGTGCCTTTATGGCAACGATTCAACTTTGGACACGCGCCAAAACAACATCGATTCTTCTCTGCACTCCGACATACTTTTCAGCGCACGCAGGTACGGAGCAAACAAAAAGCAAATGGAAAAAAGACGAAGGCGAACGCGTTGGAAAAGTCAAACGCTAAAATATTCCACGTAGTCTCCTTGCAGCGTTTTTAAAAGTAATATCCTTCTGCTTCTCTATGTTTTATCGTAGCCAGAGTCGCTAGTTGTGCTAATCATCTCCGGTAAATAACAAAGTTGTTGTCGTGGAATTCGCAAATGTCTCCAGAACTGCTGCCTTACCACAACCGATCTTCTTGCTGCTTTTTTCCTTATGTTGGAGACGAGGGAAGTGATTTGCATCCGGAAATTAGGTATCATGAATAAACGAACGAATAACGTATTTCTTGTAATTTCGAATTTTAAGAAAAGACATTTTAGTGTAATATTCTTTTTCGCGGTATTCTTAGATTCCGGTTATGATAAACAAAATGGTTGACGACCATGTGCTTTAAGTTTGCGCCTGATTTAAAATTGCGAACTGTAGTGCAGTTGAAACCGCAATGTACTGTTTAAATTGACCGCCATTACGTACGTCTCCTTTGCTTATTTTACAGGGCTTGGCAGACCGAATGCACAATGAATGAACGGAATCTTTAGCCAAGCCCCTGTACCTGTTCCTTGTAAACTCGTTGTTTATATACTTGCTTGCCGTGTACCACGCTATTCGCATGCAGCGCTGTTGAATACATCTGTCTCGGTCCAGCTTGCTTGTTCTCGTGGTCGACTCAGTAGAGCATCGTCGTCTTGCGTGATTGCCGTTTCGTACGTGCTACTGTGTTAGTTACTCGGTCGCTGATTCTCACGTGCCGTTCGTTTGTAGCCGGGACATTTCGTACGTGTCTCGAACCTGCCATTCGGAATATATTACAGAACTGGTAGCGTGGGTCTCGTTTGGTTACACAAAGCAGGTTCATTGGAATTTCAATTGTGCACTGTATTGCTGTACACCTATCAAGTAAACATTAAAAACTTTATTTGCAATTAAAAAGTATGATTTTGTTGCTTCAGTATACAAGGCATTGCCAGTAACAAAACTAGTAAAAATAATTACTAACTTAGATCTAATTCAAATGACACTAATTTAGTGTATGTAATCGTGTAGTAAACGTTTAAACGCCTTCACTTTCAAAAGAATAAATATTCTATAATGCAGATCTGTGTCTCCACTAAATCATTTGAACGAATTATCCAAGCTATGATTGGCTTCCAGGTCAGATTTGTCCTGCATATCTCCCATCCGGCGAGCATTTTTTATAATGTTAACAATCATCCTGACAGATGGCAATAATGTTGAACAATATGTTTGCTCGAGCCTAAAGCGTATATATATATATATATATATATATATATGTATATATGTATATATGACTAACAACGTAGAGGAGTAACTTATTCAAAGGCTTAAACTAACTTTCATGCTTTGAAGTGTTTTATAATCTTTTTGCTGTTTTTATTATGTCCTTTTCTTGTAGAACGTTAGTGACAAATAACATCTTTTTTTCTTCAAATGGTTTACTTTTGTTGGTAAAGCAGGCACAATAATATGTATAATTTGGGAAATAAGCAGACAATGTAGGGAACGATTCCGGACTCTGTCTACATATCATCGTTCGAGTACAAATTTGATTGTTATTCGACGTCGCGAATCTAATCAAGCTCTGGTTCATGAAATGTCTCGCACGACTCTAACGGAGAAAACCTTAAGGAGTTATTCCAAAATGAAGCCTGCTATTGTCTTCGAGGCTGTTTGTGTTGATCTGGTGAGTCCACATAAGTACGAACGGCTCTCGGTTGTTATCTGATTTCTGCTCTCGTCGAAATTATTTTAGACTACCATACCCGGTTCACGCTCGTTTTGTCACCTAAAACTTTTCCTTTTTCGTGCTGGTAACGATGTCCATTTCCAAATCGCCCTCGGACGGATTAACCGATTCGTCAGCTGTTTGTGGTAAAGCGAGTTTGCTCCGAACCAGTTACGGGTTTTTCGAGTGGAATGCAATGTGGCTTTTTCATTCATTGGCTCAATGAAGCTTGCATTGGCTTGGATAGACAGCAGTATATCTTTCTAGAAAATAGCGACGATTTACTTTATAATTGCCCTGACTGTGTTAAGCACAAAACATACCGTCTAGTCCAAATTGATGAATTTGAAACATTGGTGGATAGAGTGGATACCCTACTATTTTCGTTTAGTTTTTTAGTTGGGGAAATTTATCAAATCTTCGTACGCCTTGAACGTGCTTCAGTTCTCGGATCAAGCATGCATTCCTATGAGTGTATAAATAGTACAGCTTTGAAGGATTCCCCAAATCTTAAGGCGGCACCTGAAGATGATAAAGATTCTGACGTTACATTGAACTCAGCTGTGAATGTGAAACTTTTACAGGCTAGTGTATCTGCGCAGGCAAATCGGCGTAAGCTGAAGAAATCGGTCTGTACAACCAACTCCATGCCAAAAGATGTCGAGGTGAGCTCTGTCGATGCTCCGTCCTCGTTAACGGAGGCAGGAACTTCTCCCACCTCATTGCCATCATCCTTATTATGTGCACCTACTGTTCCCACTAGGGAGGATATGAAGTCGCGCTGCGCCGACCACTGCTACAGTGACACGTGCCGTAAACACCACATTGTCCTAGTGATGCGTTTACGGACAGCAGCGTTATACTTAGGAATATCGCGGAGTGCTCTGCGGCTCTTCAGAAAGATCGCATGCTTGACGACCTTCATTGTTTCAAACATTGTGTTACTAAACTACATCCACCCGTTTTTCCTGCGGTTACCATTGGAAAACTTACTAGGCTTGGGAACATAACGGGTGACAGTATTGAAATAGGCCCCGTCTACTGCGTGTGCTCCTGTCAACACAGGAGGAACACCAAACTCATTTGCGTTTCGTCTTTAAACTAAAGGGTTTCCGGACTGGGTATACAGCCGCACCTACCTGTAACTAGTAGCATAAAGCTTGAGGAAGTCATCAAAAACCTTAAAGCGCGTCGAGAATCTGGCGAGAAAGGTTTATGTTTGGTTTTTTCGTGTACATAGTATATATTATACACCATCCATGGTACAAATATTGTGTTCTCGGAATCATGGCTGAATAGGAAAATTGAATGAATAATAAGAAAATATCAACAACGATAAAAGCTTTTTTGTCCAGTTTGCCGCTCGCATATTTGAATATTTTCTCATATTTTTAGCGTGATGAAGGAGGGACCTTGCAACACACCGATGCACAGGTCCGCCACGGACATCGAATTTGAGCCATGGTTCCAAAGGTCTTCAACCAGCAACTATCCGCATCTCTCTGACCCCATACAGGTAGTCGACAAAACCTGCCGAGCCAACTGTTTCGTCAGGCTTTTTATACGGTTTCTCCAAGTTACTAGCTGTCCACCAGACCGTCTCTTCCAGCCCTGTCCAGCAACCGCAAACAACGCACGACGCGGGTAACCTTGAACAGGCATGCGCAATACGTGTCCCAGCCAACTGCAGTTGATGCAATGAGACGAGCTCTTTGAGTGAGCGGCTTCATCGTCCCAATACACGCTGTCTAACTACCACATTGCTTACGTCGTGTCGCCACCACACAGGGGCACTGGACCGCACACAGCAGTGCTCGAAGCCTGATAGTCTGCGCGACTCACATTTACGAATGGGCTGGGTCTCGCAACCGTACGACAGTACATTACGAACGGTTGCACAATCGACCCGCCCTTTGATGGAGAGACGAATGTCGAGGCGACGCCACAAGTGCCTCAGCCTAGAAAAAGTGAGGCGTGCTCTTGAGATGCGTATTGAACTCTCGTCTCAAACAGCCCCGTCAGCAGTGATGCAACTTCTTAAGTAGACATAGCTCTCCACAACGTCCAGTGTCTCATAACCAAGAATGAGTGCAGGCACAGGTACCTGCCAGTTTTGAAAGTGAGCCTTGCATTTGGATGGCGAAAAGTACATACCATACTTTGGGGCTTCAATCGCCAGGCGGTTTAGTGCAAGTTGGACGGCGTGTGCATCGTCACCCAGCATAATCCAAATCCACAACTTGACTACCTGGGAGGAGCTTAACGCCAGCGTTCAACAAATTGCCCCGAGCGCTCTTTAGGGCATCCTCAGTGGCAAAGTTGAATAGGAACGGAGCGATAGGACATCATTGTCGAACTACACTAGAGGCCACAAAGGAAGGCGAAAGTTGTGGTGAGCCCTAACATCCGGAGGTCGGACCATAGAGAATGCGCAGTATGGAGACAAATATCTCGGGGACGCTATTCCCTAGCAGGCTGTGCCACAGTACCGTACAATCGACAGAATCAAAGGCTGCACGATAACCGTCAACCCGCACGACAGCGAAGAGCCGCTACGGCATACAGCGGACACTACTACTACTACTACTACTACTATTACTGCTACTACTACTACTACTACTACTACTACTACTACTACTACTACTACTACGGCAATGTTTTGAGTCCCCGGGCTGAAGCTGTTCTGCTCCATTGGATCCCAGTCAGCAGTCCGATATGCGCCGTTATATTAGCTGGTTCGTTCTATGCTACAGGTTCGCGCGTGAACAAACGGTACCGGTTTGTCATTGCCGCCTACATTCCTACAGACTGCAGCACTGATTCGTTGAAAGATGATTTCCATCGTTACAGAAGAAGCATTGTGTTGCTGTCTGGAGGTCTAAAAGCCCAAGTCGGAAAATGGTCTTCTGATGAGCTTCGTCTGGGCAGCCAACATGGTGTAGGCTCTCGTACTGATAACGGTGGGCGATTGCTAGGTCTGTGTAGAGATTCTTATCTGTTTCTCGCGAGCACAAACTTTCGACATAAGCGCGGCCGGAGGGTGACTTGGCGCTCACGAGGTTCGCACCAGCCATGGTCGCAAATCGATCATATCGCGACCAGGTATCGTTGGATAGGCTGTGTCCGAAACTGTCGCTCGGTTTGGAGCACGAGCGTGGACTCTGACCTCCAACTTGTTTGCGCCGACCTCCGGGTACGTTTCGGGGGACGTCCGCAACGTCAATGTCAACCGATTGACACCAGTCAGTTGGGGAGGCCAGGTGTTCGTGTGTATCAAAGTGCGCTAACATCCGGGCTGGGTACGCGCTCACTGAACACCGTCAAAGATCACCAGCCGCATATTCGTCAAACGTTACTTTCAACAGACATATCTTCATATGGCAAATTGAATTGCCAAACTGGACCTTGGGTCTCTACACACTCTCTGGAACTTTTGGATGCTCGTCGACATATTCCGGCTGGAAGCGAATGCAATGAGACTCGCAAATATCTCAGGGCAAAACTGCGGGCTGGCGTGAAGAAAGACCGCGAAGTCTTGTGGTCTCATCATGCATCGGAAATGGAAACGGACGCTGCCGTTGGTAATCGTCGTAAGTTATTTCATATGATACGGGAAACGGATAATAGGCGATCTGGTGTTAGCGATACCATACGCGACAAGAGCGGACAGCCGATCTACAGCTTGTCAACGCGCTTGGAGCGTTGGACCGAACACTTTGCAAGGCAATCTTAACCAACTTGCGTTATCGTTTTCTTTTTTGGACATTGAGCGCTTTATTCCCTGGGCCCTCTCCTTGGATCCACCCTCACGCGCAGAAGTCGAACGTGAAATCAGGCTGTTCAAATGGCATAAGGCCGCAGGGGCAGATAGAATTTTGAGCGGCCCTCTTTAAATTCGGGGACCTGGTCTAATAGATGATTCACACGAGTTGCTAGTGAAACTTTGGTCGCAGGCGACTGTCCCGACAGACTGGAGGCGCTCCGTCATTGTCCCAATTTTCAAGAGAGGCTCTTGTTCGAAATGCGCCAACCATAGAGGGATCAGTCTGACCTTACTTGCCTCTAAATTACTTGCGTCTGTCATTCACCACAGACTGACCGGCACTCGTGAAAGCCAGATCCGTGAAGAGCAAGCCGGGTTTCGTCTAGATCTGCGCTGCATCGACCAAATCTTTAACTTGCGTCAATTGTTAGAGCATCACTATATTTATTTGCGACTAACCGTAGTCGTGTTTCTCGACATAAAAGGTGCCTTCAACTCAGTCGATCGATGTGCCGTTTGGGACTGTCAGCTGAGGAAAAAGGTGTCTGATAAATACGTAAACTTTGTCAAAGCGCTATGCGCGCATAGTTCGGGCAGAGTGAGGGTTTATGGCAAACTGTCACCATTTTTCAGTATCACCAGTGGTGTGAGACAAGGTTGCCCGCTGTCACCTTTTCTCTTCAACTTCGCTATTGATGAAGTCATGGAGACGGCGTTCGGTGGACAAGACCTAGAAGGTGTATAGCTACTTCCTGGTGTGCGATTTATTGACTTGGAGTACGCGGACGATATTGCTCTAGTCTGTGACAGTTAGAAAACCTGCCAAACAGCACTGGACCGATTAGCACTGGCTGTCTATCTTTTTGGGCTATGCTTTGCTCCATCGAACTGCAAAGTACTTCTCCAAGATTGGCAGGGACCCACCCCTTCGCTAACGCTTTGTGATGATCAACTAGAAGTCTTTCAGGAATGCAAGTACCTGGACAGCTATATTAGCGCCCGTGGGATCGAAGCTGAGGTTACGAATCGTATAGCGAAAGCTCGAGGTGCTTTTGCTAGTCTCCGCCACATTTGGTGCAGACGCGACATTACTGTTGCCCTAAGGGGCAGAGTTTATATTTCAGCTCTCCGTTCAACTCTCCTATATGCTTCTGAAACCTGACTCATCAGGTCGACAGACATAAAGATGCTTGTCACATTCGACCACGTTGCCTTCGCTGCTTAACTCATGTCGGGTTGGAGCACCGCGTGAGCAATGAGCATGTTTGGCGTCGCATATTTGGTGCAGGAAGAGCGAGTTAACCGCTCAGCACCATTATATCACGCACCAGGCCCCGATGGCTGGGGCACGTGTTGCGCATACCAGCACAACGACTCCCGCCACGTACATTGTTTGCGCGCCAGGGTGTAGTTGGAAGAGGAGTAGGGGATGTCAAGCGATGACTTGGTCGAGCGAAACGAAAACCCTTACTTCGAAGTTGGCGTCAGTTGGTACATCCCGACTGCCTGGCTGGAGTCCCAAGAACGACGAACACGTTTAGTTGGACACACTTGCTGATATGGTTAGGAGTCGGCCTCAATAGCGTTTGTACTTTGGTTTCCTTTGTCCATTCCCTCCTGCTTAGCCTCCCCTTCAACCACGATTTCATTTGCTAGGCATAATATAACTCTATTTCTACGGCACCATAGCCGGCTGTTAGCTCTCCGGAACGATGTTCATCCGTTACTGGGGACTCAGCTGGCGTGCCACTGTTGTATTTTTTCTTCTTGTCTTTAGTATTGCGGCACAATAGCTGAGGTGTTTCCAACCTGCATCTAACGTGTATAATGACGATGCTGATGATTCCATTGTGTTCGACGTCCTCGACAGGTATATCCTTCTCTGTGGCCGTGGTTTGACTGTGAGTTAGCCTTTCATTAAGCTTCTACTTTTCCTAAGGGACTTAAGCCTTTCCGTATTTTATCATTCATTACATAAATTGGTGACCTGGCTTTTTTCGTATGCTCATTTCTCATCATCATTTCTTACCAGGCTGCCTGTGATTTTTCTGACAATTCTGTCGAATTTCCGCTTCCCAATTTTGACGTTTCAAATCCACGCGTATGGTTTATGCAAGTCGAACTACTTTTCGTTGCCGTAAAAGCACTTCACAATCAACATGCTTTCCTTCATCGTTCCACTTTTACCTACCGCTATTGCCTCCGGAGTCGTCAAGGTTATTGATCCCGTGCCTCCAGATGCGCCGTATGATAAGCCTAAGGCAGCTATTCTAAAACATTTCACAACTGGTGAAGCGTGTCTACAGCAGTTGTTTTCGGTTGTCGAGCTTAGTGATTGCACTCCATATCGACTTTTGAGACACATGCCTTCCCTTGTTGGCTCTTAGAAGCTTGACGTCTCCATACTGCGTCAACCTTGGATTGTGTCTTCCGGCTAACACCACCGCCATTCTTTCAGTCCTTGACGACGATCTCACACTGGAGAAGCTTGCAGAAGCTGCTGACAAAGTGCAAGAACGTTTCTTTAGAAGTACTGTACGTCATGGAACCGGATCTGTTACAAACAGCCCCTCCTTTAGCACTACGCTTGAAGCGATTAGCGACAGGCTTTCCAGTTTGGAACTCAGTATGTCTGCTAGTAGATGTGAGTGCACTACTACTCGAGGAAGTTCCACTCGAAACCCTCATCGCAGCAGATCACGTTCACGATAGCGACGGTCATACTGCTACTTCCATCGTCCTTTTGGTAAGGCAACAAGCAACTGTCGTCCAGGTTTCAAATACCCAAAATCTTCATCGATTTTGCAACCGGGAAACGCAAAAGCCAACCAGTAGTGGGGACGGCTCTCGCTGGCCAAGTCAACAATCGCCTTCTGTACGTGTTCGACTCCACTACTGAGCTCCAGTTTTTGGTCGCTAGAGGCGCGGAAATTAGCGTTATACCCAGATCTTTAGAAGAACGCGCTCTGAGACCAGCCGTGCTTACGATATAGGCGGCCAATCGGACTAAAATTGCGACATACGGCTAGAAGCTCCTTAACCTAAGCCTTGGCTTCCGACGGCAATTTCCTTTCATCTTTATCATCTCGGACGTTCAGAATCGTATATTTGGCGTCGACTTCCACAACAAATTCAGCCTTGTGGTTGATCTACGTTGCAGAGTTACGGGTTGACAACACTTCACTAACTGTCCCTTGCCAAGTTGCTATGGTTAACTCCGTTAGACTTCGCGTACTCATGCCAGACCGTACACACTATTCATCATTGCTACAACAATTTTTATCTTTGGTCAGAGCGAATACCGACACGGATGAGCCCAAACACGAGGTTCGTCACCTTATCATCATTACGCGTCCACTTGTGTCAGCGAAACCGAGACGTCTTCCACTCGACAAACTGCAGGCGGCCAGACGAGAATTCAAGCACATGTTCAAGCTAGTTATCATCCGCCCTTACAACAGTTGTTAGGCTTCTCCTCTTCATCTGGTACCTAAAAAGACCGGTGATTGACGCCTACGCGGCGACCATCCTGCACTCAACAGCATCACCATTCCGGATCAATACCCCATTCCACAAATCCATGAATTTTCATTGGGATTAACAGGAAAGTCAGTCTTTTCTAAGATTATTCTTATCCTCAAATCTCACTGGCACCTGAAGACGTTGCTAAAACGGCCGTTATCACGCATTTCGGCTTATACTAGTTCATCCACATACCTTTTGGCCTCCGCAATGCCGCCAATCTCTTAATCGTTTCATGAACCAAGCCCTTCGTGGCCTAGACTTATTTTTCGTCCCCATCGACGACGTCCTGATAGCCAGTACCACACCAGAAGAGCACTTGGAACACCTCCGACAAGTCTTCGAGCCTTTCGACCGCCACGGAATCACTATTAATCCTGATAAGACCCACCAACCTGTGCTATGTATACAGAAACTCTTGAGGCAATCAATTCGGTTGCCACGGTCTTGACTGTGACATTTTGATTGGTGTTGCTTGTTTCTCAATCTAGCTAATCGTTTGTGTGTTTCTGCTCTTATTGTTTTTGCGACAGGAGTGAATAATCTGAATATTGTTATATCGGAACCTCTGTCTTCTCTCTGCCTTGAAGGCTGAAGGGGACCCACTGTTTTGCTTTTTTGACAAATGTGTGTTTGACCAAACACGCTTTGATTTTCTTGGCCATAAAATCAATAGTAAGGGCATCAGTCCCATTCCTGAGAAGACCCAAACAATCATGGACTACCCACCGCCTCATTCTGCTAGAAATCTACGCCGTTTCCTCGGCATAGTCAATTAATATGTAAGGTTAATTCACAACTGTGCTGACGTATTTCTAGCACTGGCTGCTTTGCTTAAAGCTAACCGAAAAGTTTACACTTACATCTGAAACCGAAACTGCATTCCTTGCTGTCATACAGGTGGTAAGCCGGATAACTTCCCTGAGTTACTTGAAACGGATAAGAATTCCACTCTCCTTTTTGAAACCCATGCCTCACAATCCGCTGTGGGAGCTGTTTTACAGCAACTGATCGCCAATGTGATCCAGCGGCTGTCTTTCTTTTCTCTAAAGCTACAGCCAGCGCAGACCAGATGCAGCACTTTTGGTTGCGCACCGCTCGTAATCTGCTTGACCGTCAAACGTTTTCCTTAAATCCTTGAATGACGGCGTTTTGTAATCCTGATGGACCACAAACCTCTCATCTATGCCTTTCGTTTCGCTTCCGATCGCTATTCCCCGCGAGAAACACGGCACTTGGATTACCTCATTCAATTCTGTGCCGATAATCTTTATATTGACGGCCCGAACAGTGTTGTTGCCGATGCAATGTCTCATGCTGATGTTCACCAGCTTCCGCCCTCACACATTAAACTTAAGAGCATGTCCTTTCCCCAGCCGAACGATCCAGAACTTGAACAACTTCGATCGAACACCTAATCGATATGTTTGCAACTGCCTGTGTTAAACCTAAGCGTAAAGATTTACTACGATGTTTCCACCAATAAACCAAGACCCTTCGTTCCCCAGCCTCTTTTGGCGTACGGGGTTCGACCATTTTCATGGACTATTGCACCTAAACATTCGATTAACTGTGAAGTTAAGCACCGATCGTTACAGTTAACATAATACGCGCTCACACCGCCGGCAATGGGCTAAGTATTGTCTCAATCGTTAGAGCAACAATATTTGTCGACACGCCATCACCGCACCCGGGAACCTTCTCTCTCCCTGAAGCACAGTTTAGACATGTTCGCCTAGACTGGATCGCTCCCTCCATCTAACGGTTTTAACTTTATTCTGACATGTGTTGCTCCTTTCACTCGTTGGCCACACACAATTCCTTTACGTGAAACCTCTACTGAGACTGTGGCTCGTGCATTTCCCGAATTTTGGATTTCTCTTATCGTTGCACCAGTTACAATCACCATCGAAAGGGCATGCCGATTTCACATCACGTTGTTCCGTGACTCGAATCGCTTATTGAGCTTGGATGCACATCCGGACAACCGCTTATCATCCCTGTGCAAATGGCTTTGTTGAAAGTTTTCATCGACAGCTAAAAGTCGCCATCACAGCCAGTTCACCTGACGCACGTTGGTCTAAACGCATTCCAGCCGTTGTTCTTGGTATTCGTAATATCGTCATAGAGGATATTGAATGATGCCCCGCAAAACTCGTCTATGGTATGAATCTCAGATGATATTGGATTCTCGAGTCAATGGAGAATTGAATTCTGTTTCTTACGCTGAACGCCTTAAGAAGCACTTTTGAGCCATTCAGCAAACTTCTCCTCGAATCACTGCTCGCGAACAATGAATTTCTCCCGATTAATACACACTTGCCCGTTTGTTTTCATTCGCATTAATGCAATTCAAAAGCCCTTGGTACCTCCCTACGAAGGCCTATTCAACGTGTTATCACGCAAGCCCAAATACTTCATCCTGGAGAAGAATGGATCGAAGGAATCGGTGAGTATTGACTGCCTTAATCCTGCCTATGTTGAACCTGTTGTTGAACCTTCAGACAAAGTTACTGTGACTGATCCCGGCTGGTTTCCCCCAGTCAGTCAACCGACCAATTCAGATGCATCAGAAACTTCGTGCACTCGCTCAACCATTGATTCTAGACACACGCGTTCAGGCCGTTTTGTTTCTTCCCTCTCTAAACTAGATGAATTCATTCCTTAAACAGTTTTATGGGGCGTTTAATTACCAGTATGCGCTTTACAGTGAAGCTGTGTAGTGGTTATGCTTACATTTTTGTTTCGCGTAACCATTTTTATCACGAGGCCCTTTGTACATTTGGTGTAATTGTCGAAATACTACTTAGCTATACTTCTTGAAATCCACGCTCCCGGCATGCTGATTTTCGGCGGTGCTACTGAACGCTGCCTTTCATATCTTCTTGGAAGCCGCATATTTGCTGTAGCGCTACAATTGTACATTTGCTTCCATTGTGTTCGATGTCCTCGCCAGGTATATCGTTCACCGTAGCCAAGACTTAACGGCGATTTGACTGAGTTAGCATTTCTATAACTTGTTGTTTTCTCTTAAGGGAAATAAGCCTTTCCGTATTTCATCGAGCACTATATACTCATGATTTATCACCTGCAAACGTGTCAGAGCTTACATTCCGGAAAATATTAAGAAGAAAAAGCCCTTTATGGTCGTTTTGGTCCTAGTGTTGGTGGGGAAAAATAGACATAGGTCAACCTTTGAGAATCCAACTTGTCGTAGGAAACACAAGAGAGCTTTTCGTGCGGGAGGGATTCAGAATGAACAGCAGCGTCCCTGGCACGCCTTTCACGGATAAGTAGCACCGTAAGCTGGCAAGGTCAAGCTGGTCAAGTCAAGTAAAACCACCAACGTAGGCCGTCTGCAATAGGGCCATGCTCTAACACTTGAAGAGTAAATATGCGGTCAATGCGACCACAACCTGATGTGTTAGGTCTTTGTATAGTTTACGTGTGACTAAGTGGATTGGTGGAACTTTTACATACAAGGTGTGAAGGAGCTCTTCGCTCTCACGAGTGATTTGTTTTAGAAGTGCTATTTTCTATCAAGTACGTGTCCATGATAATACCTGATATTTTCTGTTTGCTCTCAGATATGATCTGTCATTGAAACGATCTTTTTGTTCATTCGTGGCTTACTGTTGTCATTATGAAGAGAAAAAAAGTGCACAAACGCGCCAAGCAGGCCCATATACCCGTTACCGCTAAGGACGAAATGCAAGAATCATCGATCTTCTATTCGGAACCAAACATCAGACGGATAGAAAATTTAAACGCAGAAGTAAACGCGTAAGCACTCTTCTGTTAAACGGCGTGATCCCCCAGCCTACTGGTCACTACAGACTCTTTACGGATACTGAAAGACGAGATAGCCAACATTCAAGATAGGATGAGTGTAACGTCATCCGACATACAAGACTACCTAGATCGTTGCGTCAGTCTGAAAGGTGCGAATATTCCAACTCATCTTAACATTTCGTTGTAGAAAACGAATTCAAGACTTTGACTGCTCATTTGAAAGCTCTGCAGGAGTGGACAAACGCCCAGAAGAAGGCGCATGAGGATCAAGTTGCTAGGTTACTTCTCGAAATCGACGAGGTTGAAGAGCGACTGGGACTAGAAAAAACCATCCTAAGTATGTTTGGCTGAATTTTCTACATGCACTTGTCCAGCCGGAAAGATTTCGTCGATGGAAGATATAAGGGTGCAAAGAGATGAGATGCAATGGAAGTTCTCGGAGATGCAACGGATGTTAGATGAAACAACTAGCGCAAACCGAACGGAATACTGTCTAATGGATTTGGAACTAACTATAATTCAACACCGGTGAGTAGCCCGTTTAACCAATATGCCTTTAACAGTTTGAATACACTCTTGACTCCCAGCGATTGAGACTGCCCAGGATGTTACGACGAGTTACATAGATAGGGCTGAATAGAGGAGAGAACACTATTAAGCGAATCGCAAAAGTGTTCCAGTGCTTCAACCACGGGGGTTACGTAATACATCGGCGAGTGTCCAGCAAACCACACAATTGGGAAAATATTTAGTCCCCAGGCTTGAAACTGTGGTACTTTGTATGCTGACAGCGAACAGAATGCTTTAACCACTAGCCAACTCCAAACATTTGCTAAATTCTCCAGACGAATTTCGGCAATCCAGAGTAACAAATGCTTGGTCACAGGAACGCTATCAGTCGGTCAACGGGTGCTCGTTATTTTTTGAGTACTTGGGCCACGCCAACAGACTATCGGACTGGATAATGAGAGAATAATAATAATAATACTAACTGCAATGTATGTTCTCGAGTACGTGAGACACATTGTTTTCAGTATGACCAAGTTTTAGCTGTTACTTTACAGTCCACGTTTCCCAGATTAGTAAAATAAGTGTGACTGAGGTTTTGAAGCGCCTTTCGCTGTCTAATCATTTGACTTGTCTGGAGCTGCTGTACTGCGGAGTATCCCTGTGTTTTTTGGAGACTGTGTGCAACAGTTGACTTCATGCAGCACGGTAGATTAACCTGAATGCTAGTCTATCCAAGTGTTCTACTCCGAGACAGCGTGTAAGGAGCAACAACCGTGCAAACAAATATGTAAAAGCATAGCTGCAATGTTCGTGATACCTAGTTTGAGCAGTAGATGGATGCGGCCGAGTAGGACAATGGCCAGCGGAAATGCATGTATTAGACTCGGTTATTCTTTTTTCATAACACGAAGTGTTCGAGGCGTGAACACGAGCACGGTGTTCCCTTCCTCATGGGCTTGTATGCGGAAACGAAGTCCTTGAGGCAGATATAGGCTACTGAGGCAATAATGCAACGATATTTGTACGATTAAGAATGTGGACACGGTTTAACTTTCCATAGATATCATATTTCAAAGTTTTGGAATGCATGTTGTGTGACGAAGGCTCATGTAGGTGTTGAGGCCAATTTCACAAACTCATCAGTCATGCAGCAATGCGTGCGTTGTATCGTTAGTCACTTGTTCTTCCCTGTTCCGCACGCAATCCATGTCATTTAAATAGTTCCGGTTGATTATTGACTCCGCGTTTAATTGCAGCGGCTTGTAGATGAAGCACTGAAAAACAATTACTACAAGGACTTAAATGGGAATTTTCAGCGTACTAAAACCGCAGCAGTAGATGAAAAGTATCGTCGATGCATTCGCACCATCTGTTGGAAAAGTTCTGGTATACCTTATTTGACCAGGCTAACGCATAATGGAGCATTTAGATTGCCAGTATAAATTCAGCCTCACGCCGCATTGCCACAGTTGCATCAACAGCCTATTAGGGAACGTTGAGTGAGTCCGGCCTTGACATGCTCCGATTTCTGTCATGAGTGCAACTAGCCTCGATCAGTTAGATAGCACTCTGCGTTTCTTTGATCCAATCCTTACCGATATTTTGCTATTGTTTAAGAATTTCTTGCAGCCATTTCCCCTCAGAAATTTTAAGAGAGCAAGAATGGACAACAATTTTACGGGATAACCTGAATTCAGATTATTTCGTGTCTTCTCATTCAGCCGCTTACAGACAAATCATGGAATGCAATTGAAAAAGGAGCCATTAAGGCAATCAATAAAACACTAAGAAAAACGAATGGGTCCCAGAGAAAATGGTTCTCATCACGCTACCATACAAAGGCGAACAGAAGGACAGCAGATTGTGCTACCGATTGCGCCAAGCCATAAAAAGTGCTACTACGCAGCTGAAAAGATTTTCCATGAATTCAACTTAGATAGGCCTCACTGTCAGGTTACCGCCTCATGTGTTTAGGAATTCACCTGTACTTGAGTTAGCATATACATTGGCCGAACCGAGAGATGACTTCAACTAAGATCATGGAACATGTTCCACGGAACCTGGTAAATAGTGGCCCTAAACTCCCTGCCATCTCAGTCGCTCAGCATCTGCTCGATTGTACCTTATGCGAAAACCCACGTGACGCATTCAAGGTCATCAGCAGACAAAACAACGCGAGCTTGCTTCGTTTCGCTGAAACCTCTGCCATCCGAGGTATGAAACCTAAACTTTGCGAACTGATCGAGCTTGTGGCCAATCTTGCGTTGCCCTAGTAAGACCTAGGAAATGACCTTGATTTTCTCAGCGTTTTATTGATTTTTTTATTGACCCCTTTTTCATCTGAATCCCTTTACTATTTGCACGATTTGTCTGTAAGTGGCTGAATGAGAAGACACGAAATAATCTGCATTCAGGTTATTGCGTAAAAATGTCGTTCGTTATAGCTCTCGTAAAATTTTGCTATTGTCTCAGCCTCCTGGAAGAGATGAAGGAACGTGTCAGAAATCTCGCCGACGCATTCAAGTTGGCGACCGAGCAACGAGGAGAGAAGGTACAAATGGAAACAGTGGATAAAAATGGTCGCCTTTCTCGTCAGCTGTCCCTCATGGGCACTGGGGTGCTTACTGTACTGGATAAAAACAAGTCCCTTCAAGCAGTCAACAGTCACCTACAGAAGGATGTATCCACTTTGAAAGAAGTAAATGAACAAATGCGAAGAAAATTCGCGCTTCACCTCAAGGTTTGTGATCGTTTTGCCCAGCGTTAAGTCCTATTGCTACTAGCCGGTAATGCTTAGCAACTCTCGTAGGCTGGTGGAGATTAAAGTAAGTACAATTAAAAAAGAATGTGTCAAAAAACGAAAGGGCGAGCACAAGTAAACTCACCGAATTGTTCGTATAACATTACGTATAAGCCCACCCATCTGGCATTTTAGAAACACACTGTTTGGTTACGTAAGGTAGTATCTTGGCTAACGCAAATGATAAACTGAAATGCAAATGCCACAATGCGTCGTCAAGCCAGTTTTTAGATATACAATAAAGCCCCTTTGAGTTGACCACCCAAGGGACTGGACCAAGATGGTCAACATACGGAGGTTCTCTGCCAAAACTCCGCGTAACCTACTTTCCCGTTGTGGGTAGTGCGAAATTTATTTTCACACAAACCCTTTTCGAACATATTAGACAAGATCTCACATAACGGCAAACGCAGTTCGACCATGCGGAGTTATAAGAAATCAAAATTCAGTGTGCATTTCGCAATTTAAATTGTTTTCTTTGAATGCTTAGCCAATCTTTGTCTTTTTCTTTCTCTTACCACAAAGGTAACTGAAGCAAGCACTCTCAGCACAAGCTACACTACTCAGCATGTTTGGACCTTTTCCACAGCAAATGATATCATTTGCATTAAAAGATGCTTAACTTCATTTTCCTTTGGAGTTTCTATGATTTCCAAACCATCATCACTCAATCCTACTTCTTCTTCATCAGCATAATCAGGCGTTTGATCTTTGTTCCCGTAGAGGAGTACCGCAGTCAGTAGCTCTTGGAAAATAACATCTGGGTCTGGTTCAGCGCAGGTTACCAAGTCATCATCCACTTCAACAAACTCTTTAGAATATATTTCGCTGAATATAGATGGAATATCTAATAAGGCGACGGCATCAGGCATGATAGGTCGCACAAATCCGGTTTTCTTGAAACACTTCCGTATTATTTCTGGTTGAACTTTGAACCAAGCGAAACGTACCCAAGGCACAGCATCCAAGGCATTAACGGAAGCAACAGATGAAGTTCCTTCTGCATTTTTGCCATAGCCCATTGCATGAGCTGGGCTCCGTAGTGCATTTTGCCTATTTTGATGTTACCTTGGTTCAGAGGTTGAATTTGTGATGTCATGTTTGGAGGCCGAAACTTTAGATTGATACCTGTGAGGTTTATTTTACATGGGTGTGACTAGGACACTTGTCAATTGTTAGGATAATGAAGCGTTTCTTCTTCATAATTTCCTTTTCGATGCTTCTGATCCACTCTTCACATATGGCAGCAGTCATTCCTGCAAATCGTTTTGATCTTCAGGCGACCGCAAGGTATTCAGGATTTAGGTTTTTGAACGCACGTAGTCTAGATGATTTACCAATAACCAGTGGTTTTAGCTTCTTCCCACTTCAGCTAGTGCACAACAGAACTGTTAAACATTTTTTGGAATGTTTTCCGCTCTTACCTTTGTCATCCTTCATAACAAAGCTTCTGTTAGGCATCGTCTTGTAAAAGAGACCGCATAAAGCGCGAAGCGGGATCGGTACGCTTTAAAACCAATACGCGAAAATAAGGCCAACCTCCGATGAGTGGAGAACACCAAAAGTAACGCTAGGAAAAATTTATTAAGTGGGCGAAAGGCTATCTAGTGCTAAAAATAGGGCACCGAAAGATAGCTAGCTAGGGAAAGGTGTGGTCGCGTGCGCGGAGAGCAAAGATGGCCGCGGAACCGAGGAGCGTCGCGCCGTTCGAAGGCGGATGCTATCTGACTCAAACAAACGCGAGCAACGTTCAAACAGACGAGCGGCTATATTGCTATGTACATCGAGAAAATATAATTTTGTGATTTTGTAATATTTTACGCAGCATGCGGCAGCCAAACAGGGGAATCTCCAGGTCACTACACGCAGTCGTCAGCGTTAAAAATGTCGTTATTGTTAAAGACCTTGCTGAAGTTAGAAAACTTTTCGATAAAATCTTGAACAAACTCTTCAGGTACTTCATTGGATTCACCACACAAAACTATTTCTGAAATTTCATCTCGGAATTTAACTTTCTCTAACAAACCATTGGATGCTTGGAAATCCGCAATCCCAAATTCTTCTGAGAACCTTTTAGCAATTTCTTGTATTCTCGGCCCAGAAATTCGAACGTTAGCTGCCCTTATTTGCTTGAACCAGCGCAGCGTAGCCTCAGTGTCTTCATCGTGTGAAGTTTTCCGCCACACCTCTCATTATCGTCTCTCTCTAAATGCTTATGTTTATGCCTTTGGATATTGATAACTGTTGTCTTGATAACACCAAAATACTCTGCGGTCTTACTTTGGCGACTGCTTTCCAGAAAATGTAGCAGACTAATCTTTTCCTTCAAGGTCAATTTGAGGTCTTTTCTTTGGGCCATAATGTCGAATTACTCGTAATGACCGATCCTAATTTGTTCTAAGTACCGAGTGGATCTAACGTCTACGGTTCTACTTATATAATATTAATTACATACAATAACTAACCTGAATTGGTTTCACCCTCAGGCCGACACCAAATAGAGCGGCATAAACGCTGGACAATTCATGTGAGTGTAAACGTCAATCTCGCCACAATAGAAATTGCTGCTAAACCTAGTGGTTAACTGTGTGTTTAACAGTCACTCAAACTCTTGATTGCGGCCTGTGCGATGAGTGGAGACGTGTTATTAGGAGTAGACGAGGGCTTGGCTGTGTATGTAGACAGGTGAGGGAGCTTGAACATATATCGTTCTAGGCAATTCCGTGGGCGCGGATCTGTGAGGACCCACATTGATCTAGTTAATTGTTGGCGGCATCCGGTTTCGGATTTGCCTGTCACTTTGGCCAGCCACAGGACGCCTGCGCCTACAGAGGGACCATGGATGGCTTCCGCTGCACCACCCACAGCTCCAACCACATACCCATATCCCGTGTAAACCCGAAGGAATAAGACCGGAAGGCATGTGGATGGGAGCCACATTTCCTCAACGGAGCCGGCCCACACTCCTTCACAGGAAAACACAAGCACACTGTAGTTGTGGAATCAAGCGCACACAAGGCGGTGGCTGGACCGTAGTCCGCTCCACACTGAGTGCATCGAACCACTCTTTGATCGTAGCACGGCCACAAGGACCGTGCACCCTGTCCCCTCCAACAACGACCAACTGTATCCTGGAGCCAGATGGACGAGGTAGTGGGTAATAGACAGGTAGGCACCTTGTCAACATGCACATCAAGCGCAGCCACACCGGGGATGTCAAACAACAGCCAATCATTCGAAATGCCAATGTCGAATAAAGTAAACGCATATGACAACATAAATACTCGCTAAATGAGCATATGGAAGGAATTGGTTATAAGTGAATCCACGATAAGTACAAAATGTCCGAAAGTTATATTTAAAATATAAGACGCGATAAAATTGCGCAAGTTTACCACAATTTGCATGAGCGACGTGTGTAAGTTGGGAGAAGATTAGCAGATACGCAGAACAAAGAAATAAAATGTGATGAATTTTATCCACATTAAAAAGACCTAGTTTAAGTGTAAGTTGCATTAGCCCAACTGCGTTGAAGAAGCATCATGAATGCGACATCAGCCTCAGCATGGGGCACGGCCGGGATAAACGCGTACACACACACACCACACACACACACACACAGAGAGAGAGAGAGAGAGAACACGCAGTATCCTCAAACAAATGGTTCACTGATTTGGGGGTCAGAAGGCCACGCATAACAGTCCCAGTGCACGCTGATATCGAAACAAACGAACCGTTCGGGAATCACCAGATGGTAAGTCTTCATATGGTCAACTTACGGAGGTTAAATCATTACTGACTGTCATAGCCTGAGTGGTCAACAAACAACTTACAGAGGCGGTCAAAATACAGAGATCTTGTTCCATAGGGTTCACACAGTGACCGTCCAAGCTATGAAAAATTGGTCAACATATAGTTGTCAACTTTTGAGGTTGTACTGTAATTAACTGAGGTTCATCGCAGTCAGTTTCCGAATTAGTCTGCGGGCAGAAACTACGTATGCAAGTAAAATGTCTCACCGCTGGTGCGCTTTAAAGGAAAAGAAATTGCGATGATATTCCAGCATGCTACACTGTGTAGTGAGCTGTAAATGATGACCTCTCAAGTTCGTGTTGTGGTTCGTTTCCTTCAGCGGGTGGCAAATGTATCTTTCGCTCTTCTAAATTTGGCGGCCCATTGTGAGGTCCTCCCGCAGGCGCCGATACCGACTGCTGTATATTAGTACAGACTTCAGCCTAGGCTGGTATGGTACATGCAAAAGGCCCTTAACATTCTTCGGTGTCCTTCATTGAAGAGTCTCGAGTGCAGCGAGATCTTGCTTTCGCCACGGATTCTACGTCTGTACGGCCTATTTCACGTGCGGTCGCATGTACGCGTTAGGCCAATGGGAAGATTAAGGAGTCAAACCGGCCAAGCACTCTACATAGAAGGTCGACGTGTTGGCTACGGTTCCACGACACCTTCTCGAATCGTTCCGATCATCCGAGATCATCCTGAACCAGGATCCCCAGGTAACGCTCCTGGAGGGCTTTCTGCGGTTTGTACTCGCCAAGTTTGTACACGCTGGCCTCCTGATGACGTGTATGGATCATCTTGCTGCGTTAAACTGGGGTAGGTCCCTCGTCGACCCTTCATGAACCTGTTTCAGGTCACATCGAAGGAAAAGGTGATCGCCAATGCTAGTTATCGCTCGCTTTCTCTTGACCTCATCGGCGTTAGCAAATACCGAAAACAGTCGGGGTCCTAGCACTGCACGCTGTGGATCCCCGCATTCAACTTCAGTCGGGTTGGTGAGTGATTCCCTAGCGGTCACTTGAAGCTTGCAAACACTAGTTGTTCGTGTGGATGATCTAGTTGTTCATCTGTTCAACGAAGTTGACAGTTTGGTTGCAAACGTTTTGTCATTAATCGAGGTGACTTCATCAGGGCAGAGTTGGCTCTAGCTTGGTCACAAAGACAGACCATTCCATTTCCGGATTTATCTTGTGCGATATTTTGCGAACAAGCTAACTCTATACTGATGGTGTCGCCTCGACTACTAATGAAACGTTGGCAACCAAATCCCAAAACACGGTAAACAGCTGCCGCATTTGAAACCTCCAATAATGAATAAAATAGCTAATCCACCAAAGGACAGCTTCGCTGATTTAACAACCATGTGGACTGTGAAGTAGAATGCTGCGATCCAGACAGTCGAAATCTATGGAAAAATTCAGTTACGTGAAGTCCATTCTAGCCCCACCATTTACCACTTCATCACAATTACATCGTGCCATCAGTAGGTGGGTGGTGTTTGGCCGGTGTTAATAGTGACTATTCTGCTCGTTGCCATGCACTCCTTACCTCAACGATCACTGCACCCCAGTGTCTTTCTGAACGTCTACGCTCGATAATTTATTAATTTTTCACTGTTATTAATTATCAAACTATTCATCTTGGCAGACGTTCGATAGATGACCCAGACATATTTTGATTTCATCGTATTCACCGCAACCCTCCTACGGAATGTGTTAAGCACTTGCTTTTATCCCGTGATAAATAATTGTTCATTGTTATGTGTGGTATTTTCGAGTCCTCTTTCTAATACTTGATGGCACGGGACGAAGTGGATTGATTGCCGATGCCCTAATGGTCACATTGCTGAATCCTCCAACGGACTGCCCAGACATGCTCAAGGAACTTGTTTTCTGGAACTCTCAATTGGTAGGCTCTTTGAGTGTTAAGCAATGCGGCATGCGATTGTATGAGACAATTCCGTGTGTTCCGTTGGATACCTTGCATAGCAAACCTGTCAACTTATATGACTACATGTTCGTTGAGACGCTATGGACGCTCTAGCATTATCTGTTCGACCGTGAGCTCTCCATCTGTGAGCACAAGGTCAAGTACGGATGGTTTGTTTGCTACCCCGAAACTTTTATAATGGAATTTGCGCCATAGTTACGTGCAGGTCGGCCTTGAACTGTTCATTGGAGATGTCCAGATCGTGTAAACTGAAATCCCCTGAGATGCGGACATGTCTCTTCCTATGGTATGCTACTCTTCTCAGAGCGAGTATCAAACTGGAATGCATCTCTTGAGTGCGTACATTCGTTGTTGTTTCGTAATTGGATGCTGCACCAGATTGAGCCGGTGCCGTGAGTTTCCCTATCAGCAAATATCGCGCACTGCAGGTCGCTGCGGTTGTACAAAAGAGCCCCACGTAGCACCCTGCTGAAACGGCCGTCCCAGATAAGTGACATTCCTATTATCTCGACCTAAGTATTTGCAACTTCTTGTTGCAACCAGTTTTCAGTAATGGGATGAGGTCCTAAGCATTTGTGCCCTTGCGCAGTCGTTGTTCAGTAATTTTGCTGAGGAACTCTTAACATTTGAGGTACATGCATGGAAGCTCTTCAGATTTCAGCAATACGTCAGGAATTGTGCGTTTCATAAGTGTTTTATCCGACCAATGAGTGGCCAGTAGCCGATCGCTCTGGGTAATTGGCGACCGGTTCGGAGCCAGCTTCATCGGCACCATCATCATCGATAAACGTTACCTGAGGGTGAGGAACACACAATACAAAAGATAAGCGTCTAAAAAATTACACTACAAAAGGATTCCAAAGCAGGATATATATTGTTATATATTACATCAAGCATTTCGTATGGGATCGGAATTGGAGAAGAAATCTAAAGAGGATGTCATGACAGAGCACCTCACAACACAAACGCTCATGGTCACAGCATCAAATGTGTCCAACCAATCGTGTTCATCGTCCTTAGGACCCCGTCCAGGCAGTCGGTATGCACCAACCGACGCCAACTTCGAATTGAGGGTTTCTGTTTCTCTCGACCAAGTCATCACTTGGCCTCCGCTCCTCTTCTTCCAGCCACACACTTAGCGCGCAATCACTGCACGTCGTCGGCGTCAGGGGGCTGACATCGCAACCCGTGGCCCAGCCATTGGGGCCTGGTGTATGATATAATGGTGCTGAGCGGTTCACTCGCTCTTCCTGCACCAAATACACGACGCCGAACACGCTCATTGCTCACGCGGTGCTCCTGCCAAACATTAGCTAAGCTGCGAAGGCAGTGATGGTTGAACCTAACTAGCCCCTAGGTCTGTTGATCTGATGATGCCAAGGACTCTCCATCAAAATCTGTTCGGCCGTGAGCTCTTCATATATGTGCACAAGGTCCAGTACGGACAGTTTTTTACTTCTTAAGTAATCCCCAATCTAACTTTGAATGTACAGCATAAGGGATTTGAGCATTCGCTTCATTTATATACACATCGCTGGTGCACCGTACGATTATAATCTACTTAGCGTTTGATACTTTGTAAGCCAGAATCACTGTGGGACATTTCGCTCGCTGCCTTTAGACGAATGTCTGATGCAACTTGCAACGAAATATGCTCCAACTTTTCAGTAACCACGCTGCCATTTGTTTTGACTGAAGGTCTATCTTCAGTACTGATGGGCCATACCTTTTGTAATCCAGGGATGCACGTATACCTGACACGGACTTTGCCAACACGTCGTTAAATGTGAGTTTTTCGTGAATGAAACACTATTGCTCCTTACAATGATATCCTATTTCATGCTTATCGTATGTTCCTGCCACAGGAACGCTGTGGACAAGTACGGCTCTAGATAGCGTTTTCTTTCGGCAATCTTGTAAACCGCGGTTATTTCGGTAACGCTGGCTCCACGGGGTATTCGGAAGGGCACGGATTGAGCAATGTTCAATTCCGAGTCGACCTGTCGACAGAAGAACCAATTCTACTTTGGTGATCTTGTGAAACAAAACCCGTTGAAGTCTTGTTTCCCCACAGTAGTGCCGCATGACTAAGGCTACCTTTGTAGTGTTAACAGCAACACCGAATATATTGTTGATGTATTCCCACTGATTGTATCTAATTTCCTGCTTCCAGTCAACGTCCTTGTTACCTCTGCTACCTTGGAGCATAATACAGTCAGCAAAGGTTGTTTTTTCTTGCTATCTTTCAACATGTCTCGGGCCGTGGTTGACATACTCGATGATATACCGCAGGGCACAGGCAATGCTTGAACCACTATGCTTCCATCCTTAGCTTTCGGACCAGTGGGGGGCGATGCTACTGCTTCCGAATACCAGACCTCTTTTTAGAGACCGCTACTCAACCTGCACCCCCGCCATCTTGTTCTCTCGTTATTGGCCCCGTAGGGCTACTAGATATGGCCTTGATTTTAGTTACTCCAGTTTAACTGAAAACCTGCTTGTTGGAATGTAAATCGCTTGTGGTACTGAAACAGTGCTAGGTTCTTCGGATTACTAATGTCCTTCCCCTAACGGTTTTGCCGTCCGTCCTCATTGGGACTGGAGCATCACTTGCTGGGGAGGCCTGGGCTGCACAATTCGCTATGTTTACCCAAACTATGATGCTTTTAGTGGCTATCTTTCCTTCAAACTTGGCTAGTAGTTGGTGGTACTTATGAGCGAATTAGGGTGTGCATAGCAGCAATGGAGTTGGTATGCGTATCACATAGAACCAGGGACAGCATAATCTGCCTTTATACAACTTCACCTCGCTTGTTTTCCGTTTGGCGCATTTAATGTGGGAAGTCTTACTACAGCCGGTACACGGAATCTCCATTTTGACAAGTTTAGCACATAGGCCAAATGAACCTTTAGCCTGGGACACGTTAGGTACCATGCTCTCTGATGGTTGGTAATTGTTGCCTGTGTCTTGGGTTTTGGATAAACTTTACTCGGTTGGCGTCGCTCTGGTGTGACTGGGAGGTGTGTTTTCTAGGCGTTCGTCTTGCGTGCCTGTCAAGTACGTTCTTGTGTCTGTGTGGCATATCACACGATGGTTTGATGTACGGGGTTTTGTGACCAAGTCTGTTGATCGCCTAGGTCAAAGTAATGAGAAGTTACATCTGTTTGGATACCCTTGACTTTCCCCATGCATCGGACCTCCATACTCTCTAGTAGAATGTGGTAGTCTATCTCTCCTCAACTAGCAACCATCGTACTGCAACAGGCTGTTTTATACCGAAATTTCCTAGGCAACATTTCTCAACCTTGGGTGAAATGCCTCTAACCATCTGCGTATCGAACTACGCAAGGGCTCTAAAGTGTAAATAACGGCTCCCGAGATCAACTTTCGAGTATGGTTGCCCGCAGTCCGCTGCAGCTGCACGCACTTGCTTAACTGTTGGAAATCTGAGCAAATCAAGTGCGAGAACGCAGCTACAACTCATGCACACAGTTCGATGTTGTCTGCTCTCTTATACGCATCACTTATTCACATCATGTGTTGTGTGTCGTCTGACAGACAGTTGTATCCAATCACAATACCAATAATGCAGCAACTCGCTTACGTACAGCCACTGTAGTTCCATGGAGCTGAGCTATACTGGCGGGGTACAGACTATAGCATGTCCTCCCTTCGCTTCTATTCTCATAATTATCTGGTCTGGCAAACTGACTTACCAGTTCCGGTTGACCTACATATCATGACACTAGCTCACCTATCTTCATAGTGGACACATTAACCTTCGTGCATTTCCGGGTATGGTGCTGTTCATAAAGTAACCAAGCTCAAAGCCCATCTGCGACAGCTAGGCGCATCTTCTTCAAATGCTCTATCTGTGTCTTTTGTAGCATTTGGAAGAAACCATCCGCAACTGTCAAGCTCAACAGAATGATCTTCATGTACTGTGTGGGAAAGGGTCCGTGCAAATACCCCACGACGCTGGACTTCCTGACATTGAGCCGGAGAATATCGAAAAGGAGCTAAATAGCAAAGTGGAACCCACAAGGTATTCACAAATTCAGCCTTAACCAATGGTTACTTCATAAGCTAAAACGGGAGCACATCAAACTGTCCGATTGAGTTCGGGTGAAAGTCACATGGTGGCACCCCGACACGTGATCCGTGGTAGTAGTGCATATCAGGAAGGTCTCAGGTCCACCAGGTTTTCCAGACCTTGAGGCAAGAATAGAACAGATGTTCATGCTGAAACCAACTCCGTCTCAGCGACATTCCATTATTCAATCATCTTACGAATCGAAAAGGAAATACCTAATGAAATTTTATCTATTGATTATGAAACATAAGTGTAATTACATCCACACTGTCTTATCGTCTCATGCGCGCCAAAACCGTTGCATTTCTATTCATCAAACCGCCATATGTTTAGCTTGGTCATTCGCACAGTCACTGTCACTATCGCCAACTCCAACCTAAACAGCCGCTAGCTTGGGATTCGGAGTCCACTGCACCATGTGAACAGCACCCGTAAGGATCCGTTCCCCAACGAGAGCGACAGTAGGGGGACCGTGTGCTAGCACAACTATGCTTGGTGGCATCCGGTTCCGGATTTACCTGTCACTGCGGCCTCCGTAGGACAACCACAGGACGCCCATGATAACCGTAGGATAAGATGTTTCGAACTCACGCTCTTGGTTCTTGCACCTACCCTGGCAGTTGTAGAAAACAGGAGGATCTGTTACAGGTGCATCAAACCACTTACGCCAACAGACCGGAGAACGATCCCACATCAGTTGGGTCTCTGACCAACGTGTTCTTCTTTGGGACTACGGTGATCCCATTCTGTTATCATGAGATTTTACCTTCATTGCCTCCGATGTGTAGGTACCGCTCCGATACCCTAAACACATCGCCTCATCTAATGTTTCCTACTTTTCTAGCTGTACCACTGGGCTGATATGAGACCAAGATACGTTACGCAAGAACATCTACGCCCTATTGACTGATTAAGATCTGTTCTGTCAACTGATGGAGGCCACTGAATGATGTTAATTTTGACGTTCGCTTAGAATAGCAATCCAAGTGTTTCATGTTAGCCATGGTATACAGTGTGGTCAGCCGAAGGTGCGAAAGCACTTTAGACATGTGGCCGTAGTGAGAATACACCTGGTCATCTGTGCACCCCCTCCAGCTGGTCAGAAATCGTAGACCAGACCCTGCACCTCTTTCATGACTTAAATTCACTTATAGCCCACGTGGATACTAACCATGAAACCATTATGAAGATACACCAGATTGAACGAACTTAGCGTCGAGCGGCCCTTTTCCCATCAGTGGGATCTATACCAACGTACCAATCGATATCACGCAACATACGCTACCCTCATTGTATTTGTCACCCGGCGTTTAAAAGTGAAATCCAATCTTCTAAACTTCTTAACGCCTAAAAGCCTTCGGGTTAGGTTCGCCCATGTTACAAATGCGTGCAGTTGTTAAAAGAATGGAGATATTTGGCTTACACAGTTGCTTCGATAATTATCGAGGAATCTAGATAACTAAATGGTATATTTTTCGACTTTTTGAGACAGACCGATTACATGACCTGATCATTTTGTACAACACAAATAAATGATGTCTAAAGTCGTTAGAGTTTTTCCGTGGTCCCGATGGAGTGTTAGGAGTGTACTATAATTTTAAAGAAGTAAGAGATGGAGCATTTGAAATTAAGAATAAATGTAGGTATAGCCGACACTTCAAGTAAAGTAATACGTCCATCCATAGAACCGTCTTCTAGGGACCTGCTTCCATGCGGGGTAATCCCTCGAAAGGTTTCATGCGCACTCCCGCTTCTCACCTGGCCATGTACGTACGTGTGGAATAGATCAACTTGAAATTGGTAACGGCGCAATTCTAAATTTTTACGGCCTAAATTGATTCCGCTTTGGCTTAACATGACTCAGATACGGGATAGAGAGCTTGGAAGCTTAAATCCGTCATTTCAGGAGATTGGCCCAATCGTGGTCGACAATAGTAAAAGAGAAAATGAATAGGAATGGAATGAAAGAATAATAAAGGTAGGTGAATGGCTCATGTCTGACGGTTGTCCGCTTCAACCTGTACATAAAGATCACAGAAAACAAATAATTACGAGATGAGATAGCTCAAAGAAATATTGGGATCGCTCCGTCAGCTGCAGGCGATCGAAAAGGAGAGTGATGGCGCAAATTCACTTTGTAGGGCGCTGAGGACTGTTGCAGGTGGCCAAAATGTTGCCTCCAATATAAAAGGGAAAACAGTTAGTAGTGTAGAGCAAGTGTAAAGAATGGCAATAAAAATTTATATGTTGACCTGATTGGACGTGAGTTTACACGATTTTGATACCACTGATCCTGACGCACACCCATCTAAAACTGTCGCCAAGTGAGTGTTGTGATAAAAAATAGAACGTAAATTTTTAATGCAAGGATGGGTATGACTGGGTGACAAGTACGTTGCGTGATCTGATTAAATGCTTTCTGGTCTTTGAAAACATAGCTCCTCAATCTTTGTCTTTCTTTCAAACAATTTAGTTACATTCGGTAAGTGAAGAAATTGGTTTAATTTAGTTTTATGCTGACTGACTGATTGATTTGCTCTTACTGAGTGTGGCAGTCAGTTCCATACAACGGGGTATCCAACCATGAAAAGTTGGCTTGAATTAGCGACGTGAAGTTTTGTTGCGGAAAAATAAATTTTCTGTTCCTTAAGTTATAGTCGTCATCCTCCTTAATCTACAACTGGATACTTCAGCTAAAGCTGAGATGGTGTATCAGTTTGTAAAAGAAAACTAAGCTATCCTTAGTTTTCGTAGCCGTAGAGGATCGATTCTCAGTGCCTTACATCTATCGTGATATAGTGCTAGCTACGATTCACTCGTAAGACCTCTAGTGCAATTTCCGCTGTAAACGCCGCAGTGATGGTAAATAACTCTTTCGTATGAGACTGTGCACCCAATCGGGCAGTACTGTAAAATCAGATAAAAAGCAAGCTTGGCTTTGGGTACGATTATCGAGTTGCTGATTACATATAAAGCGCGCCTTGCTGTTGATAACTGTTTCTGAGCATAAGTTGAGAACTTTAATAAGTCATTATAGCTTACTCCTGGGTCGCGGATGGACGGAGTGGTGTCGATTGGTCCCCATTTAGCTGCCTGGTGGGATGC